>JBAIZL010000002.1:122594386-122766886 GCA_036971475.1 Prosapia bicincta | reverse complement strand
CAGACCTGTACAGTTTTCTTTTTGCAGATGGGAGTTTTTGTTTTGATAAAATTTTAAAAGGGGAAATTGTTCATTATATTAAATTCATTTAAAAATAGTAGATTCCAAATTGTTTAAATTAAAAGATAGGAGCTGATGGCTTTGTTTAAGGGTGGGGATAAAAGAAACAAAATGGCGCAAGATTCATGTTAGAGTATAGCATTTAAATTCTAAAAAGATATTTTTAAAATGTAATTTTGAAATAATAAATTCTTAAAGAGTTTAAACTTGAAAGAAATTGAATTGAAAGCAAATATGTTCAAACTTATTAACAAACAAAATTAGTAGAAAGAACAGAAAATAGAGTTAAAAAATAGTTGTATTTTAAAAGTGTAAAAATCAAGTTCTATGTTTCAAGATGGCCGCCAGTAAGATTGTTTATTTACATCAGCTGACTGGAAGGTCAAGCGTTACTATGTAGCATTTGAAGAAATGAAAGGACTTTAAAAGAAATGTTTGTTTTTGTTAAAAGGAGTTGTTTAGTAAATGACAATTTTAAATAAATCGTTTTTGGTTTTAAATATAAATGTTTTTAATAAGAATTAAAATAATATTTTCAGTTTCTATTTGTAAAAGGGTTATATCGAAATTTCAAATTTTTATAAAATAAATTTTTGGGTATACATAATACAGATTGAAATCAATGGTTGTTTTTTAAATTATATGTGGTAAATTTATTAACAAATAAAAATAAATTACATTAATTTGAGATAAGAAATTTTGGTTTAAATTAAGAAAGGGTTGTAAGGAACAAATAATAAAGCAAATATGGAGATAATATAATTTTAAAATAAATTTTAAATTTTTTAAAGTTGAGATTTAGTAAAGAGCAAAAATATAACTATCAACTATGAGATTTCATAAGATTAAGTGGGTCTAGTGATTGTTCATATAAATAATAGGTATCTTGGTTCATGTTTTAGATGTAAGGAATAATTTGTTTTGTTTTGGTATTAATTTATATATATATATATATATATATATATATATATATATATATATATATATATATATATAATAAGATGTTTTTTTTATTTCAAAAAAGAGATATATAAAAAAGTATTGCAAGTTTAAATTAAATAGTATGGTTTTGTTTTTATTAACTAAATTCATTGTTTGATAAATATTAATTAAAATTTTATGAAAATACAATTTTCCCTCAGAAATTGTGTTGTTTACATTGTTGTATAGGTTAATTAAATGTCAATGCATTTTATTTCACAAAAGGAAAGGGATAAAAGATTCATTTTGTAAAAGGGTTAAATAAGGGGTTTTGTAAATGTGTTAAATGATTTTCAATAACTATAAAAATGTTTTATATCAGATTCAAGCATATAATTAGCTGAAACTTTGGGTTTTAATTTTTCAAATAAATATGGGTTTTTCTTTCAGTAAATGAGTCAACATTGTTAAATATAAATGTGAGTTATTAATTAATTCAAATGACAAGCTTATAGCGTTAAATAGGTGCATTTGTAAGTTTATAACATGGATTCTATTTCAGAGGAGTTTGATAATTTTAATTTATGAAAATAATATAATTTCAGGTGATTGTTGGAAACTAATTGGTAAAATAATGTTAATAATCACAAGTCGTTGGAATGTACAAAAGGGTAAAACTTTCCCAGTTAGAAGAAGGGATAAAATAAAGTTTTAAGATTTGTTTTTGATTTAAAGTAAAGGGTTAAACTGTTTAAAGATTAAATAGTTTAAATTCAAAGATTTTGGTAAATGAGTTGGAGATAAAGTTTAATCCTGTAGTTAGTTGTTTTGAGGTTTCTTTTTATAAAAACAGTTTTTAATTTTGTTATGTATAAATGTTTTAAATTGGAAGGGTTAAATTTAAATATATAATAAAAAATCAATTGGGAAAGGTTTTGCATTCTGCTATATTCTTGTTGACTGTGAACAAATTTCAAATTAATAATTAATTGGTAAATTTTTCTGATAAAATAATATAAGCAAGTAAGATGTTTTCAATGTTAAATTGTTTTAAATTGATAGGGTTTTCTGGGTAAAATGTAGTGCTTACTGTGCCATGCACATTCAAATAAATAATGTAATTTTAAAAAAATAAATATTTTTTTTACTAACTTGCAAACATATTGAGTTTTCATATAAACAAGTTTCTTACACTATCCTACCAAGATGGTCATTTCTCCGGTTATATGCTTTTCAAAAGAACTCCTCCCCGAGAAGTCTCACCCAAAGGGTTAATTCTCAGCAAGTTAGGTTTTTTGTTTTACGTCCAGGGATTTATCCACTGGCAGAATTTGGCGAGCAATGCACAGCGTTCGTAACTTCGGCTATGAACGGCTCGTAACAAATTTCTTACCCTGCAGCGGGCGCGGTTGTTGGTCATGCGCTTGGAATTGGTCGACGGTAGGGTTGACCGCTCAGGTAAGTGTGCGTGATCAAAGGGGGCGGCACGCGCTTCCGGCGTGGGCCGGTCCGTTGCAACACACACACACACACACACACACACACACACACACACACACACACACACACACACATACACACACATAAATATACATATATATATATATATATATATATATATATATATATATATATATATAGATAGATAGATAGATAGATAGAGAGAGAGAGAGAGAGAGAGAGGAAGAGTCTACATATTGCAAAATAAGTTTTTAAATGTTCAAGAATACAAATTTTATGGAATCGTTTCAGCTGAAACAAAGTTATCATTATTTTATATTACAGAATAATAACTTTTTTAAACAATAATATATTGTTAAAATGCACATTTTTCCCGATATGTTAAGAATGTCAACAAGTTAAATGTGAACCATAATTAAAATCCAAAATATAATGGTTATATATATTATACGTGTAACAAGAATTATACGTGTAGAAAGGGTTTGTAATTCGGGATTTATTTAATTTTTCGTTTTTATCATTACAACGCTGCTTATTTTAATGCATTGAATATTAGATATAACATGTTAATGTTTGATGTAAAGACATTGGTAAACCATTATGGAGACGTGTTACTGAAAATTAAGAATACAAATTCTAAATTAATTTCTTTCCCTTAAGAAAGGAGGTTGTATTTAGTAATCATCTATTGGCCTAACTATCTGCTATCTACTACTGTAATCTTTCTACTATACTAAATCAAGTAACAATTGTTAAATATTAAAAATAAATTGTTCCTTATTTACAAGATAACATTTTAAATAGAAGTATCACCTGATTAAAATCTGTTTTCAATCTCAATGTTTGTTATTTCAATTCCTACTATTAAGAACGATTTCCATAGAAATATCTCGTTTATTAGTAAATATATATAAATTATATTTATTTATTTGTTTGTTTATTTATTTATGTATTTTCTTCAAAATTTCAATTGATATTAAAGTACTTTTTATTTGATCAACTCAGGTTCAATTACATTTTTTTAAACTTTTATAGATGATAATTGATGTTAATACAATTTTTAAAATATTAATTAAATATAATTATAATAATTAATTTCGCTTTATATTTTTCCACCTAATATTAAGGCTCTACCAATTGTAAATACATATTTATATTAATTGTTTCTATTTAATAAGAAGTATCTCATTTTGTTTGTCTTAAGTTGGAGTTAACTTACAATTTTTTTTAATCATAATTTTCTTTTTGTACGAACGTTTGAAGTGGAAATACGGGAACCAATTGTAGGCATCATATGAATGACGTAGTTTTAGTAAAAAAATAATTCTATATAATCCCGAAAACCTATTTCCACTAAATTTACCTTTTACTCAATTAAATAAAAGTTTTAAACTTCAAATAATTAAAGTCCGTTTGTTGTTATGGATATAGAATATACTCCAATGTAAATGAAATAGCCTAGGTTAATCTGCAACTCTCAAATTGCGAGTGCGGATATAGCTCGAGATGGCTTCATGGGTGGGAAGCTCATCATCTGGCTTTTCCTGGCGGTTTTTTTCTCTAGTAACCTGTTTAGAAGAGTCAGATAATAAAATAATCATTTTCATTATATCAATCCTTGTAACTTATATTCCAAATACCATTAATATTATTCATTAAAACACTAAAAAACAAGAAATAGTTCATCTCTGAAAAAAAAATTTTAATTTTGTTTTTTTTCTATTTATTATTTTTTTATTAAATATTAATTTTAAATCCAAACAAATCTTTCCGATAAAATTTCTTAACAAGGTTTTGTCGTTTTTAAAAAGTAGGTAAAAAAGAATACGCCTCCAATTTGGTAATGGCTTTTTAATGTTAAACTGGAATTAGAATATATTAAATGTTATCGATAGATTTTGCTGTTGTCGAATAATTGCGTTCAATAATTTTTTTCGTGAAACCAAATCGCCCGATCGCGGCTTAATTTGATACCGACTTTCTGTGCGGGTCGTTCAACCTGGATCTGATACGCGGGCATTGACCCATGTGCAAAACGTTCAGTGTACTAGAAACCAAAAGGAGAAAGTACTGCGTTGTCGCGATGGGAGCCCGCAAAACTGCTTTTTGTGTGAAATGGAAAGGACAGCGTACTGTGCCCAAGGATGACAGGATGGGTCTTGCAATGGGACAATCGGGCTTCGTGCATTACACAACCGTGACGGTGCGTAAAGCACGGACTGAAATGCCATAAAAAGAACTTAATCAAATTTAAGATATTTAAACCATTCTCTTTTTTAAAAATTTAAAAGAATTTTTAAGATTTTAAAATTTTATATTATTTTAATAGTTTTATATTGGTGAAATAAATTAATAATAAAATATTCAAAGTGGTTCGATAAGACGACTATGAATCCACCGTTACAAAAGACCTATAAACAGCTGTTCTAGATGACTCTTTATTAGGAATATACTGTGGTTGAATTTAATAATAAATACACAAAAACTGAGTCTTTTTATGTTATCCCTCTGAGGATGATTACTTGGTAACTGAAATGTACATAATGGTAAAATAAAGAAAGTTTGTGGTTAAAAGGTTTTTATGTATTTATTAACTGTTCTAGAACATACCCTATAACACAAAATAAGCTGTTTTGTTAATTTGAGATAAATTTTACGAGATCAAATCTCTGGTGGCGTGAACTGAAGAATTTTATCCCTCTCAAAAGTGTGTCCACGCTCAAAGATATTTTCACTAAATATTTTACACATATTCTACAAGTACCTTGAACAGTTTGTTTTTATATTTATTGATTTTCGTTGAACTTTCCAAGCACTTTTTTGTGCTTGAATGACTGATGTATCATTACAAATGTATCATTTTAGAAAATTCCAACTAAGAATTATCTTTATATTCCCTTTGATTTTCGACGACACTTATTGTATACTTATTTCTCTATACCTTTTTCGATAATATTATTTTATAAAAATAAATTTTACTCAAAAGAGAGCGGATTTCTTCCAAAATGAGGCAAGCATTTTACGACCTTTGAACACCTCTGTGAATCCCGTAAGGGGATGAACTAAGTAACCCTTCCCTCACAGGTCTAGTCATTCTTCCGATATACTCCGCTACTCTGAACCTGTTTTCTGTTTACACCACTATACATGGTAATTCCTCATCTCTTCTTCACATTCGACGATCAAAGAGCCTTCCTTAAGTAGGTTCCGAGGTTAAGGGTAGAACCAGGTAGTGAACAGGTTACCCCTAACTTTGCTCCAACTCAGAGTGTCAACTTAGTTGTACATTGATTCCTGTTTTATAAGGCACTTTGATTTCCTTCGGCCAATTGTCAGTAGTTTAAAACAAGTGTTCGAATGTCCCTGAGGGTCTTCGCATGAACGTTTTTTTTCTTTTAAATTATTAGTGTGAAACACTATTTTTTATAAATCCACACTAGTGAATTATCATATAATCCAATTCGTAATATATATAGATCTCTCTCTCTCTCTCTCTCTCTCTCTCTCTCTCTCTCTCTCTATATATATATATATATATATATATATATATATATATATATATATATTTGTGTGTGTGTGTGTGTGTGTGTGTGTGTGTGTGTGGTTGTGTGTGTGTTTGTGTATGTGTGTGAGTGTATGTGTGTGTGTGTGTGTGTGTGTGTGTGTGTGTGTGTGTGTGTGTGTGTGTGTGTGTGTATGTGTGTGTGTGTGTGTGTGTATGTGTGTGTGTGTGTGTGTGTGTGTGTGTGTGTGTGTGTGTGTGGTTGTGTGAGTGTGTGTGTGTGTGTGTGTGTGTGTGTGTGTGTGTGTGTGTGTGTGTGTGTGTGTGTGGTTGTGTGTGAGTGTATGTGTGTGTGTGTGTGTGTGTGTGTGTGTGTGTGTGTGTGTGTGTGTGTGTGTGTGTGTGTGTGTGTGTGTGTGTGTGTGTGTGTGTGTGTGTGTGTGTGTGAGTGTGGTTGTGTGTGTGTGTGTGTGTGTGTGTGTGTGTGTGTGTGTGTGTGTGTGTGTGTGTGAGTGTGGTTGTGTGTGCGTGTGTGTGAGTGTGGTTTTGTGTGTGTGTGTGTGTGTGTGTGTGTGTGAGTGTGGTTGTGTGTGCGTGTGTGTGAGTGTGGTTTTGTGTGTGTGTGTGTGTGTGTGTGTGTGTGTGTGTGTGTGTGTGTGTGTGTGTGTGTGTGTGTGTGTGTGTGTGTGTGTGTGTGTGTGTGTGTGTGTGTGTGTGTACGTTTTTACTCCATGTTTTGTCAACCTACGAGTACATCAACTGCGAATATTCTACTAATTTCATAGTATTTTTTAAAAATTAATTTATAGTTCTTATTTATTAAGTTAATTTTTTTAAAGCTATCCGTGTTAGTAGACTACTATATGCACAGAATGTCCACTAACGTCTCTGATAAAATAAACAAAAAATTTCCCATAAATTTCAGTGCAATCTTTCTTCTCATTTTACCTACTGGTCTGTGTCTTAAAGGTAGTGAAAATGTTCCTAAAATTACTTTTTTCTTTGTTGTTCTAAATATGAATTGAAATTTAAAAAAGTTTGTTTATATTACTTGTTTTATTTATTTTGGCCGGAGATCTCATCTGGTAAAGTTGGTAGAGTGACTCGTTTAACTGAGTGTGTTAAGACGGACAACTTAAGTACTGTCACAAATATGTGGTAAATAATTTTTATAAAAGTAAAGACATCGAATTATTACAAGGTGTGAGAAATTGGATGGCTAGCAAAGGGCTCTGACCTATCCCTGCGGACCGTGTAAACAGTGCTCGCACCAGATACGTCATCAAACTATGTGCTGACGTCACCAAACGTGAAGCACTCGTGCGTACAGATATTTAAAGTGTAAAGTTAAATAATGTTTGAATAAAACAACTATGCCTCCAATTATTCAAGAAAAAAGAATTTAATTAATGTAACAAAGGGAATTATCTTGTTACGAACTTGTAAATTTACTTGAATTAGTAAATTAATTCAACTATAAAATTTTTACTTTCGGATTCACCGTATGGTTTTTTATAATAATGGTGGTTTTTAAATTGGTACAAGGTAACCAAATTAGCGTATTAATTTTTTTATTCAAATATATTAAAATTTAAATAGTTCTGAATAACATTATATTCAAGGAGATGTAGACAGTACAAATAGTATGTATTTATGGAATCAGGTTAAAAGCTTGTGTAACATAAGAAGAAATAATATCTTATTAGCAAACTTAATATTTTTATTTTCACAAAGTACAGATCTACAGAAAATTCTTTTAAAGTTTTTTAATAACTTAATCACCTGTCACAGGGATTCTGGTATATATATATATATATATATTGGTAATGGTTCATCCACTTCCCTGTTCTTTTAAATTTTTATTTTTCAATTATGCGATCATAGTCAAACGAACCCCTCGTTAAAGTCTTTACGGATATTGCATATATAATAACACCTCTTAATCGGAAATCGTTTTCCTTACAAGCCATCTTTAAATTATAATAGTGGAGTTTTCTTATTAAATTAGTTTGATATTAATATGAAACATTTTGCAAAACTGACAAATTTAAAACCATTTTCTTTACTCGATAAGAGACTTAAGATAATATTGTCATCCGTTTAGGGGCGAGGGGAGTTTTTAACCCTTAAATCCTCTCACTCTGCACCCCTCGTATAAAACCCCACTTAGCAAAGTAGATATGAGAGTAGATTTGCAGAGTTACAGATGTCTGGAAGTCGTTCTGTAGTACAACGGTCTCCTTAGAGAGATAGTGTTGAACCTATAACTAATTTGACCGTTAGTTATACACAACAAGTACGAGTAAGTTGGCCTGCGAAATAATCGCGAGGCTTTATATTCTACACAGGTTTCACTAACACCAGGTACAAGCGAGTCCTTTTCGACCTGAGCTTCAGTAAATAGCTCTTGGGTCGAAACAGTAAATCTCAAATCGGCTGCACTGTAATGACGTCATCAATAAATTAACGTGTAAGGTTGGGAATAGATCATTCAAATAACACATTATGTTCTCGTGCTACCACTAGACTGTTATCTAAACGACAGAAAGACAAATAGAACTGCACTACGAGCCAAGATCCAAAAACCATTCACCGGTTTCGTACTTCCCGTCATCTTTAAATCGATCATTCTAACCAACTACTTAAATTAAGAAAACTAAATCTGAGTTTGTAATCTTTTCTAATAACTCGAACGAATCATTATTTGGGACTACCTGGTGAAGACTGCTTAAAGTCTGACCTTTCCATTTCACATGTTACTCAAAAGTTCACTATAAATAAAAGAAGAAGTGACTGTACTTGTACTAAACCATTAATTGTGGTTGAAATTTAAAATTTTTAAACATAACCTCAAAATTCCAAGGCCCGAAACACTGCTTAACGTAATCGTTTGTGTATAAAACAGAGCAGTTGTTTACATTACAATAAAAACGTATTTTACAAGTAGCAACAAAGCATCCGGCTAGGTTAGGTTTGGTTATAAACAAATATAAGATTACTAACTGTAGCGTTGAACTATAATACGTGATATATATTATAAACTACTACTAGGCGATTTGTTTTGACATTTGTCATTCAAAAATACATTATAAAAGAAAAAACTTTATTTTAAATGTTCTAAACAATGACTGGTGGTAAAGTTTGAAAAATATAAACTTATTGAAGCATTTCTGGTTGTTGGTTTTATATGCCACCGCCCACGATAACTTGGATACTTTGAGTTATGTTAGTGATGGTTTTATCTTATAGTTTGCTACAAAAAAAGGGTAAAAAGCCTCTTATGGGAGCAATTTCATATGTTTCAGATCAGTAGGGTTTATTGGTGGTCAAAGACGAGGAACTTAAAAAACACAGGTGTCTTTTCTAACTAAAAGCGTCTCTGAAAGTAACAATCTGGGCTGAAGGTTTGCTCAAACCTCTCACTCTTTACGGAACAGCAGTTTCCTATCTCGCTGAATAACTTTTTTTTTACCTCCAAATAAATAAAAATTATAATATTCGAGATGAAATACCATGAAACATAGAAAATTTGTAGAATTAGGTGTTTTTTTTCTTGCATGGAGGAGCAATACGTATACAAAAAGCAATTTGCTGGCCTCATATTCGTCAATCATGATTACTTATTATTATTTTTACCTGGCGAAAATATTCAAAACGTAATCTTAGGATTAACCATTTACCTGAACCTCTACTCAACCGGAGCTGAGTTTCCTAAACAATTGTTGTTGCCATTTTTAAACGTTCTAACTTCAAAACAAGAATTATATTTTATTTAACTTCAAGTCAATTCCTACTTGACTACAAAAAATTGTTTTAGTTACTTTTTATTAAATAATTACAATTATAATAAATAAAGTAACATAACCTATTTGTTGAAACAGCTGTTCTACCACAAAACCTATAAGATAAATACATCTGTTTTATGAAATCATATGTTATCCTTTAGCAAATGGGACGAAATAACTATATTGGATGCCTTGCTAATTTTGTAAAATGTCTTTCTTTCGTATAAAACTAAAATTAATACATTATATTTGGTTATTGGATTATATTATTTGTATTATGTTATTAATGACATTTGAAAAATATCACTGTATTAACATCAACTGCCGTACACTACACGTTTAAAACAATGTTTTTGAACTTGAGATGATACATAAAAAGTATTTTATTAATAAAATATTAAGTATTGAAAATGTGAATAATATATATATATATATATATATATATATATATATATATATATATATATATATATATATATAAGGAGAGTGTGAACTCCCTTATAGAGAGTGTAAGATTAGTAGCTTGCTTCTTTTGTTAAACGTTTTCCTTCCACATATAACTAAAATAATTCATTGAATTTAATTAATTAATTAATACTTAAAGAAACCCTAACCCTTAGGTGTAGACCCCTAAAAAATTGAAAAAATGTGTTTGTTCTTCAGGAGATGAATAAAAAGTATTTTTAACGACTGAAATATGTTACAAGATATCTATAAGGAGAGTGTGAACTAATAAAAGTAATTGAGAAAATTGGATTAAAAACATTCCCTCTTATTGAATGAGTGTTGTATTAAGATTTAAAAAAATTCAAATACATTAACGTATTCACTAACTGGATAAGCCTATTTAATAATAATATTTTCTTTAACAATTTTTAATAAATAATGTAACATAACCTACATTTTATAACGTATAACATAAAATCAGCTGATATGTAATCATATGTTAACATTTAACTTACTTTGAGGTGACTGGGTAACCTGACGGAAATTATACTGACGCGGAATTGTATGTTTATGTCCATCCATTAAGTGTTTGAAGGCGTCGCTTTCGCTATAAAGGGTTTCACTTCAACAAAACAATATTGAATGGCTGCTTCTATCTATGAACTGTCTGTGGGAACAATATTGCTATACATCCAAGTAAAAATAATTACAAATCTTGATCGGTGAGCCACTTTTAACTCATGGACGGGCAAAAGGTTGGCCTTGAATGTTTTTCAATCTTCAGTGAATGTTTCAGTGTTTTTGTGAACTCCGGGGATATTTCTTTACAAATTTCTATTCAATATTTACTCGTTTAAACAATGAATAATTATTTTTATGTATTATATTTATTCTCACTTGCTTATTAATAATTTTCTTATAAATTTAATTGTTCAAAGGCCAAAAGCACACGCGTCAGAATGGGCTACCAATCTTGTATGCACAGTTTGGGATGACTTGCAATAAAAGTTATGTCATCGTAACGAAGCACTGCATTGCAAATGCACATGTTCCTTCGGGGATAGAACCGGCGAGAGATCATTCACCTCCAAGGCGCGACCTTGCGCCTGTGGATATGCAACCACTCTTCCACCATGCAACAAGTGCAGCGTCATTTATTTTAATGCACTTCGACATACTTTCGGAAAATTATTCACGCACTGAAATTATAACAAAACAGAATTTGTTTTAAATAGCGCCGAAGAGGTGTTTCTTACATAATTGTTGTAAGGGGTTTTATGGAGAGTTTTATTTTCAAGGATATCAAGATTGTTCAGTCAAAATATTGTTCCAAGAAGAGAAACAACTAAACAAGAACCGTTTTTGTGTAATACTTATGACAGTTGCAAAAATAGGACTTTTTACTTCGGACTTTTACAAAGATATGATAAAATTTAGGTAAAACCAAAACTTTAGAAAAAATTTTTCAAGATTTTTACTGCGTAGCCAAATTCTAGCTTAAAATATGTTAGATACTGAAAATATTTAATTTACTGTATCTACACAACGGTAATTTCACTTGCCTAACCTACCAGAAATACTGTACCTCTGTTTTTTAATATGCCTTGATATTTATACTACATGATATAAATTAAATACAGTATTTTATCCTTATATTATACGACTCAGATTTCAAGTTTATTAGACCAGAGAAAAAGTACTAAAGGTTGGTGGTTCTGTAGTACTTCTTTCTTGACCATGCATTAAAGTTTCCCATGAACGTATTACACAAAGAGTAATTTATTAAGAAAAATGGGTATTAAGCTTTTAAAATGTTCATACATAATTTTATATAAATGTTTTAGTATTAAAAATGAACACAATATCAAGAGCACAATACAAGAGTGGTACAATATATTACAATGAAAATATTGGAAAGAACCCCAATACCACAAAAATAATAAAAAATAACAAATAAAAAGGGTTTAAACTTAAGTATCTTGTTTTATTTATTTTTTATTATTTTGTGGGGTTGGGGTTCTTTCCAATAATTTCATTGTATTAAAATATTCATGTGTTGAATAATTTCATGTGTTTAAATATTTTTAAAATTGTTATAAACTTTGAGAAAATAACTAATTTCAATGGATTCATTTTTACTGGTCTATGACTAAAAATTCCAATAGATGATAAACTATAATTAAAAATTATACAAGTTAACTAAGTGAATTAGCTAAATTACTAACTTCATTAACTAAGTGAATTCAAGATGATTACATAAGCTTTAGATGTTAAACGATTAGATTATATCTTTCTTCTAAACATTTATTTTAACGTAGGCCTATAGCTTAAATTGTAGAAAACTACAACATAAACCATATTTCTATAATTCATAATTGTAATATTGTTTTTATTCAAAATTTAATAACTATTTTCATAAATTATAAGGGAATGTAGTGTAACTAAACATAGGAAGAGATGGGCATTTTGTAAACTCACTTTAACGTTGAATAATTCATTAAAATAACAACTATTCACAAGTGTATAATCATTCACATGGAAAGTGCGTTTCAACATACTATACGAATTTTCTCCACTGAGGAACACATAAGTTTGGGAATTATTTTGAGATATTACCCTTTTAAGTAAAGATGTAACGTCATACCTTTACTTAGATCTTTCACATAATTTTGTTTAGATTCTGTAGTTTTTATCTGACCTATTCTGACTCACCAGTCTTCTATTAATATACACTCTTTTTAATTTTGTACTTTACTAAAACAAATTAAAACAGTAACAAACATAGATTTTTGAATTCTTATTTACTTGCATTTTTTACAAGCATTTTACTTGTGATATAAATTTGGCGGTGAGTCAACAAAGCATAACCAATCGTTAAGGTTCCCGGAATTTTTTTTCTTCAGCCATTCATAACCGTTATAATATTTATCAACAAAACTTGAATGCAAGAATAGAAACAAGCGCTTCCAAGATTAGTTTGCGACAAAATATTTTGTACGGAAAGACTGAAACTGGGAAGAAGCAAGGGTAATTGTTGCAGAAGGTGGGATACCATTCAACTCCATCCCTGGATTTTCTTACTATTCCTGACAAAAAAAAGAATAAAAATACAAGTAAATAAAGAACCTTTATTTATGCAATCAGCATACATAAAAGAAAAAAAAATCTCTATTTACAGCCAGTTATTTAATTTACTACTAAAAGTATATCTTAAATTAACAAATTATAAGAAAAAATGTGAAGAGGTTAACAACAAAAAAGTATGTAAACATGAATGCAATTGGATACCATATTCTTACCACAATAAGATTTCATTTGACCTAGTCATCTACACTTGAAAGAGAAATAGTTACTTCTCTGTAAAACTAACTCTCATTTCCTGCAGATCATTTCAACAGATAATGAAAACAAAACCTTGCAATATAAGCAATCACCTTTTATTCTATTTTCTGTCTCGTGTCACAAATTCTCGGTTATACGGATTGAAGACTCCGGGTTAAAGTTGACCTAGAAATTGCTTACCTGTTTTTACGAGCCCAAACACAAGGTCCCACCATTAGTTAGGGGCTTGTCTAGGATAAATCATAAAGTAGCCGGTAGGTAGAAATATTGTTACTAAAATGGACGGTCTTAAGTGCTATTACACTAAGTATTAAAACCTATCGCAGTGTTTATATAGTTCGTATAGTTAATAAATCAACCGCTATAGAGAAAAAAACACACACACACACACACATATGATGGTGAATAGTTTTAATCTGGAGTATGTCCGTTCAATCTGCAGTGCATAAAATCGCAATTCCGACGTTTCCCTAGAATCTCATCTAGCATTGACGAGGTGAACCCAACAACAGTTGAAGAGCGAGTGAGGGATATATATATATATATATATATATATATATATGATGAATAGTTATAATCTGGAGTGCGTCCGTTCATTCTGCAGTGCATAAAATCGCAATTCCGACGTTTCGCTAGAATCTCATCCAGCATTGACGAGGTGAACCCAACAACAGTTGAAGAGCGAGTGAGGGATATATATATATATATATATATATATATATGATGAATAGTTATAATCTGGAGTGCGTCCGTTCATTCTGCAGTGCATAAAATCGCAATTCCGACGTTTCGCTAGAATCTCATCTAGCATTGACGAGGTGAACCCAACAACAGTTGAAGAGCGAGTGAGGGATATATATATATATATATATATATATATATATGATGAATAGTTATAATCTGGAGTGCGTCCGTTCATTCTGCAGTGCATAAAATCGCAATTCCGACGTTTCCCTAGAATCTCATCCAGCATTGACGAGGTGAACCCAACAACAGTTGAAGAGCGAGAACGTACGGCAGAATGAACGGATGTACTCCAGATAGTAACTATTCATCATATTTTTCCATTCGTGAAGGAATACATATCAGCATATATATATAATTTCGTAAGCCGAATTTTGACAGAAAAATTGTGGGAGCTTGGAAGGTCGTACGGAGTTTGGACATGGCTCAAGGTATTGACACGAAGGAGCGGGAAATTATAGGGTTTTCTCGATTTACAACATTTAGAGGGGTTTGAGGAACTTAAAGTCACAAAAAATCTCCAAAAGAAATACATTGCAATGGAAAACAGCTGAATATGATTTTCAAATATTTCAGCTGAGAAACAGCCGTACAAATATTAGTCTATATGAAAACAGCTGAGTACAAATATTTTCCTATTAAAGGTTAATTAGACATATGAACTTGGGATCAGGTTTAGTTAAAGGAGTACGTGTTATCGTACTAGATAGGTTTGATAAGTGTATTAAATTAGATATAATCACTGGTTCTGGAAAAGAAAACATATTTTTACTACGAATTAAGTTAATATCAACAGATCCTAATGTGCCATTTCAAACGGAAAGGAACCAATTTCCTTTTAGACTTACATTTTCAACTACGAGTTTAATCGACCAGACCTGGTTTTACTTGATTTTACATGAGCTCTGCCTTATGTTGAACTAAGTCGAGTATAATCGCAAGATGGAATAAAGATACACATTGATAATAAGATTGGACAAAAAAAAAAAAATGAAAACGCATTCACAAAAAAAATATAGCTAATGAAGAAATTTTGTTATGAAAAATTTGAATTATATTAAATTAATTGATATTAAAACATACAATTATCATACAAAAGTTTAAAATTTGTTTCAGTATGAATAGGGGCGCTTGCCCCTACAAAACTCTAGGACATTATAAATATCTAATGAAATTATTTATGCAAAATAAACGTTGATCTAGGGGAAGACAGAGGTAAAGACCAGTGATACAACAATGACTTGACTCGTGTACCTGATTTTCACCGGGGGTTCTCACACTAATTAGGGCTGAAGCGAGGACCTTCAGTCCAGAATGGCTTTATTTTACAAATGGACCTAACAGTACTACCAGGGACTTGAAGTTCCACAAGTTCTCCAATACTGACACTGCAGTAAATTGTTTTCATTACCTCATCTTTCCTGCCACAAAACCTATGCATGACGCTCACCTTAATACAGAACAGGCGCTTAGCAAAACATTGCTTCAAAAAGTATGAAAAAAGTTTGTAAAATTATGAAAAAGCCTTAGTTTCTTTATGGGCAACTTAGAAATAACATAGATTAAACGTGCATTAGTAGCCCCATCTTTTTTCATATATATTAAATTCACCCTAATAATTTACTTTCGATAAACGTGTCTTATTTACATTATAACGGCATGAGGAAACAAAACTCGAAGTGATGTAAATGGTTTTGCAAGTCATAAAATGCAAAGCACGCAAATTGCGTACGCACTATTGCTGATTAATGCGAACACTGTAACAGCAGCGTGCACAAACAACGGTGATAATATATCTGATTTTAATCTAAAATGTACACTGAAAAAAATGTATAAATTAAATGAGCCTTTCCCCGCTTTTATTTAACAGAATCAACCTCGTCTATTTTTAATACCTTGTTTCATATATTTGTTAAGTGGTTCATTTATTATATAGTTCAGCTAATCTCCTTTCTTATCCCTCGTTAACATCCGACATTGCTTTGTAATTCTGATCTTGCGTTCATTAAAGTTTCTGTTTAAACGATTGATTGTTTACAATAAAAATTTGAATTAATTATTTAGGTTTCTCCACGCCAAGGGGTTTAAAATTACTTTATTTTGTTTTAACTTTGAGACAAAAAAAAGAAAGCAAAAACAACAGGTTCCGCTATAACAATGCGTTTATATCTGTTTGTGACACAACTGTCCATTATATTTGACTTATCTAAGTGCCCCGGTTGTATAATCGCCTCCTTAATTAAGTAGACGAGATTTGTCCTCAGATAAATACATCAGCTTTCAAATATTATTTTTGTAGGTGGCACTTTAAAAACAAAGTAATGGAAATGCTCTTTCTTAACGTATCTATGTAGCTAACATGAAATTTTCTTATTTTTAAACTTAACGTAAGGAAATGGTAGAAGAATAGGTTATTCATTTATTTTAGTCTGGTCTGATTTCTTGTAACTTATACAAAACACATTTTAAAGACAACATAACCTCTCATTTTGTAACTGGCTTTGTGCTGAGATAGATTTTCTTGCAACTGCACTTTCTTTAAAGCAATTTTAACAAAAAAAACATACTAAAAATATTAAAAAATTTATTTTTAAAAATAAAAAAATTATTGACCAAACATTTAATAAAAATTTTAACCGAGAATATTATTGAAATATAATTACTGTTAAACACTGGTTTACACACATTTAAACAGATTTACAAAAACCTCACAGCAAAATATTAAATATAATTAAACATGTTTTGGCATCCCTCTTACCATCAAATAATATCACTGTACCGTACTGTGTTTACTGATGAAGGCAACAAGGATATAGAAACATGTTTGTTATGAGAATTTAATATTTGTGGATTTTGTGAATATTTCAATACTATAGTTTTACAAATTAAAATGAGGTGCAAATGACATGTTTAACAGTATTAATTCACCTATATGTAGTTTAATTTTACATTTCTGGCGTATTTTATTTTATAGTAATTTAGATTTTAACTGAGTTATAGAACCCTATTCGGTTAGTTGGAGATAAAACGTGATATACCCTATTTTATTAAAGTATCAATTACACTACAAACATAACTATGATTGCTTTGTTATTTTATACCTTTTCTGGAAGTTTTAGTATTTCTTTAAATGTCGATTACAATTAATTTTTAAAACTATTTTCGAATTAAGTCACTATTTACATTTACATGTTCACATTTACAGCAGTATGTAAAATGTGTCTACAGAGATATATAATTGTAAGTGTAAGTGCACAGGAACGTAAATTAAAAATAAGCTATTATAGATATTTTGTGTTATTTTTGTTAATATTATTAAAGTAATCCAAAAGTTTGACTTATTCAAATGTGAACCAAATTTAAAATTTTGTTAAAAATTTAATTAATTTTAATTTAGTTTAAATTTAAGAAAATATCTTGGAACACTTAAACTGAAAATATTTTAAAATATTATTTTTTATTAGAGCAGGAATTTGTTCGTTATTCTTTTATAATTAAAAAATAAATTTAATTAATTTAATAGATTATTTAGTTAGATAAACATTTCCTAAATGGTGTATATATAAGTGAACTGTCTTTCTACAGTTTGTTATTATGTTTAAAAAGTGTTTAACATTAAAAAATAGATTTAGGTAAATAAATATTAACAAAGTGTTATAATTTTGCATTATTTCTAGCATTATTTGAATTTTATAAATTCATTCAACTTCAGTAGTAAAATTATTATTTCTACGTTGAATAATTGTATTTCAAATTTTAGAAATCTTTTAGTTGATTCAATTTGTTTAAACGAAATTAGTTTATAATATCGCCAGAAACTAGTAGAAATTTAACTACTTTAAGTAAACTCTTGTTAAAACTTACTGTTTCTATCAAACATGACTTTAAAACACTTGTTAAAACTAATAATGCACAGCACAGTTACAAAACTGAAATCTGGTCGCCAGCACATGCGTACACAATGAGTAAAGTGGCACTCGTCTGTTTCAGAGACTCGAGGCTGAAAGCACCCCAGTGCGGACTGAAGGACCGAGGAGACACTACCGCTTACTGCCGACTGCCCACCCCCTCCCCCGATCTACGCGCTCTCCCACCATCTCTCCTGCCCTAACTATATAAGCAGCAAAGAAACATAACCTCTGTATTTTACTTGTGTTTCTCAATAGAAAACGTTTTGTTAATTTTAAACAAACTTTTTTTTAAAAATGATCGTATCAAGAGGTCTCGGGTGGTTTTGGAGGCACTTTTTGACCGACACGCTGTCGTTAACTGTGTTTCTTATGGTTCTTGTACTTGTGCGTTTCTTCCAAACGTATAATCTCAACAAAACCCTGCCTCCAGGGCCATGGGGGCTGCCTTTTATCGGCTACTTGCCCTTCTTTAAGGGCGACGCGCATTTGCATTATAAACAGTTGGCGGAAAAGTACGGTTCGATATTCAGCACAAAACTGGGCAACCAACTGATCGTCGTACTAAGTGACTACAAGATAATAAGGGATGCTTTTCGCAAAGAAGAATTCACCGGTAGACCCCAGTCTGAGTTCAGCGACATTCTCGGAGGATATGGTAAGAGCATTCAAGTTTTATTCAATACATTACTTCTTTCACAAACAATTAAATTCTTGATGGAGAAATTTTATTACAAAGATTTTACTCTTTTAAGTGTTGAACTACTTTTAATATTACAAATTTCTCCAAAATGTGTGTAAAAAATATAACATTTTAGAAGTATTATAAATTCTCAAATTGTATACACAATTTTTAATATGTTTTAAAAATTATCTTTTATTACAGTTTTAATTTTAGCATAATGCGACTGTTTTTATGTTCTGAATAAATTTATGTACTATATATATTTACATTCATTCCACAAAATAATTTTAATGAAATTTTAGTTTTTTGGCATGTGCGTGCATAAAAAACCATTGGTTTGTTAGATTCCCGAAGCACTTCCAATTTACTAAGTAATTGTTATTATGTAACAAATTATAAATAAAAAAAGTAATGTTTCTTACATATTGCTATAAACTGTTAATTTTTCTAAGGCTTGAATAAAATAAATTTAAATCTAACAATAATAAGATTAAACATTTTAATTTGAACGTAATAATAAACTACCAGAACTTTGTCGGATTGGTCAACCCTGTTCTTGAATAAGTAGTTATTCTACTTTATTTTAATATTTCCGTCACCGTTCCATCTATTTAGGCTACGGTTGCATTATGGTCATTCTCAACACTAAAATATTACTAAAACCAAATATAAATATTAACGACCTAAAACGTTTAAGTAGGTAAACTTTGACATATTACAATTGAATTAACTAGTTATTATCTTGACAGAGTTTTTATTATTTACCAAATTAAACGAGAACATTATATAGCCTTACTTAATCACTTTACCATTAGTTTATGACTATCCCAACTTTAAATTTTGTAAGTTTGTAAAAACTTACTGAGACGGAACGTTTTGGATCGCTATGTAGCGATCTTTGTAAGTTTTTACAAATTTACAAAATTTAAAGTTCGGAAGTCATAAAGTAATGTTAAAATGATTAATTAAGATTCACCGAACGTAATGGAGTACGAAATTCAAGAGATAAACTAAATGTAAAAACGTTTAAAGGAATAACTAGCAATTGAAAACTATGTTTCGCGTTCTGTGACTAAGTATTAGTGTTTTAGAACTTTAAACTTCTAATCTGTTATCACTGTCATATCAGCCATTTATTGAACACTCAATAAATTGAGTCAATTTAGTTATAAAATGGAATTCATAAAATAAAATATAATGATCTAAGTATAGGCCTAATTTTAATGTTTTTGAACTAGTTCTTCCAAAGCGCATTTCCTCCAAGGTCTATTAATAATAATTCTTTCAAAAATATTCACGTTTTTAAACCGAGTCGCCTGAGTGAATTTTAAATAGGAAATTGTTGGTCAATGTATTAGCCAGTACAGTCCGGCTTCTACTTTATATTGAAGCTATGTCGCAGTGTCGAAATGCACACCTTAGTTTCTACGTGTTTGGCCGGTGTAGCCTTCATTTTAAAATGGATAATTACAATGCCAACTTTCTATTATATAACCATATTTATTGAGCCTTATTCAAATCAAAGAATTCGCCTTTTTAAAAGAAAAACATAAAAAACACGAAAAGAAATAATTTCCTCACCTTCCTAACCGTATATAAATATATATTTCAACTATATACTAAAATTGTGTTGTTTTAAAATCATTTTTAAAAGTATATTTTTAAAACGAACTTCTGTGTAAATCCAAATTTTACAAATAATAATTGTCTTAGAAATTTCTAAATGTAATTTATAAAAAGTTGCAAAAACATTAAAATGATCTAAACCTTTTACAAAATAAATATAATCAGTAAGTTACATGCTTAATCAGGTGTTAAAATTTCCAATTACGTTTCCTAAACAAAATCAATTAACTAAAAATACTTAATTAGATATATCTACACCTTCAAACACAACAATTTCCCCACCAGAACTAATGTAAATCGTAAACTAAGAACTACAGGTTCAGTAGAAAGTAGACTTTAATGCGGTTATGTTAGATTCTATATTTGAAGAATCTATGTACTTTCGACTTTATTTTTAAAATAATTCTCGTTTGTCTGCAGGCGTAATTAACATCGATGGAAAATTGTGGAAAGATCAACGCCGGTTCTTGCACGAACGCTTGCGTAGATTTGGGATGACATTTGCTGACGGAGGAAAGGCTGTTATGGAGAACAGAATTGTGGTAAGTTAAAAAAGAATAATAATAATAAACAGGTTAGGTTCCATTATTGTTAGGTTAAATATATTAGTGTGTCAGAGAAATGCTGTAATATATAGTTTCATCAACTTTAAAACTAAAACTAGAGATTAAGTAGCCTGTATTTATTCATGACGCAAGGTAATTATTTATTTATTTCTTAATGGGGTGTCACTTAATATTACAAATCCAAACTGATTCAATATTATCACGGCTTTATTAAAAGTTACTTAAAATTGAACTTTTGAAATTAAAAATTTCTTCATAGCAACATCTTAGACACAAACCTCTTTATTTAAACACAAAAAAATATTGTTATATTATTTTAATTAATATTAGGCTTGTATTGTTACAAAAAAATTTATATTGTCAAATTTGATTTTATAGTAAATAAAAAGCAAATAATAGTATGAGATGAAAACATTTTGAGTCACTCAACCTAGGCATCTTCACATTTTGAAATTTAAAAAAATATTTTTAAAATTAATATAATAAAAGGAAAATACTTTCAGAGTTGAATATACTAAAGAGAAAATATTTTTTAACAGAACGAAGTACATCAATTTTTACGCACTCTCTGCGACAGAAAGGACACGCCCCAGGATCTGAACCCGATCTTCTCCATTTCAATCAGTAACGTCATTTGTTCCATCATAATGAGCGTGCGGTTCCACCTTGACGACCCTCGCTTTACCCGCTTCATGGGCCTCATCGCCGAAGGATTCAAACTTTTCTCCAGGATGAGCTATGTCAATTTCATTCCAGTCATGCGCTACTTGCCAGGACTTCAGGAGACGCGTAAAAAAATTGACCAGGTAAGAGACGCTGACTCTTAGATACATCACTTTAACTTATTGTTACTTTTATCAAGAGTTTCACTTGACTTTTGGCAAATATATTTATATATGCAACTTAACTAAATGTAAGTAATAATTGAATATAAGAATATCTACTACAAAGATTTATTTTACACAAATATCGTACTCCAAAGCTTTTTTGAAAATTTGTATCAGCACTATCAAGGATAAACTCACTTCACTAAAAAAATCACTATAGGTATGTTTTGAAAGAATTTTTAATAGTATAGGTTTATTTTCAATTAGGCTGATTTTATAAATTATCAAAGCAATATTGTATAGAGAGTTTCATAACTTCAATACGTAATAGCTAGTATTTTTAAATTATATCCTCGTATTAATTTTAAATAATACTAAGTATAAAGCAGAAATAAATAGCTAAATCCGCTAGAATTTACATATTTAAACTAAGTATAATCTTATAGCTTTCCTAGCTTAGTTATTCTGAACGTAGTTGACGCGTTTCGGACACTGTATGATGAATCTAACCATTAATATGATGAACAGTAAACTACTATTTTAAGCATTAGTAAAGATGGAAATGATCCGAAACATGTTAGCTACGTTATAGTTTGACTAAGCTGAGAATGACAAACGTTTATACAGATTTTAAATAAATTGAATTACTATTGTGGGATAGTAATTATTAAAGGTTGTAAACTATTTTCCCAATTTAAAAATGTACTTGTCTTACATATAAACCGATTCCTTATTATTTTGTTAGAACCCTACATTTTACTCAAATTTTCTGTATAACACTAATTAGTAATTGCACTATCATAGTCTTATCAGCATGGTTTTATTATTTCAGAACCGCCTCGAAATGTCGCAGTTTTTCCAAGAAACAGTCGACAGCCACCGAGAATCTTACAACTCGAGCAACATCCGCGATCTGATCGACAACTACCTCCAGGAAATTGAAGAGAAGGCAGTGGACGGCATCGAAGCGCCAATATTCAACGGAAAGAATCCTGACCGCCAGATGCAACAAGTGATCGGGGATCTGTTCTCTGCCGGCATGGAGACCATCAAGACCACCCTGCAGTGGGCGGTTATCTTCATGATGCACCGGCCGGATGTGGCCAAAGCGGTTCAGGATGAGTTGGACCAAGTAGTGGGGAGGAAGCGCCTGCCAAGCCTAGATGACAGGGAGTTCCTACCTTACACTGAGTGTGTCATCCTGGAGGTTCTGAGGAGGTCTAGTGTTGTCCCTTTGGGCACCACTCACGCTTGCACAAGGTACATACTCGATTATTTTATGAAATAAACTCATTTAGTTTTCAGAAACTTCTACTATATACTGTATAAGTTTTTCAAGTTATAGTCTATGAAATAGTTTAAGTTTCTTTCTCGTATCAGTATATATGTAGCTTAAAAAAACATTTGAGAAAACACATAAAGATTTAGTAAATAAATTTTTAATAGGGAAATCGGCTTTTGAAAAATTTGTTAAAAAAATTCAAAAACTATTATACTCCAAAATGAAAAAAAATGTTTTATTATGTCTTCTTTAAAACGTTTACTAATTTATGAAAAAGAGTTAATTTTAATAAAATCAATTATAAAAATGTTTACGTAATTTTAAATGTGAAAAATTAACACGCGTGTATGTACATAATTTGTTCCAGTATATTTCGTAATATTAATAAATTAATAGAATAAACATTCTGTAAAAAATATACTGTTTAAATTCCTGCATACATTTGCAATATTGATATTTATAATAATAATAAAAACAAAATTAAATCGTATTTAAAATTCACTTGGGCAACACAGTTCACGAGTACCATCTAAAACGTCAACAGTTTCTGAAGTAGAATGTTTTATAAATATAATCCAAGAAGGTTAAGTAATTATTTACAAATTTAAACAGCAGGAGTCAACGAACTGATTTGTGCAAAATTTAATGTTATCAAATTAGTTTGTTAACGTATCAAAATTGTTTTGTATTAGTAATCAATATCTGGATAAACATTTACAATTAACAAATCACTATTCCGATTAACAGATTTCGTTAATTTTACTTATATATTTTATTAAAATTATGATACTATTAAACATATGTTTAAAAATAAATTGTAAGACATTCTCTTTTGTTTCTTTAGAGATGTAGAGCTTGGAGGATTCAAAATTCCACAAGGCACCCAAATTGTACCCCTTCTCCATGCTGTTCACATGGACCCTAAACTTTGGAAAGATCCTGAGCAATTTTGCCCTGAAAGATTTCTCACGATCGAGGGAAAAGTACACAAACCTGATTTCTTCATCCCTTTTGGAGTTGGTGAGTTCTATATTCTTTCTTGCAAATAGTTTTAAATTTACTATTTAATACAATTTCACTTTTAAAAGAAATTTCTTTTTTTGCTTAAAAACCGTTCGAACTTTTTAACGGTTATGCTGAAGAAAGCATAAAAACTCTGTAAAGATACAGAGTATTGATGATTCTAGAGTATAAAGAATTGATTCTTTTGAAACGCAGATTAAAGTAATACTAATGACAGATGTATACTAATATTTAACTGAGAACCAAAACTTTGCACTATTTTTAATTATATCATGAAATAATTATTGAATATATATATACTGTACATAATGACAGATGTATACTAATATTTAACTGAGAACCAAAACTTTGCACTATTTTTAATTATATCATGAAATAATTATTGAATATATATATATATACTGTACATAATGACAGATGTATACTAATATTTAACTGAGAACCAAAACTTTGCACTATTTTTAATTATATCATGAAATAATTATTGAATATATATATACTGTACATAATGACAGATGTATACTAATATTTAACTGAGAACCAAAACTTTGCACTATTTTTAATTATATCATGAAATAATTATTGAATATATATATACTGTACATAATGACAGATGTATACTAATATTTAACTGAGAACCAAAACTTTGCACTATTTTTAATTATATCATGAAATAATTATTGAATATATATATACTGTACATAATGACAGATGTATACTAATATTTAACTGAGAACCAAAACTTTGCACTTTTTTTAATTATATCATGAAATAATTATTGAATATATATATACTGTACATAATGACAGATGTATACTAATATTTAACTGAGAACCAAAACTTTGCACTATTTTTAATTATATCATGAAATAATTATTGAATATATATATACTGTACATAATGACAGATGTATACTAATATTTAACTGAGAACCAAAACTTTGCACTATTTTTAATTATATCATGAAATAATTATTGAATATATATATACTGTATATATATATATATATATATATATATATATATATATATATATAAAATAAAAAACGTAGAAAAACATTGTCATACAATTTAGCTATAATTTAATAAATTGAAATATATGATTTGATTTTCTTATATTCAATACTTGGAAATATAAAATTATTTATCAAATTTTGATTCTGTTTATATTTTTGTTAAAATTTTTATATTTCTGGTAATAATCAATTTCTGGTAATTTTTATTTTAATTAAATTTAACTATACGATTAGCAAATAAAGAAATAATACATTTTTCAAAACATCTTTTACAGAACTCATCGTTTACATTATATTACATGTAATATATGAAAATTTTGGATTTTAGCTACTTAAAACTATACAATTCGTATCACCGTTGACTTTTAATATATTATAATTTTTTATATTTTTTTGTACTAGGCGTATTTATCTGTATTTTCTCTGATGTTTTCTACCATACCGACTCTTAGATTATTTATTTAAAACGTTACCTCTGTGTATATTATTTCCTTCAGTAGGTAGATAGAAGTAACCCCTCAACTTTAAAGGGTTGAATATAACAACCTTTGTATCTTTTGATAAAATATTTTCGTTGCATTTCCCCTATATACATACTTGCTTCTGTAGGCCTTCTATAATTTTGGGGGTATTTAAAAATGATTAGTTTTATTAAAGTTTCTCTATTTTTAACTAAATTGTAAAATTTAAATTAAATAATTTTTTTATCACAAAAACTATAAATTGTAGGTCTACACCACGGCTAGTACGAAGTCAGGTCATTAAAAAATAAATATTATACTATTGATAAAATAACGTTGAATGCTTATAAAATGTTTTCCTCACATTTAAAACTATTCAGTAAATTATTTGCTGTGAAGGTAAAAATAATTCACATATTAAGCCTGGCAACAAATTGATCGCATTACAAATAATTTTCTTTTGGTTTTCAGGTCGCAGAATGTGTCTTGGTGACGTGTTAGCTCGTATGGAATTGTTCTTATTCTTCTCTTCCTTGATGCACTGCTTCAGTTTGCAAGTTCCTGAGGGAGAAACTCTCCCAAGCCTTCAATACGAACCCGGGGTAACATTAAGCCCGCAGTTCTTCCAGGTCCACCTCGTGCAGAGGCATTTAGAAGAATGCGAGCTGGATTTCCTGACGGAAAATCAAACCGTGTTTAGGAACATCGGATGCCGCTAGTCCACTACCCGAGTCTCCTGATTGAAAACGTACAAATTTTAATTTAGGATAATGGTAACGAAACTTTAAATCTACGATTAACGGTTCCAAGCAAAGATATTTTGTTTCGTTGCTACATGTATAAGCCAAGCGTACATCACCCGAATTAGTTTCCTAGTGCCATTCCAAGATCAACAAATCATTCCTAATATAGACATTTATTTATTGTGACAGTTAAATGTGTTAATTGACGCTCCATTGGCTGTGTATAATGCATTATGTTAAAGTATTTTTGTAAACTATGTGTTCCCAGTTTGTACCTCATGTGTTCATTTTTAATTTGTATATAAAAATAACATTAACATAAAATAGTTTAACGTTTTCTTGTATTCGATCTAGTCAATTCTGTGTTGAGGTTATGTTTGGACAAGATAACGAAAAACTGGACTTGAAGGAAAACAATGTAAGACATGTCTTGTTTTTATCTTAAAAATAAATTTTAAAAGATATTTTTAAAAATATTCTTTAAAGTTTGATTTTAATTCAAATAAACTTTTGTAAATTTATTTTAAAAATAACAATTTTATAAATATATCTTTGATATAAAATATTTGAAGATTATTTTTTTAAAGAGTTTAGACTGAAACACTATGTCTTACTTTGATAATGCAACTTTTTATACCTGTATATTTATTTTTCTATAGCTTTGTATGTGTCTTACATCTTGTATACAAAATCATTGTTCATTTAAAATAATATAGTGACCTTAGATGTGAACTAGTCTTGTGCTAATCTCAGGGTATTAGGCGCGTCTTATATAGCTTTGACGATTTCTCGTGTTCAGCGAGAGAAGTGATCTTTACGGATAAGAAAATCGAGTGTAAACTATTTTTATAGTGTATGCAAATTGTAAACTATAGAAATATTATTTTGTTAGTTAATAAGTTGTTCATTACGTACAAAATAGTTTCTAAACGTAAGTCACTAGCCCACGCCTGCAACATCTCTACATACTGTTGTTTCTTTTCCACAAAGCGACCAAAGAAAGCTCCAGTATAATCATGATTCCTATATTATTTACCATAGTTCATTTCATTTTAAGTGTGTACATATGTATATTAGGTTATTACCATTTTTTGTATTACGTTATTAAGATAAGTATTTAATTATTTTTCTAGTACATCTGCCAAATTTTAAAATAAAGCAGTGAGAATAATTAAAATGTGTTTGATTTATTTCTGAATTCCTGACATAGTTCGCCTCATTGTTGGGATCGTTGCACTTGCTTTGTTGCCTATGTTTGCATAGTTGCCAAATTTTCTGTTATGTAATTTTAGGTAATTTCAACGTTTGGTCTAGTTCCGATATACTACAGCTGCGACTCAGCATTATTCTACGAACCTTTGGTATAGTAAATCTAAGATTTGCTGTAACTGCACTTCGGTTTCGGGGGCACCTCACCTGCCGATCCGGGTTTAACCTAAAGGCACACTTTGACAGTGTTATGCAAACCATCACAAGGGACATAGCTCGAAATTAATTTCTAAACACGAAATAAGAAAAGTGAAAGATTTTTCTTTTCAGTTTGTATAGAATTTTAACTTTTTGTTGGTTATATTAAACATTTCTTTTAATTTCCTTAAGTATACCTCTTTTATAATCCTATATATAAATCTTAAAACAATATTTATTTTCAAAAATGTAGAATATTTTCAAAAATTATGTTTATATAATATTATTCAACTTGTTGAACTTATTTTTTAGGTAAATTTATGAAATATACGGAGGTAAAACGTATTCGATCGCTTGATGCGATCTTTGGCAGTGTCTGACGAAGAGGCAAGAACCCCTAGCGCGATTTAAAACCTTTTGTCTCTTTACGTTTTTCATAAATTTACTTAAAATATAAGCACAAGTAGTTAATTAGTATAATATAAAACTTTCCTTATAGTTAATACAATCCACGATCAGAAATTATGTTAATTTAAAAAATGTTTGTGTCTTGTTTTTAGTGACTTTTTAGCATTTTTCAACATCAAGTGTCATCCCCTATAAGTTTACCAAAATGTATTTAACTTGAGAGGATGAATAAAAAGTATTTTATTAACGATTGCATAAGATATGTATATATATATATATATATATATATATATATTTATATATATATATATATATATATACACGGAAACTGTGAACTAATAGAAGGAATGAAAAAGGCTAAAATTATTTAATAGGTGTCGGTTAAAAACTACCTTAACACTAATACCAATTAATAGTAAAGGAATTGGTAAAGACCTAAGTTTATAGCACGGAGAGTGTGAACTAGTAGAAGTGAAAAAAACCCTTTTTAGAAAGTATGTCGATCTGGCATATTGTTTGAGTTATCATTGAGTGTAAATTTGACCATCCGATTTCCTCTCTTGACGTCCAGCTGAAACTTAGTTTTTATCGCTGTCCGTAATTGACCCATTGACACCATCGAAGCCTCATATTTGTGTTTAACAGGAGTTATTTCAGTTGCCTGATAATGAGTGATAAAGGAAATCGCTACCTTGTATGAGTTCAGGACGTCTTTGATGTCCGGGTACGTTTTACGTTCGTCTGTTCACCGTGGCATTTGGAGTAACATACAGTCAACGTATTGTTTAGAGTATTATATCTTTCTGCTACCATAAGACCTGAATGAATTACAGTAATCCCTCGTTATTCGCGGGGTGACATTCCCCGAACTTACCGCGAATAGAGCAACTAACTGTGTGTGGGAAGGAGAGGGTTACGTTCCTCGAAATTACCGCGAATAGAGAATCTAACTGTGTGTAGAACGGAGAGGGGTTTGTTCCCCAAAATTACCGCGAATAGTGAAACTAACTGTGTGTGGGAAGGAGAGGGTTACATTCCCCGAACTTACCGCGAATAGAGCAACTAACTGTGTG
The DNA here is from genome assembly GCA_036971475.1 of Prosapia bicincta. NCBI lineage: Eukaryota > Metazoa > Arthropoda > Insecta > Hemiptera > Cercopidae > Prosapia > Prosapia bicincta. The sequence continues at coordinate 122,737,600 of JBAIZL010000002.1, read as the reverse complement.
TGGGAAGGAGAGGGTTACGTTCCTCGAAATTACCGCGAATAGAGAATCTAACTGTGTGTAGAACGGAGAGGGGTTTGTTCCCCAAAATTACCGCGAATAGTGAAACTAACTGTGTGTGGGAAGGAGAGGGTTACGTTCCCCGAACTTACCGAGAATAGTGGAACTAACTGTGTGTGGAAAGTAGAGGGGTACTTTCCCCGAACTTACCGCGCATAGTGGAACTAACTGTGTGTGGAAAGGAGAGGGTTACGTTCCCCGAAATTACCGCGAATAGAGAATCTAACTGTGTGTAGAACGGAGAGGGGTTTGTTCCCCAAAATTACCGCGAATAGTGAAACTAACTGTGTGTGGAAAGGAGAGGGTTACGTTCCCCGAACTTACAGAGAATAGTGGAACTAACTGTGTGTGGAAAGTAGAGGGGTACTTTCCCCGAACTTACCGCGCATAGTGGAACTAACTGTGTGTGGAAAGGAGAGGGTTAAGGTCCCCAAAATTACCGCGAATAGTGGAACGAACTGTGTGTGGAAAGGAGAGGGTTACGGTCCCCAAACTTACCGCGAATAGTGAAACTAACTGTGTGTGGAAAGGAGAGGGTTACGTTCCCCGAACTTATCGAGAATAGTGGAACTAACTGTGTGTGGAAAGTAGAGGGGTACTTTCCCCGAACTTACCGCGCATAGTGGAACTAACTGTGTGTAGAACGGAGAGGGGTTTGTTCCCCAAAATTACCGCGAATAGTGAAACTAACTGTGTGTGGGAAGGAGAGGGTTACGTTCCCCGAACTTACCGAGAATAGTGGAACTAACTGTGTGTGGAAAGTAGAGGGGTACTTTCCCCGAACTTACAGCGCATAGTGGAACTAACTGTGAGTGGAAAGGAGAGGGTTACGGTCCCCGAACTTAACGCGAATAGAGAATCTAACAGTGTCTAGAACGGAGAGGGGTTTGTTCCCCAAAATTACCGCGAATAGTGAAACTAACTGTGTGTGGAAAGGAGAGGGTTACGTTCCCCGAACTTACCGAGAATAGTGGAACTAACTGTGTGTGGAAAGTAGAGGGGTACTTTCCCCGAACTTACCGGGCATAGTGGAACTAACTGTGTGTGAAAAGGAGAGGGTTACGGTCCCCAAAGTTACCGCGAATAGAGAATCTAACTGTGTGTGGAACGGAGATTGGTTTGTTCCCCAAAATTACCGCGAATAGTGAAACTAACTGTGTGTGGAAAGTAGAGGGTTACGTTCCCCGAACTTACCTCAAATAGAGAAACTATCTGTGTGTGGAAAGGAGAGGGGTACTTTCCCCGAGCTTACCACGCATAGTAGAACTAACTTTGTGTGGAAAGTAGAGGGTTACGTTCCCCAAACTTACCGCGAATAGAGAATCTAACTGTGTGTAGAACGGAGAGGGGTTTGTTCCCTAAAACTACCGTGAATAGTGAAACTAACTGTGTGTGGAAAGGAGAGGGTTACGTTCCCCGAACTTACCTCAAATAGAGAAACTATCTGTGTGTGGAACGGAGAGGGGTTTGTTCCCTAAAACTACCGTGAATAGTGAAACTAACTGTGTGTGGAAAGGAGAGGGGTTTGTTCCCTAAAACTACCGTGAATAGTGAAACTAACTGTGTGTGGAAAGGAGAGGGGTACTTTCCCCGAGCTTACCTCAAATAGAGAATCTAACTGTGTGTGGAACAGAGAGGGGTTTGTTCCCTAAAACTACCGTGAATAGTGAAACTAACTGTGTGTGGAAAGGAGAGGGGTTTGTTCCCAAAAACTACCGTAAATAGTGAAACTATCTGTGTGTGGAAAGGAGAGGGGTACTTTCCCCGAGCTTACCACGCATAGTAGAACTAACTTTGTGTGGAAAGTAGAGGGTTACGTTCCCCAAACTTACCGCGAATAGAGAATCTAACTGTGTGTAGAACGGAGATTGGTTTGTTCCCCAAAATTACCTCAAATAGAGAAACTATCTGTGTGTGGAAAGGGAAGGTTTACGTTCCCCGAACTAACCGCGAATAGTGAAACTAACTGTGTTTGGAAAGGAGAGGGTTACGATCCATATAAAAAATGTTAACATTATTACAGCTATACTGTACACTTATAATACAGTATGGTATATTTACGTGCTACATAATTACATACATATTTTCTATTATTTACTCACGTTTTCCTTCAATCCGGAAACAAGAAAATTCTATTAAATATGTGCGCTTACACACACAGACACGTATTCGTCATTGTTAAACACTGCTCATTAAATTTTTAAACAGCTGATTTTAGACAAATAATTTTTTATACACTGTTAATTAAAATTTTTTTAACTTGGTATTTTACTTTGTGCGTGGTTTGTTTCTAGTTCTTTACGGACTTCTTTATATGGCGGTAGCGCTCCTTTCAGCTCTCAATTAAATTTTAACGTCCGTTCTAGAGAGTGATTAATGTCAGTAACGGCTGCAGCTAACTATTTCACCGATAGATTTTAAAGTTAACTTCAACTATCGTATTTTTTACAATTTCTTCCCTTCGTTATCCGAGATAGGCACCGGTAGTTAGTTCCTCCAGCGACGTTTCGAAAACTAATAGACACGTCAAACAGCCCTAGTAGTGTGCAGTATAACAGTTGCTTAGGGAATAATCAGATTTTTGTGTGATAAATAACTACAGTACTGTAAAAAATGAAATGACACGAGGACACATTATCGTACAACCTGCACAGTAACTATACCATCTGTCTTGTCTTTGTTTAAAATAAATATTAGCGAGAATTGTGTAACTTTGCCAACCACTTATAAGCGAAACCGCGAATACCAAACCCGCGAATAGCGAGGGTCAAGAAAGGGTTCGAGCTCACATTTTTTCAACCCTTTTAGCGGTCTGATTGTTGCCCCTTTTTCTCGTTTCCTCCGGATAATGGATTGATACTTCACTTCATACCGGTTAAGAGAAAGTGTACTCCAGGTAAGTACCCTGCTCAAGGGATGTAATAATTTTTTCATATTCCCTGGTTGAAAAAAAATGACTTATAGTGGGTTTTCATTTTAAATTTGTGTTCTAAGTCTGAATAGCAACTTTCTAGGTTGATTGAATTTGATAGATAAGGTAGAAAGAAATATACATAGATTGATGGATTGTAAGATATAGAATGAATAAAAGATAGATAAAGAAGAGAAAAAGAGGAGAATTAGGATGAAGAGAGAGGGAGAGGAAAGAGGGAGAGGGAGAGGTACACTTTCTACGGTATTCCTAAAGCGTGACGTCACCATTGTTTACAGTCGCTACTGCCAAGATGATTATTTCCTTGTCCATATAATCCCTTCTACTCACCGTCGGCTACTTACCCAACCTGATGCCGTTGTTCGTTTATAAAATACGTAACGTGTTGTACCCAATATTGCTGAGACAAAGTTTCAGCCTGTTTTATATTTTTCATTCCTTAGTTTTTCCAACCTATTGTTATTTATTAAGGCTTTATAATTATGTAATATTTTTCAAATTTCAGTTAAAACTATAATATAAAGTTTAGATTCGTAATTTTTAAAATTGTTGAGAGTTTTTAAAATTGTAGAGTTCAATTAAAATCTATACTTTATATATTACTACTCCACGCAGTATATAGCCTACATTACATAGATTGGATTATACGTTAGAACACTGAAATATTGTTGGTCCAATTTTTGATTTCTTGGCCTATAAATTTACTTAATGAAATGATACAGAATCTACTCTTACGAGTGGTATCTGAGAATTAAGTAGGGTTTTATACTTACCACAAAAGCAATAAACAAATTAACATAAATTGTGAATTCTAACCTAATAACCTAGAGTAGGTTGTTCCAAATACTCCACTTTACGCGAACCACTTGTTTATATTTTGATCTCAGAAACACTAATATCCTTTCATTAAACAATTAAGGATAATGGCATAGAATAAATTAATTGACTTCGCCATGAACACTGTAAAAACACCTGCAATAGCTGTCATTACAAACTACCTTATTTCCCAGGACTCCCTTAGTATGTAAGGGTCAATTTTTTTTTTTTTTTTATTAACTTGGGAGCGGGTTTTAAACTGCCCGAAGCACTGCTACCTTAAGGTATATTGTACTTACCTCCCTGATCTAGTCAAATAGCCCCTTCCCTCTTCCCAGGTTTAGGAGTTTCCTGACTAGTGTTTTACCTTCAGCATCCTCTTCCAGAGCTGTGCTATCACCAAAGAGGTTGAAGCGCCTCTCGGCAAGTACTTCACATCTGTAAATAATGTGTGTGGCAGTCTCCAGTTCCTGCCCGCATAATCTGCACACTGGTTCATCTTTGTAGATACCCATTTTATGCAGATGTTTCCTTAGTCCAATGTGTCCCGTGAGTAGACCTGTGGCTATCCTCAATTCCTGCCTAGACAGATAGATGAGACTCTTCTGCAGCCTCAAGGAAGGTGTCCTAAGGGTTAGCTTACTGTGACTCATCCCTTCAGCCCTGATCCAGTGCTCACAGTGTCTTTCAGCCATCCACCTTTGCACTGCCATCTTGACCATGGATTTGGAAATACCTAGGCTCCGGTCCAATCAGGGGAGTCGAAGACCTCTCTCTGGCCAGCGCATCTGCGGCTTCATTTCCAAGTATTCCCCTATGCCCTGGCACCTAACCTATATGTAAGGGTCAAACTTCACTTGAAAGTAATTTCCTTCACGCTACCAACATAACAAAACGAAATACATGACTCCATTCCTTGTAGTGTATGTTTCAATAACCTTACATTTCAATGTCTTTTTTTCAATTTTTTCTATTAGTTCACACTCTCCAACATATATCTTGTTCACATTCTCAATCGTAAAAAAATACTTTTTATTAATCCTCTCAAATTCAAATACATTTTTTTAACCTTGTAGAAGATGAATCTTCATGTAATACATTTTTATTCGTATATAAATTTATCAATTAAATTTTATTAACTAAATTTAGTTTGATATGGGAGGAAAACGTTTCACAGAAGGAGCAAGGTATCTAATATCCCATTTGGCTTAAAATAAGTGATAACATATGATTTCATAAAACAGCTGATTTTATGTTATAGGTTATGCGGCAGAACAGCTGTGGTAATACAAAGGTTATGGTATTTATGTATACTAATTGTAATATTTTTATAAGAAGACACTAAAATATTTTTTATTTGTTTGTTAAGCTAAGTAGAAATTTACTTACAAAACGTTTGTTCATATTAGTAGTTTATAGCTTACTCCAATATTTGTTTTACTCAACTTATATTTTAATGTCTTTTTTTTAGACTCCAATCTATGTTTTACTTAGCTTACTTTCAATCTGTGCCGATAGTAATTAAAGGTTAGGTATTTTTAAATGTTTTTCTATATTAAATATAACTCTCTCTCTCTCTCTCTCTCTCTCTCTCTCTCTCTCTCTCTCTCCGTGTAAGGTTCTAACATGAATAATAAAAAAATGATTTGCAAGTTTTTTCTTCAATTTATGCACTCATTATGCCACTATGGTGTAATTCTGATTATCAAAACGCAAACGGTTACAGTTTAATCTTGCTTCATTTGTTTGCACACCTCAGCTAAGGTACTTGTTATACTACTGCAGTAAATTTCTGATTTGTCAGTAACTTGGATTTGCCTGTTTGATAAAGGTTTTGCGAACGGTTGATTCTTTAGTGAATATATTAGAATATACGACAGATGTGCCCAGCGACACTTGTGACCATGATGAAATATGCGACAGTTGTGACCAAGCTACCCCAAATATACCATGGATTGGGAGACCCACATTATTTCCTGCATTAGGTATGATTATAGCCTCTCTGATTCCCATCACGCTTTGCCCAAGCTTTGGACTGGCTAAGTGATAGAAAACAAGTTTCACCATTACTTAGAAACACAAGTCAGTTTTCTATCATTTAGGCGTGTTTAAAATCAGCTATAAGCTTCGTCATTTTTATATTTGTTTTTTTGTATCATAGTTTAACATTAGTTTATTTTGTAACGGTTATCATTTACTTACTTTAGGAGAGACAGGTGAGTGAGTCCAGCGGCATTGATGTTTTACCTAGCTAACATTTAATTGTTTTATTACAGTTTCTTCTAAAATGGAGTCACGGAAAAATAATAAAACCGTGATGGAAATCTTTGTTATAAAAACGTTTCTTGATCATAGATAGAAGGCATTTATTTTCGTTGTGAAAATAATTTTTTTTAATTCTGGATCTATTAGAAGGTAGCGACCGTCTCTACCTCGGGCCTCTCGCCCTTTAGATTTGTAAAATATGCGACAGTGACAAAGTACGTTTGTTGTATCAATCATCGCACGTCATCCACCCTTTATTTGATGTTTTGTCGTACAAAGTCAATTTTGATAACTCGCCATCAGGTTACCAACCATTCTTTCAATTGTATCAATGTGTGAGCTTATGGAAACAAAGTGACATTGGAGTTTTTGGCCATTCGTACCTTGCCTAACAACTTGAACGTAGAGCTCTATTTGTAAACTGTGAAAAATACCTTCCTGGAAGTAACATCCGTGTACCACACGTACTACTAGGCGACAGAGAGTTCTCCTTGGTACCACACGTTCTACTAGGAAACGGAGAGTACTCCTTGGTACCACACGTTCTACTAGGCGACGGAGAGTACTCCTTGGTACCACACGTACTACTAGGCGACAGAGAGTTCTCCTTGGTACCACACGTTCTACTAGGCAACGGAGAGTACTCCTTGGTACCACACGTTCTACTAGGCGACGGAGAGTTCTCCTTGGTACCACACGTTCTACTAGGCGACGGAGAGTACTCCTTGGTACCACACGTTCTACTAGGCGACAGAGAGTTCTCCTTGGTACCACACGTTCTACTAGGCGACGGAGAGTACTCCTTGGTACCACACGTTCTACTAGGCGACGGAGAGTACTCCTTGGTACCACACGTTCTACTAGGCGACAGAGAGTTCTCCTTGGTACCACACGTTCTACTAAGCGACGGAGAGTACTCCTTGGTACCACACGTTCTACTAGGCGACGGAGAGTACTCCTTGGTACTACATGTTCTACTAGGCGACGAAGAGTACTCCTTGAAGCACTTCTTGTTGCGACCTTGTCCCAAGAGGAACTTAAAGCGAGAACCAAACAATTTTAATAGACGGTTATCAATTGCAGGACAAGTGGTTATGTGTGAGTTTGGTATCATGAGCAACAAATGGCAGATATCCCTCAAAGCTATAGAAGCGTTAAACTCACACAAATGACGTCACGTATGTAGATCATCTACCCTACAAATACGAGGTATAATAATCACACTTTACAAGTCTTACAAAACTTTTATATTTCTACATTTACATCTTAAAACTATTTCTCAAAACTATTACATCTTAAAACATTTTTCGTGGAATCATATTTTTCACTTCTTAAGGAACTTTTTGGAAGTGATGTATCGTGACCATTTGTTATTCTAAGAGATCAGTAAATATGATTAATATCGCCAATGAAAAAGAAGAAGGTTTGTGACCATAAATAGCATCATGCATTCTGAACGTTAACACCCTAGTCGGGAATATAGTGAAAAATAAAATCACATCCTACTTGAGTACCTGAAAAATACATACTCCCTACTCGAGACATAAACCTCCATCAACTTGTTGAAACCCCTTAGAGGGGGACGAATGAGGGATTGTAGATAAAATTGGGTAGAACTGAGGTCAGGAGAAAAAGTTCTCTTGACACTTGGAATAGGGCAAGTCTTTGACGCATTCATGATGCGGAAGCATTTGAACCGTGTTGTGGACTCGGTTCATTTTGTGTTTAATATAGTGCACACAAATTGGGGGGGGGGTACGCTGTATTTTGGCCTTTAGAGCCTCAAATGAGTGGTTAATTAGTACTGAAAATAAGAGCAAAACTTCGAAGCTTGTTTTAATGTCAAACAGAAATTCTTACATTCCGGGGAGGACAGGAAGAAAAGTTATATTCTAGAGCAACATTTTGAAAATTAAACATAAATTTATACTTTTTAAAGCGTTAAAAATCTCTTAGCCGAATGCGTGAATGAAATGTGTTATATAAATGCATAATTTATTTACATTCCACTTTTAAAGAATACTCGGTTACCATTGAATTTATGTACTTATGCGGAATACTGTTCATTTATGAAATGAGGTAAAGCTTGTAACAACTAGCAAAGCTTTATAATGAATCTTTTATATACATTTTCATAATCCACAGTTTTATGAGACTTCTTTGAAAAATCAACACAAACTTTGCTGTGTTTTAGTTGTTTCCTTATAGATATGAGCCATGGTTAGTCCATTCAGTTTTATTTCTCTAACATAAAACCATTTTACCACAAATAGATTACCTTATAGAAACACTAGGGTTTCTGCATGACCTATCAATCTTGCCAGTGCTTCTCCCGGATGTATCGTCCCGCCCTTCAAGCAACACTACTTATTGTTCCCTTTCACCAAATTCCAATCAACTAAATTAGTAGATGGACATTATCCAATATATATATATATATATATACCAATCTTTGAAAGTTAACTCGCATAAATGCCAAGTAAGATTCTTGTTTAAGAACATATAGTGAAAGTGATAAATGAATAAAGAAAACAGCGTTGCAAAGCTATATATATATATATATATATATATATATATATATATACCAATCTTTGAAAGTTAACTCGCATAAATGCCAAGTAAGATTCTTGTTTAAGAACATATAGTGAAAGTGATAAATGAATACAAGAAAACAGCGTTGCAAAGCTATATATATATATATATATATATATATATATATATATATATATATATATATATATATAAATATATATATATATATATATATATATATATATATATATATATATATATATATATGGGTGTGTGTGTGTGTGTGTTTTAGTGTATTGTACAAACATATTTTTTTTAACTACCCACAGGCTATTTCCAACTACAATTTATTTGAAAAGTACAATTTGTAGTTTTTATTATGTAGATATATCTTTATTTGACAATAAAGATACAATAAAGATAGAATTTATTATGAGATTTAGAAACTAATGTTAGGTTTGTTAAAAAACAGGCCGATTAAAATTAACATTAATTTAACGCCAATAAGAAATTTTAAAAAAATTCTAATATATCCCAAAAACCATTCTCTGGGTCCTAGTTTCAAACGAAGCACTGGCTTCTTTTACTTTTAAAATTTAGATTATAACCATAAGATGCTGAATGCCAAACAAATGTACCCCTACTGAAAGCATGAAGTTATCGGTTTTTACCTCATTGCCTTCTTTATCGTTGTTTTATCTAGAATAAACCGTTCGTAGGCCAATGTTTGTTGACTTCTTGCTTGTTTACATCTTACGGTCTTACACTTACCCGTTATTTCATTTTCTAAGAAAAACACTTATTTTAAACCAAGGCCAGATATAATTTGAACCCTGACATAGTCTTTACGAACTAGTCTATTTGTGTTTTATTAATTGCTTTTAAAGTAAAATAATTAAAAATAAACTTTTTAAGTGAAATAAAATATGGTTTTCATCGCGTAAATTTATTACAAGTAAATGTATATTAAATATTAATATAACACACACACACACACACACACACACTGTAACGGTCTGAAATACCGTTTCAATTAAGAAATTAATAGTTTCTTATTTTTTAAATAACAATTTTAATATTTAAACAATAAGGTTTTAATTTATGGTATAATAAACATAGCAAAGAGTCAAGAAGTCAGTAAAATTTTGAATAAATATTATTAAGACAAATTAAAAATTATAATAGCATGAAACTGTAATAACTAACTAAATTTGACGAACAAGAGTGAAGTGAAAAATTTCCAAGTGACGAAAAATGCTAACTTGAGAACTAGGCCACGTAGAACTATCATCGAAATTTTGAAATGACCAGAAAAATCTATAATAAAGAGTAGTGAAAACAGAATTTAAAAAACTCAAATAACAACAAAGTTACAGCGGTTTTAAAATAATAGACATTTTTCAGTGGTCTAAAACAGATAACAAAATTATGCAGGTTAAAACTAATACGTTGTCCAACCCGCCCGTACAAGAAACTAGCACGGAGATAGCGACGAGCTTAGAGCGGAGGGGGCGACACAGCCGCAATAAATACAGGAACTTAAGGACCTATAAATCAGTCTGTAAATATTTTTTAATAAGAGGTGCTAACGGCCGTTATGTCGGATCGCGCCTAGAACCAACATTAGGCCAGATGGGACAAAACCACCACGTTTCCGCCGTCTATTTCCATCCATGGACGAGGGCTTCAGACTCAGCCTCCAGGACGCGGAAATGGAGAAAGACTTTTATCGAAGACTTTTCCCCGCACCTTCATGTAAATACCCTCATTTTAAGAAAACTCCCAGCTCTGTAAGCCTTCCAACCTCTCAAAATTTTTTACTCAAAATTCGGTTTACGAAATTATATATATATATATATATATATATATATATATATATATATATATATATATATATATATATCGCAATATGTATTCTTGTGTATTAATAAAGAACTAAGTCAAAATACAAATACAAGAATTATAATTGAATTTACAATTCAAAGCTTTTCATTGGCTAACAGTACAAACATCATCAGGAATATTTAACAATTAAAATTCAATTAAATTCAACAATTTTAATTGTTTAATATTCCTGATGATGTTGGTACTGTTAGCCATTGAAAAGCTTTGAATTGTAAATTCAATTATAATTCTTGTATTTGTATTTTGACTTAGTTCTTTATATATATATATATATATATATATATATATATAGTTAATAAATTAAAAATATTTTAAAAACAAGAATATTTTTAATGAATATATTTATTTAAAGCTTTTCGCCGATAAAATAGTACCAGCATCTTCAGGAAAATAATTATCTAATAAAATATTTTTACAAAATTAAACCATATGTGCTACAAAGGGCCATATGTTTATAAGTATTGCACTTTATGTAAATTTTTCTATAACATCAATGACTTTATAAATAGTTTGGTGCCTTGATCTCACTTGAATTTGTTCATCAATTAATTTGTCTTTACCTTTATGCTTATAAATTTCCAATGTTTCAAATATATTCATTTTTAATCCTTTATTTAATTCTTTTATTAATTTCATATTTTCTATTTCCGGAAACTCGTGTCCATTATTAATACAATGCGCAGCTAAATTTCATTTGTATATGTTTGGTTTGATATAAGCGTTCAAATGTTCTTTGTATCTTTCTTTTAATTTCTTTTTTGAATGTCCTACATATAATTTATTATAGACATACACAAACATAAAAAGTTTGACATTTTATATTATATACTCCATTTCTTTCGTGCATATTATTTTGATTTTTGTCATTGTTTATTAAATTTTTAATTTTATTATCAGTTTTATATATAATTTGTAAATTTGTTTCTTTAAATAATCTTGTAATTTTATTTATTTCGTTACCAGTGAATGTAAAAGTTGTCCAAATATTTTCTCTCTTATTAGGTACAAAGTTTTTTTCGATATTCTGTTTTCTTATTATATTATTATTTAATTTATCTATAATTTTTCTTTTATATCCATTTTCTAAACCAATTTGATATATTATATTTTTTTATATTAACAAATTATATAAATATCACAGTTTCACAATATTAAGTGGTAAAATCTATAACGAAATTAGGTATATTACAGTATAGTAGGAATGGAGAAGGAGAAAACAACCTGCTCAACTCTAAGTACAGAGAAGTATTGAACCAGCTAGGTGTGAACGTATTAAACTCTGAGCGATATCAAATTTAATGTAATTTGTGATGATATTTCTATTCCTTCCACATCTTATCACCTTATGAATTTACGGCTCTTCGTAACCAACGTTACTTCTTTTATAATATCATTCGATTTTGTTTTTTTTCTCGTGTTATCATCACACTGACAGTGCATACAGTGATGTGGTGAGCATAATGTATTTGTCGTTCCCTGTATAGTCAAATTCAGCTTACATGTTTGCAAAACCTGCTTAAATAGTCTGGGGATTCTATCCTTGACAAACACGAATGTTTTCTTCAGTCGTCCAAATTTGAAATATTTGTTTTTTATTTTTTGGATTGAATAATTAAGTTGAGCATTGCGCATTTTATAGTATTTATTTTTAAACTCTTGCATTTTGTAGTCCATTACGTTCGGGGAAACTTATTGGGCAAATCTTCACAAAGAGTCGAGGAACACAAACAGAGCACCAACACATTTTACAATCGCATAAAAGAAACAGGACACAAATACAGAGACATTTACCATAACCTAGAAATCTTACACATCAACAAAGAGTCGAGGAACAAACAGAGCACCAACTCATTTTACAATCGCATAAAAGAAACAGGACACAAATACACAGACATTTACCATAACCTAGAAATCTTACACATCAACAAAGAGTCGAGGAACAAACAGAGCACCAACTCATTTTACAATCGCATAAAAGAAACAGGACACAAATACAGAGACATTTACCATAACCTAGAAATCTTACACATCAACAAAGAGTCGAGGAACAAACAGAGCACCAACTCATTTTACAATCGCATAAAAGAAACAGGACACAAATACACAGACATTTACCATAACCTAGAAATCTTACACATCAACAAAGAGTCGAGGAACAAACAGAGCACCAACTCATTTTACAATCGCATAAAAGAAACAGGACACAAATACACAGACATTTACCATTACCTAGAAATCTTACACATCAACAGAAAAGTACCACATCCCAACACACTAGAACCATATGAAATCTAAAAACACACAAAAACACAAAGTACAAACATATTAAACAAACAAACCCAATACAAACCACACATACTATTTGGTACTATTGAAAACCTGCATTTAAAATCGTCACCGCCTAATCTAACAACTCCAAACAGAAGACACTGATGAATATCGCCACAGAGCGATCAAAAATGTTCTGTCTCAGTAAGTTTTTACAAATTTATAAAAATTAAAGTTCGGATAGTCGTAAACTAATGTGAAAATCTATTTTTAGTTAGACATTTTTCCCACCACAGAAGGTGTAATACTTCTTTTACAAATTCACTTCAAATCCTAATTATCTTTTAATATTGTTAAATAGCACTAGTAATTGAACTTAATCATTAAATATTGTCAATAACAACTATTAACAAGTCATTAGCACTATGTAATTAATTTAGTCATAAACAAGCGGTGTATTAGACAACCGTAAGAATATGTACCTCAGGAATTAATATAATCTACCTTGAACATGTATTTTAAATTGCTGCTAACGTGCATTACAGAAGTAAATATAACTTTCGAGTAATAAAAACTGAATTCCTAATATACTCACTTTCACTTGTTTGGAATATTTCAATATAGTCTATTTGAGTACATTTTTCTGCCTTTCCTAACATTAGAATATTTTCCTCTGTTGACGCGTTTCGGAAAGACTCCATTTTTAAGACTTCTTTAGTACTCTCATTAAACAGTACGATTTAATACGGTAATTTTTGAATTTTTAACATAATGTTATATTTATACCGAAATACAACACGTCAAAATTTTTAAATAACTTACTTTCTAATTTTGTGGTTTCTCTGAATTTTATGAGCCATGAGAGTAGAATAAAAAAAGACTAAGATCGAGTTTTGCGATTAGTCGAACTTCAATCAACCGTGTGTGAAGTCTTACTACAGAAGAGACTAAATTTAACGCCCAAAACAACAATATGGTGCTACCATTGTTGCGTTCGTACAAATGAAGGCGAATAAACATTTTTAATAAAGTTTAATATAAATTTAAAAAACTAGTAAACTTATTTGTGTATCTTTCCAATTCAAAATACTTGTCACAAGAGCAGATCAAGTATTATTACACCCTACCAACGTATAACATTTGAAATAATCAAATTGTGTGTCAAAACATTCATAGTTGAAAATTTCTTTATATTAACACCCTCTGAGCTGCCCCAACAAACCAATGACTTTTTTATTCATAGTTTGTCACTCGAACAAGCAAAAAATATTTAAATAAAGAATGATATTTCAAGTAAAAATTTATCTCTTATTCATTTAATTGACGACGTTTCGGCCACTAAATAGTTGTTCTTTTCAAGCCTTGATTAAATTTTAACTATGTTGAAATAACATTAACATTAGAATGTAGGAAACTAAGTCAGTTACCCCTTGGTTTGACAAGGGTAGGCAGGTAGTTTTTAGATTTCCGGACTTTGAGCTAACTACCTCTGTCTCTCACTCTCGGAGAAAGGGGAAGTGAGATAAAGAGAAGGAGAAGACTTTTCACTCCAGTGGGTACACCAAGAGTTTAAGAGCTTCTTGGAAAACCAACTCACTCTTCTAATTCTTTCGACGGGTCTGCCTTTGAACGTACTTCGCACCTTTTGATTCCATGTCGAAAAAGTGTAAGTGTAATTTAATTACTTTCATAAAACTATGCCAGGAAGTAATCGTGACACGACCAAAGTCTATAATAACTGTCGATTAAAAGACTCACCAATTATACTGATAGGATAAAAAATCAAGGCCAATATGTTTATATTCTACAAGGGAGACATAAAGTAGAGAGATGAGTATCAAAACGTTAAAATAAATACAAAGAAAACCCTTTGTTTTTAATAATTAAGACAATTTTATTAAAACATCGAAAATAAATGCCATTTTTAATTTTGATAATATCAAATTCTCTTAAGAAGTATATGCAAAGTTATACATTAATTAAAGAAACAATTAATTCCTTAATTTTTTAACTAGAGGGAAAAATCTTTTATCTTGTACGATTTTTAACAAAATATATTTCTATGTTGAGTTGACGCTGTAATAAACAAATAGCCATTCAAACATTTTAATAAGATTTTAGAAAACCATTTTATATATCTATGTACAAAATCATACAAAAAAAATTACAACGTTATATACAGAATAATTATTTGCTTTTGAAATTTGAACAAAAAAGTACTAAAACTAACCTACTCAAAAAAACGCCTAATATGGAACATATATTTACAATTACAGGAAAAGACAAATATTTAATATTATTCATATCCGTAATAACTATTTATACAGAGAAAACGTTTAATTAATGGAAAAACTCAAATAAAAGGATTAGACTACTATATAAAGGAAAGTAACTTTGCAGAAGCAAAACGTTTAGTTTTAAGAAATGTAATAAATCTATAAATTTTTTACGTAATGTATTAAAATTAGTTTTGATCATGTTCTTTAAATGACCATCATCTCTATAAAACCTTACTCTACATTTTCGCGCAAGGTTTCAGATTGAGATGATCATTTAAAGTATATGGACTGATGTTTGTAGTGCTATTTAACGTTCAAGGCTAAATACAGCTTTAGTGGTATTCCATTTAATTAAATGTGGATTAGTTTTAACATTAATTTGTATGCAAAGTATAGTAAAGTAGTATAAACTAAAGTAACTAAATTAAAGCCAAAACGTGTTTACCTTAAATTTTGTTTGTAACTGAAATAACTATTTTTAAAATTCATAAAAACTATCAAAATGTTATTTATTATTGAAAAGTCAACAATAATTTCTAATCACTCATAAGGTGACTAAAATAATGTAAGCTATTAGCCTTACATCAGTTAATTCATCCGGTCCTGCAAGACAATAGTATTTTAAGAATGGTTTAGTCATGGGTCGTTTACAACCATACTTGCGCATAAGTTTATCTTACTCTCTTCTTTTGCAACCCCTCCCCTACAATGTACCTGCGGCTGGCTTATGGTCCTGCCCCTGCTTTTTGCCATAAGCCGCCGCTGGCTTACTGTCCGTTTCCGTCAACATTATCACCCTCAGTATATGCAATTATGTAATTGCCAAAATGCAGATCTATCTTCTGCCGATATTGATGATGTGCTTTCATTAGTGTTAAAAATTAATTATATATGAAAAGAACAACCATTTGGTGGTAGAATCGTCTTCCATTGGATAGAAAAGACACTTCTTGATTAGAGAAAACAACCACTTTGTTTCCTTAAATGATAATGTGTTTACTGTATATTGCACAAGTAATTCAACACACTGTGTTACTAACCATCACGATTTTATCTGTTTGGGGGTGTCTTTTGTAACTGCCTGCAGTGGAATAAAACCGAAAATATCTGGGTTTGTTTATATTACAAATACAGAACCTCACAACTTGAATAAACTTTTATTATTTTAAATGAAGGTAACTAATTTAAAACTACATTAGACAAATATTATAATTTAAATATAAAATTAGGATGTAACACTCGGGGGAGGAGGGGGGGATTAACGACAGAAGTGAAAACTTTCATAGCCACGTCTACAGAAATTTTGAATTGAGAAAAACAATTAATTTTGCGTAATGAGAAATTATCTAAATATTTGTTAACAGACGCGCCTAAGAGTGTTTTCATTTAAAAAATTGGATTGATATTACATAGCTTATTATTATCATTATATTAAATTATTTGTATTGAGATTTATTAAAATTTAAATAAATTATTATATTTAATAATTGATCAATACTATTTAATAATAGCCTTTTTCCTTAAAAATATTCGATCCATAATGTAATATAACTTACGCATTAAAACAGCTGTTTTACAACGCAGCGTAAAACACAAAATCAGCTGATATTTGAAATCATACGTTACCATGCAGTTACCTTGGAGGTGACTCGTAGCGTGACCTGATGGAATTTATACTGACGCTATTAATCTGACGGAAATTATACTGACGCGAAATTGTTTGCTTATGTCTATTCAATAAGTTTTTGAAGACGTCGCGATAAAATTGTTCATTTCAATAACCAAATTAGTGGGTGAAATTCCACAGAGTTTGAGATTTTTATTCACAGAAGACCTACCTCGGTGTATTTTATTTTATTGTAGCACCTTAGAAGCAACATTTTCTTCTGTTCGAGTAAACATTAATTATTTTTTGCTTTCCAATAAATAATATAATATTATTCAATTATAAATTTATGTATGAAATCACTACCGACTAAAATGAAGGAAGACCTTCTAAAGCGAAAATTTCAGAAAAGCCCTAAAATTAGGGCAGTTGAAAATTATTGTATCATGATGTAAAATCATCAGCATTGAACAGTAAATTATGAAGGAGTCCTAATAAGTGATGGATTATGTGGGAAAGCAAATGAAAATAGTACAACCTGTCAAATTAAGTACAGTACTGTATTTTTATTTAATTACTTTTAATTTTTTCAACAAGTATTCTACAATACTGTCCTGTATTAAGGGATACGATGTCTGGATAGAACGACATTGCAAAAATAGAACAGATTATCAGCACTCTTTGAATGTTCGGAGTTATGCAACCCGCACAACTTAATTAAACTCACTACATAGACAATCAAGCGAAGGCGCATTCAGCCAGTACAGTACTTGAACGTTGATTTTTAACATTACCTGAGATTTGACAGTTAATGTTTTGATAAATAGTGACATTTTTTTACAATATAGAATGTTCTTTTTGCCTAATTGTTGTCTATTTTAAAATTCTAAAATCCGTTTGTTAGAAATTCTTAGAAATATATATACTCTATCAAATAAGTCAATCTCCCTTCACTATAGAGAAGGCCTTTTCAACTTCAAATTTTGCAATTATAAAACGACAAACTACAACACATAATAAATAAACTTTAAACGTATCTTATCGGAAATGGGTTACTAATAAACGATTTTAAATTCACGAGAACATTTTGTAAAAACTTTAATTATAAAACAAATGTTTAAAAAATTATAATTATACTACCTGCTTAGACGTTTGAATTTATAATTGAGCGCACTGGGATAGGATACCGTAGTCAATTACAACTTTACATTTAATTTTTATAATTTTTTTAGGACTTGTCATAACTATATTTGACTAAATAGTAGATATATGGTTAATTCCCATTAGTTTTATAAATGTAGCAATTAAGATACAATATTACGAACACAGTGGTACAATATATTACAATAAAAATATTACAAGTTACTTAAGCAAATATTCTTTGAGCTTAGCTTGTGAGGTTATGTTAAAAACAAATAAAAACATTCACAAAACTCACAAATTATTCATTTATTTACTCATACGCATATCAATGACCAAGTCATCATCATCAGTGAGTGTTACTACTACAAACTCTAACTTACAACTATGGTGAAAGTAGCCTTTATCAGAGGAAAATTATAAAAATGAGCTGAATTACATTTATAGCGTAGCAAGGTTTAATGGATATAGTGATGTGTTAATAGATGAAATTCACAAAAAGATGAAAAATAAAACAATAAGAAATCAGAGAAGCACGTTAATAAGGGATTTAAAGGTGAAAAAATGGGTAAAAATAACACACCATCCACCGCTGTCTAATAAAATTAGAAAATCTCTAGGAAAATATAGTAATTTGAATGTTACAATTGCCACTGCAAATAACCTAAAGAAGTTGTTAGGGAACCATAAAGACGCCGTACCTAATGAAGAAAAGTCAGGAATTTACTGCTTGAAGTGTAGCGAGTGTCCTCTGAAATATATAGGCCATACAAAAAGAAATATTAAAACTAGGGCCAAAGAACGTTTTTCCCACATTAAATATAATAGACCAGAAAAATCTGCGATGGCGAAACATTGTTTAGAGCAGGGGTTCTCAACCTTTTAGGCTCTGAGCCCCCCTTCACACTTTGGTGTGAGGTCACGCCTCCCTTCACGGATTAAGTTAATTTAGACTTATATATGATAAATTTACTTACAATATGTTTAAGTAATAACCAGAAAAATGTTCGCTACTTTTGTAGTGCTAGTGTGATGGCTGGCACTGTTTCTCGTTAACTATTTTTTGTATGTTTGGATGAAATTTTGACAAAGAACACCGGAGGTCACTTTTCACATCTAGTCGACTCGATATTTAGATTTTATATTAGCCAGGGCTGAAAATCCTGTCTCGCATAGATAAGTTGATGAAAATTGTACAAGCAACTTGCCTCCATTGCTACTTCTAGGTAAACAGGAAGATATAGTAGCCAGAAATCTTCGAGATCCATGTTTGGGAAATCCAATTTAGCTTTGGAATCACATTGCAAGTCAATTATTTGTTCTTGAATGTGATCAGGAGGTATATCAATGTTGATTTGAAAGGGGTCTCTTGTTAACTTGAATTCCCAGTTTTCCGAGCTTATATCTGGGAAATAGGCTCCGATTTTGTTCTTCAGAGACAACAAATGCTCAGATATTAGGTCCTTCATTTCATTTACTAGGTCTTTTGGAAGACTTTGGGTATCATCGACGAGATTTCGGAAAGGAAGAAAAGTTTGTTGAGTAAAGAAATAGAGCTTTATAGCTCTATTAAGCTATAAAAAAATTTCAATGATTGTGTGTTTGTGTCCAACATCAAATTCAATTTTTTTAAAAATTTGTTGACGCCTCCCCTGGAATTCTTTACGCCCCCCCAGGGGGGCGCGCCCCCCAGGTTGAGAACCGCTGGTTTAGAGGAAGAGCACGAATTTAAAGTAGACGATGTAACCCTGTTAAAAAACGTTGTTAAGTGTAGTGAATTGGATGCATGGGAAACTTTGTATATTAATAGGAATAAAAATAATATTGTAAACAATGAGTCAGCCCCTATTCCTAATTCTATATTATTGTAATTAGTGTAACAAAAGGGGGGGGGGGGAAATAAAATTTATTGTAACTTTTAGGTTAAATATTTTGACATAATAATAATGTGTAATATTAATTATCTATTTTGTTTATATGTAATTATGTTGTATGTTACAAATTTTATTGTAATTATTGAGTTAGGTACAAAATTTCTATTTGTTGTATCATGTTTAAAGTAGGGTTAGTAACTGTTGTTTTGACAAGTGGGCGTGGCAACGCCTACTGTATAAATACGGAAGTGTAACCTTACTTTCACCCTAGTTGTAAGTTAGAGTTTGTAGTAGTAACACTCACTGATGATGATGACTTGGTCATTGAAATGTGTATGAGTAAACAAATGAATAATTTGTGAGTTTTGTGTATGTTTTTATTTGTTTTTAAGCTACTTAAGATTAAACACTTATGTACATATCGATGACCATATCATCATCATCAGAGGGTATTATTACAAAATTACAATCTAGCAAACATCTTTAGGTCTAGGTCACTCTAGTTTATTGATGATGACATACATAAGGGTTTAATCTTAAGTAACTTGTGTTATCTATTATGTTTTATAATTTATGTAGTATTGGGGTTGTTTCCAATATTTTCATTGTAGCAAATAAGAAGCAATTACTATGGAAAATAAAGTAAAGTAATACCTTTAAATAGGAATTAACTGGGACAAACGAAAAATTGTTATGGTTTCATGTATGTAATTACTATCAGTAACTTCTGGTACATATAATCCGAACGCATATCTAATAACGTATTACTATGTTACTATTAGGAGTAATATTGGCTATTACTGTAGTAATATTAGTATTGTAATTAAGAAATGTTATTATTATTTCTAATAAAAATAACAAAATCGTTATTACCGTTGTAACTCATATGTTTAACACTTATACCCATCATCTTAGCTTGCTTTAGATCGCTTTTGTTCAACTTTATTCTTGTCTATGAACTTATACAACAAAACAATAACATCGTCTTTAATATACAAACTTTTTTTTCAATTTATTCATTATAAACTACAACTAAGATAAATCCTATCTAGCAGCTTACTTTCTTATGGAGATTACAATGTTCGTCTTGTTCCAGTGAACGAGACTAACTTAATGTTGCTCTGGAATCAAGTCCAAAGGTTTAGTGCGCTTAAGTCTACGCACTGGTATCCTGTGAGCTAGTCGCATAGCTGCAGGGTTCGTATGTTCCTGGAGCCGCCCGAAGTGATTCACTGCTGCAGTGGCGGCCTCCTCTCTCACGCTCTTCATCTTGAGGTCCCTAAGTATATAATAGTTACGGACGTACCATGGAGCTCCCACTATAGCTCTCAACGCATATACAAACTAGGTGGAAATAAATTGAAATAATATTCATTTGTGAAAATATTTCTCACGTAAAAATTACTAAATAAAACAGTGACAACAAATATAACGGCAAGACGTTTTTCTAGATATTTACTTCGTTCATTTCATATATCTTACTAAGAAATGACAACACCTTAAATTGATGTAACACGTTACAAAATTCGCCTCTGGGGTTCTTCTGTTGTCTAAAGTAGACAATACTTTTGTGGCTGCATGTCCTGGAGCTCTTACCAGTTCGACTCTTTGATCCTTATATTTATAGGTTACTCACTCTGTCAGTGCCTATAACGTCGGTTTTGACTTATTCTGCAATTAAAAACTCCTTATAGAAATCGTAGTCTAATTTTAATGGTAAATATTAAATACCAAAGTTCCGTCCACTTTGGTTTAGTACGTCCTCCAAAGTGAAGGAGGGGTATTAATACTCCTTTGACCCTAAGAACAGTTCTTCCTAAAGAACTGTTACTTTTCTTCAGGTTCGGCGATTACTTTTGTGGGAATCTGTAGGGCTGGCGTTGATCGCTCTCTGAGAAGGGTTTATTGGCTCGAAACAAAGGAAAGGACGCTTTACTAATTTGAATCTTATTTTACGAATTTAATTACCAACCCACTAAAAACTCTTATTATATCACTAACACATTGAACAACTGCTCCGGAATTATTGAATTAAGTTCAAAAGAAAAACTTTCTGTTACACCAACGTCTTTAGTAGTCTAGCGCATGCGCGTTTTCTATAAACTCCTCCCTTTACTTCAATTTTTAAATTCCTAAGTGCACACTCTCCTTGTATATATATATATATATATATATATATATATATATATATATATATATATATATATATATATCACTTGTGTATATATTACTCTC
Source organism: Prosapia bicincta (assembly GCA_036971475.1). Lineage (NCBI taxonomy): Eukaryota > Metazoa > Arthropoda > Insecta > Hemiptera > Cercopidae > Prosapia > Prosapia bicincta. The sequence goes on along the minus strand of JBAIZL010000002.1, from coordinate 122,715,691 downwards.
CTTGTTGAATTGGTACACATTTTCAATCGTTAATAAAATACATTTTTGTATCCTGTAGTGGATGACAATTGATGTTAACACAGTTTTCTTCAAATATTTGTTCAATAATTAAATGTTAAAAATTTGTTGGGTCTAGGTTGGATTTTAACCGAGTATCAAAGTCTAGTGCTTTTGTCACTGAGCCAACGTTCCCATAGCTCTAAGTGTAACTCCCAAAGAAGTATATGAATTTTTCTTTTGCTTCCATCGAAACGTCCATGGTATAACCTTAAATTGTTGTCATGGTTACCACACAATATCATAAGAAATGCTCAAGGGATAAAATGAATGAAAATATTAAAATAAACAAACAAACTGGATTAACTTTATCGAACCTTGCTTCACAAACGGACAATCCAAAAGGAAAGCGAAAAGAAACTATAACACAATGAAAGCGACAAAAAAACGTATACATAGTAACAAACAAAAATAATAGTCAAACACTGTACATAGAAAGGAAAATCTAAAATTACTATGACATTCTCTTTCTATTTTGGCACTTGATATTGTTATTCTGACATATGTATATACATATTTAAATTAAATGTAATTATATAATAAAAAGAAAATGTAACTTTTCTTTGTTGACTTAGTAGGAATTGACTTTTTTTTAAATGTATTGCCTGTTTCTAACAAATGTTTTTTTTTCATCTTGAGTTTTTTACATATCATATGTTTTTAATTTAAATACTTTATTAAACCACTGACTTCCTAACGTTTTCCAACAGTTCTGTTTATCCCGGATTCGCTGCATTGTACGTGATTAGAGATACAATGAACGATTTGAATAATGCACTAAACTACAGTCTGTAAAATTTCGGAATATCTCTGTGCCCTCCGGCTGGCGGCCGGCCAACCCTTACAACCCTGGGGCAACTCTTCTCGCATCGCTCGGCTATAAACATTTGTATACAACGCAATGAAAACTTTTATTTATTATAAATATATGAATAAAACTAGTTACATTCAAAAGAGGATAAAATAAATAAATAAATAAAAACTGTACCAAACACGAAATGAGCTTTAAACTGTTTAATATAATCACATCGGGAAAAATTTTAACAGTTTAATCTAAATCTCGCCACACAATAAACCTACTAATTTATTAAAACAAAGAGACTAGTTTATTAAAACAAACACACTAGTTTATTAAAACAAACATACTAGTTTATTAAAACAAACCTACTAATTTATTAAAACAAAGAGACTAGTTTATTAAAACAAGAACACTAGTTTATTTAAACAAACAGACTAGTTTATTAAAACAAACACACTAGTTTATTAAAACAAACATACTAGTTTATTAAAACAAACACTAATTTATTAAAACAAACAGACTAGTTTATTAAAACAAACGCACTTGTTTATTAAAACAAACATACTAGTTTATTAAAACAAACACTAATTTATTAAAACAAACAGACTAGTTTATTAAAACAAACATACTAGTTTATTAAAACAAACAGTAATTTATTAAAACAAACAGACTAGTTTATTAAAACAAACGCACTAGTTTATTAAAACAAACATACTAGTTTAATAAAACAAACAGACTAGTTTATTAAAACAAACACACTAGTTTATTAAAACAAGCACACTAGTTTATTTAAACAAACAGACTAGTTTATTAAAACAAACACACTAATTTATTAAAACAAACATACTAGTTTATTAAAACAAACCTACTAATTTATTAAAACAGACTAGTTTATTAAAACAAACCTACTAATTTTTTAAAACAAACAGGCTAGTTTATTAAAACAAACCTACTAATTTATTAAAACAAACAGACTAGTTTATTAAAACAAGCACACTAGTTTATTTAAACAAACAGACTAGTTTATTAAAACAAACACAAATATTTATTAAAACAAAGAGACTATTTTATTAAAACAAACACACTAATTTATTAAAACAAACCTACTAATTTATTAAAACAAACATACTAGTTTATTAAAACAAACCTACTAATTTATTAAAACAAACAGACTAGTTTATTGAAACAAGCACACTAGTTTATTTAAACAAACAGACTAGTTTATTAAAACAAACACACTAATTTATTAAAACAAACAGAATAGTTTATTAAAACAAACACACTTAGTTTATTAAAACAAACACACCAGTTTATTAAACACACGAGTTTATTAAAACAAACCTACTAATTTATTAAAACAAACAGACTAGTTTATTGAAACAAGCACACTAGTTTATTTAAACAAACAGACTAGTTTATTAAAACAAACACACTAATTTATTAAAACAAACAGAATAGTTTATTAAAACAAACACACTTAGTTTATTAAAACAAACACACCAGTTTATTAAACACACGAGTTTATTAAAACAAACAGAAGAGTTTTGACGATGATGTAGCCTTCATAAGTGCTTAGTTGTTTTAATGTTTACCGTTGTGAATTGTTCTCACTAGCTTCGCTCTATTTAACTTAGAAGTTTTATTCATTTAAATTAAACTAAGTTTCGCCAAAGTTATATTATGTAGTTACAAAGTAAAATGGTTTTATGTGTGCGGATAAAACAAAAAGAAAAATTAATTATTTTAGTAATATTGAAGCAACGTGATGGATTCGGTTAAGAAGAAACTGTCGATGAAGAATGTGCTGCAAAAGAAGAATAATTGTTAGAAATGCTGAGAAGGAAAACATGGTAAATGGCGCGTCATTAATACTTGGTGAGATAAAAGGGCGGACAGGAACAAGGAGAGTTTGTGCAAAGATGGTTTTGCTGTGAAATACTACTGTTTAGGATAATACTATGAAATAACGAATGAACGAAACCCAATATATAAATATAAATATGAAAAATTTATTTTTCTAATCCAATACATCTAAATCGTTTCAAACACATACCAGGAATCTCGTTTCAAGTCATTTTTCAACATTACAAACATTATTAAACAAATCTCTGCTTTAGATCAATAGAGAGAACTATTGTAAAACATTACTGGAAAGTAATAACTAACCTACTTTACCAATAAACAGTCCTTTACTTAGAGTGTAGTATAATACACGAACAAGTAGTTAGGATTTATTTATTACTGCTTATAAATGTCTCTTAAATATAATGTAATTAAATAATTAAGGAAGAATGCTCTATTTATTTAAATAAGAACAATTCACAAAGTCAAATAAAATAAAACTAAATTAACTAAACATAAATAAATAAATTTACTTTGAACTGTTGTCAAACTTCCTACGAGGTTTAAAACACATGTCTCTTAACTTAGGAACCAACGTAATACCGCATTCTGAGTCGAGAGGATCAGCGCAGCCTTCAGGAAGAGTCACTGTGAAATGGTACAGAAGACAGGAACTGAATAGCATGAGGATCATCCTGGCCAGTTCTTCGCCGACGCACATACGTTTACCTGATAATTAAAGATTCGTTAGAGTTACAGTGACGAAATATTTAATTGAGAATTTAACAAATTAATTAACAATTAACAAATTTCCTTTTCATAGAAGAGCTTATTTTTCACATGAAACACAACTCACCCAGCTGGAAAGGAACGAATGCGTCAGGTTTGTAGAATTGACCATTCGAGTCGAGAAATCGTTCTGGTACGAAATCTTCTGGATCAGGATAGACTTTTGGATCCATGTGTATGGCCCACTGCAAGGGTATTATCATCGCCCTCTTAGGAACTCTATAGCCTCCAATGTAGCCTTCCTCTAGTGCTCCGTGAGGGATACCAACTGGAGTTACCGTCCGGATTCTCTGGGCCTCCGCAACGGCCGCTTTCAAGTAATGCATACGATTGAGCTGTGACAGTTGGGGATATTCTTCGCAGTCACAAACAGACGACATTTCGTGCTGGATCCGTTTCTGGTTATAATAAATATAATTACACAGTACAATTTTAATTGACCAATGTTTCTATACATATATTTTTACTAATAATAAACAATATTTGCAAAAATAGTTAAAAAACTAACTAAAATATTAAGACGTAAATAGGTCTATTATCACGGGACCAATATTCATGTGATCTAATGTAGTCAATATTTAAATTTCTTAAACAATACTGTATGACCATCCGAACTTCGTCCGGATAGTCATAAACTATTGTTTAAGTGATTAATAAGATTCACCGAACGTAATGGACTGTAAAATTCAAGAAATATTTATAATTAAGTATGTTAAATTTATTTATTTTATATTTATAAAACAACCACACGGGTAGTTTAGTCTAACATATATATGGACTGCAGACTCAAACAAAAAAAACACGGCGTTGTGTAGGCAATTTAAAATCGTCGTGACTCTCAATCGGTATTAGGAGTAAGCTAGAGAAGAAGTAAACAAATTTACAAAGTATTGTTATTTGTTCATTTAAAGTATGTTTAAAAAAATTCTGTTTCTCTTTATGAAGATTAATTACTTAGAGGAACTTGTAAATGACACTATTGAAATCGAAACAAGACTATCTTACGATGACACCAGTACTGTACACGAGTTGACAATATACTATTACATAAATAATAGTATTCAATCTGTGTGGTAAGTCCGAGGAACGTAGAATTGCGTTTCATCATAAACAGAATATATTTCTGAATACCGTATATTGTTCTTGGTTTATCTGTGCTTGGATGCGAGTACTTGTAAGTCAAGTGCCGGTAAATCCTTTGCACAACACAACTAACGAAAGCTTGCCTTATGTTGTATTTGTATTGTGCGAAATTGTTCAGGCAATAAGTATGAGTTTGTAAGCGCCATATTTATTACTGTAGATGATTTTAACGCGTTTATCACATCCATGACATTTTACAAAAGCGCACAACTCCACGAACCTTGTGTGCACGATAAGAAAGAGATTTCTTTTGACAATCAAAACAACATTGAAATATAAAGGCTAAAGGTGCAGTATCGTCATTGGAACTCAGCCATACATAAAATCCATTTAATGGCCTATGAATGGTTAGTTTAATATACTGGTATTTTCAAGAGCGTCTTCACCAGTAAACAGTTAAAGAGGCTCTTGATGATGCTAGCATATTAAATCTATGAAAAATATTGATATATAATTTGTATAAATATTCGTGACTATTAAATGTATATTGTTTAATAAGTAGACATTTAACAAAAGAAACTTCTGTTTGCAATTTATATATTTGTGTGTATGTGTGAGTGAGTGTGTGTGGGGTGAGTGAGTGAGTGTGTGAGTGAGTGAGTGTGTGTGTGTGGGGGGGGGGGGTAAAAAGGAATAAGTACCCGGAGCTACTAGATCTTACAAGTAAATGTGCATTCGTACCCAGTTACTTTATCGTGATATCCATTAAAAATATCGTAAAATATAAACTAGACCACAAGTTAATTTAAATCATACCCTAAACACTAAAACTATAACAACAGCCACGATTCTGTAGATATTTGGGCACCTTCAATGACTGCACTTGGCTAAATGCACAGGTGCATTTGAAAGCCGTGGTGTAGTTTAACGAAACCCTTAAACTTCTTTGACATATTGAATCTCTTCATAGAGAAATCTTTTTAATTCATTAACTCTCACTGTTTAATGATCGGAATTATGGTGTGAAACCTGAATATGTGTAGATTTAAAAGGTGGGGCAAGAACGTATGTTTATATGTAGACTCTCCACTACGGCTTCGTATATAGTCACAGATTACGCAGTGAATCTTGTTTCTAAAATTTTATTAAAATCGAGCCAAAGATTGCGACCGTAATACGTAAAAGATTCTAGAGTTTAGAAACACCTTTCCGAGTTTTCATTTTGAGTCCAATTCCATTACGCTGATTAATCTTGCGCAAGCAATATGTTTTTATCAATTTTCAGAAATAAACAATTCTATTTATAACAGACGTTAATTATAACACATCGCTTTAATTACACGCCATTTGGAACAAATAGATAAATTCTAATCAAACTTACGTGCTATTTGACAGTTTTCAGAAGAAAACAAGAATGTTGAACTAATATAGGTTATCAATTTATTGTTAATAACCTATTTTGGGGATACGTGCTTGATAAAGCTTGATTTTGCGTCTCAATTTGATATTTATCTTATGCCATGTTTATTTATTATTATTACACTGCATAGGTCCACTGAAAATTCTCTTCAACACAAGCGTCCGAATTGTATGGGGGTTTTTTTTTTGCTTAAAAAGTATGGTAAGATGCCCCCTCATGTCGGTTTTCCAATCTGGACACTTTTTGCAGGTTATTTTTACCCAAAGTTTCTACAAACGCGCACTTCATCTCGGTAACAATAATTCTTGTTTGTTTAAAATACAGATACAGGAAGCTATTCATTTGGGTTAAACCTAAGATGTTTGGGTTGAATTATCTACCCTTCTTTACCCAAATCTAATACTGCCATGTTTCTAGAGGCTTACAATAAGCAGTCAAGGTCCAACAAGGCGTAACTTTTAGCGCCGTCTTTATGTCCCCGAAAAAGAGTAGGTCTACTTCAGACTCCACGCACGCGATGTCATCCCTTATATCCTCTACCAAGGGGTGTTGTGCCCCTAACTTCATCTTACCTATATTCACAAAGCTTTTCCATCCTCCTCAGATGACTGGTCATTTCGCTATAGTACGAGATCTTTAAGGGGTTAAGCATTCACTGAAAGATTAAAGTAATTTTTTCAGATTATTGTTCTGTGCATTTGGGTGATTGTAAAAACGTATTTAGTCACCCCCCCCCCACGTATTCGACATACCGGGGCAGCGGAAACATAGCGGACGACGAGCTATATTTGAACATTTTCATATTTTAAGCTATAAAATATAGAATAAACAAAAAAATCTTTTAAAACTCACAACCATATAGGCTTTAAAAAAGGTTATTACCACTAAATACATATCTCTAATGCCTCCCTAGGAGAACACGTGCAGTTACCATAATTATCCATACTTCAGATACGATGTGTTTGTATTGGGGTTATCATTCTGGAGCGACTTTAAAGATATTGGTTGCATGTGGTCAGTTGTTGGTGATGGTGACGGGAAATATAGCCCTAGGTTGCCATTTAGCGTCAGAAGCTCACGGAAATAAAACACCGAGTGGCCTGGCAGCTACGCACGCGTGTACAGGATGAGACTCTACAAAGTTGGAACTTAAAAATACTCTCTCAGTGTAATTAGAAAATCAGGTAATTATTAAGATCAGCGACTACCGCTCTGATCGGCGAATTTTTTTTATTCCTGGTCAATTCGACCATGCAGAACACTAATCTGGAGATATTTTTTTTACGGCAAACGTAATCTAACCAGACCTGTGCATAACCTAAGTGCTTACTAATGCTATTACCACGCGATATTTTCTATTCTCGTCAAAAAGGTCGGAATTCTAGCGGCAAACTGAAATCACTTGGCCCGCATGATCCTTTCCGATTAGCCGACAGATGCCGCCTGACTTTTCTACCGAAAGCGCTCGCATTTAATGCGTGTATCTATGTGACGATGGACTGTGACGGATCTTGCCACACATTATTTTTCGAAGCTTGTTCAAAGCGGTTTATTGAGGTTATGTTCGCACAACATGCTCCCGACGAAGACGAACTGTTTGAAGTGCGAAAACACAGTGAAGATCACGGACATTCAGTTTAGATGTGGGAAAGTTGTTTCATTGTCAAACATTGGCCGGAAAAGTGTGGGTTGAGGGTTTCAACCAAGATAGGTTCGTTTTCAGAGCGAACCAAAGTGAACATAAACCAACTCCAAGTGCAAATCAACTTTGTACTCACCAAAATACCTCCATAGGTTAGGTCAGGTCAGTTTATGGTAGTTTATTTTATATTAATGTATGTTCAGCGTTCAAAATAACTTTAGATTCGTGTCCGGCGTGGTCAAATTGTCCAGGTTTTAAAATATTCCGCCGATCAGAGCGGTAGTCGCTGATCTTAATAAATACTGAAAACCAAGTTCAATATTTAATGTACTTAAGCTTTTTGAAGGATAGTCAAGTTTCTGACAAACAACTAAAGCAATCGGAAGTCGTTTTTTGAATATTGTGAGGAAAAGAGTAATTCCTGCGATGAGAGTCGTTATGCTCAACAAGTTGAGGCCACAGCTAATGACTGACACAGCTCTACCATAACCTTAATTCCACCTTGCAAGTGTACAAACTGTTCCATACAATCTTATTCGTGCTCCAAAAACGAAATTTCACGCTGTTTGTATTGTCTTTGCAAAAAAAATGCAGAAACAAGTTTACATAACGGGATTACCTAAAAAAAGCGAACTGTAATGGCAACATATGTAAAAGTAAAGGTTTGAAGAAAAACAATGTATTACTCAGTAGGTATTATAATTAGAAATTTTTACATAAAAAGTATTATTGGAGCCTTCTTACTGTGAGTTTAAACACATTTTTGGTTGTTCTATCTTTTATAGTTTAAAAGATACAAAGATTGTAGTGCAGCGTGTCCCCCGCGATGTTCCCCCTCCCCGCTGGCAACACCGTTTTCACACTCACCCAAGAGCCCAGAACAGTAATCTGAAAAAAATTGCGTTAGGCTTTCAGCGCATGCTCAACCCCCTTTAGATCCTAGACTGCTAATACGCAGACATCCCCTTTTTCCTTTCATTTTTCATACCTCATTCTAAATATGGTTTACCTATTGTAACTTTAAATTGCTGTCTAAATAAAAAATTACTGTGCCAAAAAATGAATTGCTGTCCCAATCAAAAATTTAGAACTGTATTATTCTTGGTGTGCAGTATTAATAAATGAATAAATTATAAAATTGGCAGGACTTGTTAAAAAAAAATTGTTGTTGTTGTTGGTTTCATAGAGAAAGACTACGTTGAGTAGAATCAAAATTTAGGCCTATTATATACCAATATGTAAGTAATTATCTCTGATGATGGCAATTTAATGCAGAAACATGCGAGATTAGAATAGAAAATTATTGCCAGAATTGAGTTTTAATATATTAAAGTGTTTTTATAAACTGTATACCTTTCATTTATTGGTGATTAGTGCTGTAAAAAAAATAGTTTTAAAACTCATCCTCAGTGTTAACCACGTTTTACCTGTAACCCTGTTATTAGACAAGCATTAGCAGGAGAGCGTGTACTGTTTCTTACTGTATTCTACTGGACCTCCTTGACAGTCAATAGACCTAGAATACAAACCTGTCTACCTCTTCTTACCCACCACTTCCATCACCATTACCTGAACGTCCGGGTATAAGGCGACATAGATCAGGAACCACCGCAGTGTGGTGAGCGTCGTATCGGTTCCGGCGCCAAACAAGTCTCCAAGGAGATGGTAAAACTGTTGCTGATTGAACGATCCTTGGTTCTGACCCCTGTTGGTCATCTCCCGCGAGAATGCAACTATAAAGTCGTCTGATGAGTCGTCTTCATGAGTTTCTATAACTTCCTGGTAGACTCGGTGAGTCTTTTTTTTACCTTCCATCAAGAAGTTCATTGTAGCTTTAAACCTTGGGATGTATCTGCAAAAAATAAATTTTTTTTACAATTGTAAAGGAAAGAATGTAATATTCTGGTAAAGATAAACTTAAATGGTATAAAACTGTATACTTTAATCAAAGCTAAGAAATGCAATTACAACAATTACATACAAATACAATTACTTGTATTTATTATACTACAAACATTTCAACAACAATAATATTTATAAAATAAAGCTCTCGAATCTTTTCATCAACTTACTGCATTGATATCATCAAAAACTTAGGAACACTGTCAACCAGTAGAGAATGAGCTTATTTTGATTTATTAAAGTTACTTATTTACCTTATTGCCATAATTATGTTAAAAACTTTCTGTAATAGATGATAACCTGAGAAATGGCAAGAAGTTAAGAGGTCCTGACACTCCGATGTGTTTAACTCCATCGTCTGCAAGGTGTTGCAACCACCTCCATGTAGCGTCATCCCAACTCCAGCGTCTTCCAAACACGATGGAGTTCATCACGTTACCAATAGCGTGTAGGAGTGACCGGGATATGTCTATACGTTCGCCGTCGCGTTGTTTCATGTACTGAAAAACAAAATGAATTAGCGGACAGTCTAAGATCCAATGAGAGCTCTAGAGTAACTTTCTTTGCTTTAGCTTATAAAGTCAGCACATACAAAAGAGACAATTGTACACTGAATTAATAGTCAGAAAGAGAAATGTAAAACATAAAATATTAGGTTATAGGCTAATATTAATAATCTCTACACTCGCATACAAGGTAAGACGTGAACTATTATAAAATAAATGTAGGCAAAATAGAGAGAAAGAAACAGAAGTAAAATTAATTAAGAAAAGATGAAGGAAAAAATCAAGAAAAATAAAGAAAGTTAGGAAACGGAGTGTGGAGGGAAAGAGAGAATGGAAGAAGAGAAAGAGTGAGAGGGGAATGGAAGAAAGAGGAAAAGTGAGAGCCAGAGAGGAGTGGAAGAAAGAGGAAGAATAAGAGCCAGAGGGGAGTGGAAGAAAGAGAAAGAATAAGAGCCAGAGGGGAGTGGAAGAAAGAGGAAGAATGAGAGCCAGAGAGGAGTGGAAGAAAGAGGAAGAATAAGAGCCAGAGGAGAGTGGAAGAAAGAGGAAGAATAAGAGCCAAAGGGGAGTGGAAGAAAGAGGAAGAGTGAGAGCCAGAGAGGAGTGGAAGAAAGAGGAAGATTGAGAGCCAGAGGAGAGTGGAAGAAAGAGGAAGAATGAGAGCCAGAGAGGAGTGGAAGAAAGAGGAAGATTGAGAGCCAGAGGAGAGTGGAAGAAAGAGGAAGAATGAGAGCCAGATGGGAGTGGAAGAAAGAGGAAGAATAAGAGCCGGAGGGGAGTGGAAGAAAGAGGAAGAATAAGAGCCAGAGGGGAGTGGAAGAAAGAGGAAGAGTGAGAGCCAGAGGAGAGTGGAAGAAAGAGGAAGAATGAGAGCCAGAGGGGAGTGGAAGAAAGAGGAAGAATAAGAGCCGGAGGGGAGTGGAAGAAAGAGGAAGAATAAGAGCCAGAGGGGAGTGGAAGAAAGAGGAAGAGTGAGAGCCAGAGGGGAGTGGAAGAAAGAGGAAGAATAAGAGCCAGAGGGGAGTGGAAGAAAGAGGAAGAATAAGAGCCAGAGGGGAGTGGAAGAAAGAGGAAGAGTGAGAGCCAGAGAGGAGTGGAAGAAAGAGGAAGAATGAGAGCCAGAGGAGAGTGGAAGAAAGAGAGAGAGTGTGAGACATAAAGACAGAGCTAATAAAAGGAGGAAAAAGAGAGAGAAATCCAAGGGAGAGGAAGAGTGAATAGTGAATGAGAGATAGGGTAAAAGAGAAAAAGAAAACATTATATAATGAGACTTGCTCATAGTGCCTAATTTGGTCTGTGTAGTCAATCAAGAAACTGGAAAGCAGTGACATTCATGGAACTGGAATCACTCTTCGTGATTTAGAAAACACTTTGAGATGTTTTTTTAATGTCAGTTTCCAGATGTTTGTGAATATGATCATTCTTTACATACCAAGCGATATTTTCGATATCTTTCAGTTCACCCCCCGACATTAACATAATGATATTATCAATGATGCAATCCAAACAGTGTAAGCTAGAACTCCCAACAGGCTTGAAGATTTATTTGTAAACAATATTTAGACCGGATAACATTGAGTCACATCCAATAAAACTTAATTTTAAGTTCTTTTCTGACTAAAGTGTGCTTTCTATTACATTCACACATCAATTGTGATGCCCTCGTGTTTTACAGTAAACTGTGCATGATTTATTTCCACTGGAATTACTTATTCCTTTTATGCGTGAACGTTATGTGACCAGACTTAGTTTCAATTATTATCGTTGGGTTTCTAACTTTTCTATGAAGCTGTTCATTTCTCTAAAAATGTCTGGAGCTTTCCCGTAGCTAATAAGTGATCGTTTTCTACGAAAAAGCCTTGAATGTCATCAGCTAAGTTAACAAAAGTGTCTTGGCTCAGCAGAAATAACTCTTCCAAAGATCTGGTCTCCAGGAAGGCTCCAGGGTGGCTCAGTTCATTATGCTTCTTCTAATCGGAACAGTTATTGTGTTGTTACTGCGATTAGGGTTGGTACTTACTGAACCATTTTGCAAATTAATGCGAAAAACTAATTAAGTACTAACAGAAAAATATATTATTTATAGAGAAAAACCAACACTGCTTTAAAACGGCGGGTGTTTTTGCTAAAAAGGTGTAATTCATTATCATTAAAATTATCGATTTAATAAACTTATACAAAAATTAGTCGGAAATCAACAAAAATCACCAAAACGGTATTTTTTTTTAATTTAAGGTAATTTTAAATAACGAAACATCTAAAACTGTATGAAACAACTGTGGCGTAATTTTTAATTTAAATAAATGAAACTACTATACAACAAATGACTTTTTCTTTTATTTAAAACCTTATGTACATTCAATTGCATGTATTTTTATTGTAAATTACCTCTGAGGATGATTGCTATGCAATTGAAATATACATAAGATTTTAAATAAAATAAAAAGTCATTTGTGATATTGAGGTTTCATTTATTTAAATTAAACAAAACGTCTAATTTCCTTACACACTTGGAAAAATACCTGAACAATATCCTTGACCCCTTCCATAATGCGAGCTTCCAGTTTGTCCCGCCTCGGCCCGGACTTGATCATTCCAAATTGTTTCAGAGTCATTGCGACGAATTTTCTTTGCTCTTTCCAACGCTCCCCTTCGGCGCATATTAAACCTAAAAAATTTACATGCCGAATTCAAATTTGTAATAAAATATTCAAAAGCTTACTGATAATAAAATTATATAATTATGATATTTAAAAGATACTATACTAAAAAAAAAACACAAGACTTAAATTATCCGTTTTGTATAATAATAAATAAATTAAGATAACTAATTGTTTGTAAATATTTTTATTCCAATAATAGATTGTTTATTTTTATTTTCACTTATGTTCCTTGTTAGCGTCAAGCTGTGAGCTGCATTGTTTAGTCTTGTCTAACTGTGTAAAAGTGTTCAGTTTTCAGGAGATATAAAATTAAATACTCCCATCCTGAAATTCATGGCATCTTAAAATTCCAAGGGATTAGCGACTTTCATGGTACGCCAGGAAAATAATTAAATACTTACAGTAAAAGTATAAATATACTCCTTAGTACATTTACAGCCCTTACGACTGTGATTGAGCACAGAAACGTCATCTTCATTTATTTATAGAAATGATATTTTTATTGTGACAGTTCTTGTTCCTTTAACTGTTTTATTATTCGTATTTAGTTCAATTAATTATTTAAATATAAATATGTGTTTAAATACTAAAGTATAATCGATAGATTAAAACGAAGCAGATTTCACAAACATGCGCCCTTAAAGGTTTTTAATTTACACTTGAAATATAATGTATAAAAATATGTGATTAGAGACAGGAATAACGAAGAAGTCAAAGGTTGTGATAGTTTAACAATATCTAAAACACAAATGGAAAAAGTCACTTTATACAAACATCTAGGGGCGTGGATGACTGAAACTAAAGCAAAAGTAGAAACAGCTAGACAAGGGTTTATTAAAAACAGGTGGTATCTGAAAATTAATCTAATTTTGGGGATGAGAGTGTTGCGTTGTTATGATATGGTGGAGAAGCTTGCACTTTGAATCAGAAAAATATCAAATCATTGGTGCTTTTGAGGTGTGGTGATGTGATTGATGCTTGATAGGAGAATGTGGAGGATGACGTCATAATTAGAAAGACTAACAAACGAGGCAGGATTGGCAAAAATGAAGGAAGAAGGCGAATTTTATAAAACACGTCAACTATAAAATGTCGAAACTAAGCAGTGCTTCTTTATTTTGGGGTGCAAAGTGGTACATATTAATTTCCATAAGCGACCTAAAAAACCAATGTGTCAGTAATGTAATCAAGACATTCACCAATGACTTTATAAACCTGTCAACGTCGAGCTCTAAGAAAATGATAGTTGAGCGAGAAGAACTAAGAGGCTGAAACCTTTTGAATTAACGTTGTGAACAATTCAATGCATAAGATTCAACAGTGAAACAAACCAATAAGTAGATGTGAGCTTAAGTATAACTTATGAGTAAATTAGGCTACAATGTAATTGTTTATTAGTTTGAAAAAACCAGTCTAATAATAAACAAAATTGCCAAGAGCCTTGAGAAAACAACAGTAAACCGTTTTTACAGCCTCTGATATCTCGAGGAAGAAATTATGCAATTGTAAATGTTAAAGCAAAATATGTTGTATAGATCCTGTGAACACTACCACAGAATTTATCAGTACTTCATTAATTAGGAAAAGTCAATAATAATACAAAACCGGCGATTACCAGAACAAGTGTTATAAGCGCTGAAGTGTGAGCACTAGCAATAGTTCATATGTTTCCCGCTGGTAATGTTTACTCGGTCTGGTAGTAGTGCTGCTAGTGTTCCCCTCTTCGGAAGCAATGTTTACTCGGTCCAGTAGTAGTTCACATATTTTCCTCCCTGGATATTTACAAGATCCGCAATGAATAGTAAATTTTCAGTTAGCATTTACGACAATCTGTAACTTTGGTAAAATCTCCAGAATCAAGGAGGGCTCTTAGGAGCATTCCTTAGGATACAAGGCTCTAGAAACGTGAATAACAGGTGTATTATTTTCGCGGCGCGCCGGCGATTTGACCTTGAAAGTAGCCGCGTCATGGAAATGGCAACATCCGAGGATGTGACGCAAATAGCCAAGGCCGAGATGTTTACTCGAAGAACCGTAGTGGGTGGCGGGCAAAACAACGCACTCAGAGTAAATGACCTCTGGGTTGTAACGATGCCCTTTGCTTTACTACAGCGCGCCGTACTTCATTCAGCGCTCAAATTTTAGTTGTTTACACGGAAAGGGGAAATAGAGAAACAAGTAACTTGCGCTGTTCAAAACCCAAAAAGTGGAAAATTATAATTTGATAATGCTTGTTTGGAATGACTAAGTAACAATTTAAAGATTTAATTAACTTTTTATAAACATATTATCTCCAGAGCGTGTTTCAATTATAAAGAGTAAGAGAAACAGAGAGAGAAAGAAAGAGAGCGAGAGAGAGAGCGCGCGAGAGAGAGAGAGATTGTAAGATTTAAAACGGAAACACAAAACATTATTTCCACAGAAAAACATACAAAATATAAATTACAATTAAAGGAGATAGTCGTATCCAAAAATATAAAATAACACAAAAATATAAAATAACCCAAGAATATAAAAACCCAAAAAAATTTAAAATAGCACCAAAATACTAAAATAGGACTAAATCTATTTGTTAATTCGTGAAAACTAGTTTTCTCCCGATTGATTGAAAAGTTATTAATATCACTTATATCTTATAATTGTTTTTAATCATTAAAATTTGCAGCAGAGAATAATTGGCTGTAAGAGAATAATTGGCTGTAAGAGAATAATTGGCTGTAAGAGAATAATTGGCTGTAAGAGAATAATTAGCTGTAAGAGAATAATTGGCTGTAAGAGAATAATTGGCTGTAAGAGAATAATTGGCTGTAAGAGAATAATTGTAATATAAAAGTAACAAATACAAATAAAATATTATTATGCACAACTATAAGAGACACCCATTAGTTTTTTTACACGAATACAAAAAATACCAAAATAGACTACAATGAAATTTTCAAGTACAAAATTATATAAACAACTAATATAAACTAAGCCAAAGGAAAATTTTATTTTAATTACTTTTTATTAAATAATTACAATTATTATAATAAATTAACATAACATTGCGTTAAAACAGCTACTACATAACATATAACATAACATATAAAAATCATCTGTTTTATGAAATCATCTATTACTTTTTTTTACCCAAAATGAACAAAATTACTGTATTGCATACCTTGCCCCTTTTATAAAAAGTTTTTCTCCTATATAAAACTAAAATAACCCATTAAATTTAATTAATGAATTAATAATTGAAAAAACTGTAGGTCTCATTCAAAGTTTAACGATTGAAAGTTTAAACTATATATATATATATATATATATATATATATATATATATATATATATATATATATATATATAATACGTTTTCTTGTTTAATAATTTAAAACAACATAGGTTATTCAAATACAAGAATATTTATTAATTTATATCCAAAGCTTTTCGTTGGCAAACAGTACCAACATCATCAGGAATGAAAATTAAAATAATGTCTGAAAATTACATTATTGTAATTTTCATTCCTGATGATGTTGGTACTGTTTTCCAACGAAAAGCTTTGGATATAAATTAATTAATATTCTTGAATTTGAATAACCTATGTTGTTTTATATATATATATATATATATATATATATATATATATATATATATATATATATATATATATATATATCGCAATATGTATTCTTGTGTATTAATAAAGAACTAAGTCAAAATACAAATACAAGAATTATAATTGAATTTACAATTCAAAGCTTTTCGTTGGCTAACAGTACCAAAATCATCAGGAATATTAAACAATTGAATTGTTTAATATTCCTGATGATTTTGGTACTGTTAGCCAACGAAAAGCTTTGAATTGTAAATTCAATTATAATTCTTGTATTTGTATTTTGACTTAGTTCTTTACATATATATATAATTATATATAATTTATATATAATTCTTGTGTTTGTATTTTGACTTATGTTCTTTATTAATACCCAAGAATACATATTGCGATATATATATATATATATATATATATATATATATATATATATATATATATATATATATATAGAAGAGCGAGAGCTTTCTACTGATGTTGGGTTCACCTCGTCAATGCTGGATGAGATTCTAGCGAAACGTCGGAACTGCGAATTTATGGACTGCAGAATGAACGGATGTACTCCAGATAGTAACAATTCATCATATTTTTCCATCCGTGAAGGAATACGTATCAGCATATATATATATATATATATATATATATATATATATATATAAGGGGAATGTGAAAAAATAGAAGGACTTAAAAAGGAATGTGTCGGAAGTTTGAGCCTGAATAAAATAAGACTGATACATTTGTAGCAAGCAAATAATTCTAATAAAAAAGTAACAAAAATATCACAAAATTTTCATGAATAGCTAAACATTTAGCGCAATCAGCTGCAGCTATAAGCATACGCGTGAATCAGGCGCAGTTAGAGTGAACAAAAGAAAGTTTTGCGTACAACATTTTAGTCTAATATATGGAAACAATAAACACCCTTACACGCTACACATTTTTTTTTTTAACAGTTGAAATATAAAACTGTAGGATTGCAATAATTAGAATCTACTTTGGTTTGCAGTGGTAACAATGGTTCCCAGGTGACGTAGTGTAGGGTGAAATGACAGAGCTGGTCATGGAGTATTCGTTGAGGCCTAACCTACTCCCCAACCCTCATTGCCCCCTTCGGCCTGGAGGCTGAAGAACGATACAGTGATGCATTGGTGCTGCCAGTCAGATAACACAGTGCAGCGGCCAGAATGTCCGATGCAAAGAATCAGGGTAATTGTACAGAATACCAGAATCAAACCTAACCTGGTTAAATAATTGGCTAAATTTATATGTAAAAATTTTAAAGCGTTATAATATTAATAATATTAAAACTAGGGTAAATAATAATAAAATGAAGAAAATTAGAAATAACTTTAGACTTAAAAAAAAACATAAATTATAATCAATAAGAAAAATTATCACTTCAAAGTGGATAGCCTAAATTATGTATACAAAAAAGACGGTAATTGTGTAGTATAACAAACTCGGCCTAGATGCCGGCTAATAAAATAATTGTACTTAAATATAATCAGGAATAAAGAATGTAAATTTATAAGATGTGAGGAAAGTAAATTAGGCCTAGCTAGGGAAAATAGTATTTATGTAAAAGTAAAGATTAAATGTTAAAATGTAATAGCCTAGAAATTAGGTTATACTAGAAGCAGTCATATTTGATTCCGGAAAAATCCGCCTAGGGTATTGATTATAAATCTTGTCACTATGAAACGAAAGCGCTACAGTCGAACTTTGGATTTGGAATTTTAAAAAGAAAATTAAATTAAAGAAGAAGAAATAAAGTCAAATACGTTATTAAATAAAAGGTAAAAATGGAAAGGACACATCAGAATACAGAAACGCCTTTTACAAAAAGTGAAACTAATCTTAGTTCAGAATTTCCGAACAAACAAAGTCAATTGCCATGGCAAAGGCTTTCTGATTGGGCAAAAGTTGAAAAATGGATACTAGGGCGTGGGAAGTTTGAAATTGGAGAAGACGGGCCTCACAAAAGAGACGCTATCCAGAATTAGAATGCATTAGCCTCTCAAGGCGAGCAGACGTGTTTTAGTACCATGCGACCAAGAAAAGAAAAAATGTGCTAGAAACAGAGTAAAAAGTGCTACGATGTGATCAGGGGAAGGAAGATATATTTGAGCAAGGGCTTATATATACCCAGAACAAAATTTCGACCACCAAAATGCAAAATTAAAGAAAATAAGAAGATTAAACGAAATTATGGAGATAGGCCTACCTACCAAGACCCTTGAAGCTGTAACGTGACCGACAGATGACAAAATTAAAGAAGATAAAAAGATTTCTACAGTACAAGGTTATATAATCAATTTAATTATTCTTTTTAAATAACATTTTACTTCAAATTATATTAACTTAAATTCAAAATTAAATAAGATGGGAATAACCTAAGGGACTGATTAGTCAACTCTCTTAGGTTACCCAAATTTAAGTAACAAAGATTCAAAATTGACTTTCCATTCCCATCGCTGTGGGAATTTATGGATTAAGTATAAAGGTGTATATCTTATATGGCTTTTTCTAAGTAAATTTCTAATGAATAATTTCTAAAGAAGTTAATTGTTCAAGGCCTAGCCTAAAGGCATTAAATAGTAATATTAAGTGTTTGAAAAAGAATCAGATTTTAAAATATGTTAAATTTAACTGTAACAATCAAAACTATATATAAAATTAATTATGGTAACTTTGATAATTTAAATTATATACAAAATTAATGATAATAAGAAAATTTAAAAAACATAGAATGAGATAATAATGTTTAATTAAATGGCAAGTTGTATGAAATTTTGAAAAAGTAATTAGTCAAGAAAATCCTGTTAAATTAAATAAAAACAATAATAATTAATTTGAACCTTAGAACAAATAAATAAAAATGTATATTTTCCAATTAGCTGTGTTTTCATTCTAAATAAGATAAGTTCACTAGGTATCCAGGTATAGTCTTTAAATCACAAGTGTCTCTCAAAGATTCCACTACCCGAAAAGGAGCTTGAACAGGGCTTATCGGAGGCTAATTGGTTTTATCAAAAATTCAGGGGTTGGTTCTTCTGAGAGGTTTATTCCTTGAGGCACAGGTCTATGCAACTAGGTTCGTAGTCAATGGATAAACCATTACTTTCTTACTGACTTAACAATTGAGAAGAGAAAGGGCCATAGTAAGGCAGGGTAAAAGGTCGGTAAGAACAGGATCTTTAGATTAGTAACCAAAGCGATACTTCCGGTAGACTGCTCAGCCGCCTTGAGCTTGTTTACCAGCAACTAAATTTTACAACAATAATTTACATAATTTCTTTTTATTTATGATTGCATTGATGATTAGAGGCTTTTGATTTAATAAAACAAGAATATATTATGTTAAATCTCCGTCATTAATCTTGTCACATTCCCTACAAGTAACGAATCTGCTTCGTTGCCTTGTTTTATCTTCGCAGCAACAATAACCCAAAAGTGTTAAAACTAAACTAATTGTTATCTTTATATAAAGTATTTTAATTTTTTTTTTATTGGTTTTGTAAAATATAAACTGTTTAACGTGTCCTTTTTAATATAACTAAAAAAGGGCATATTTCCATCTTACTTAAAATGATTCGTACAAACCAGTTTATTGAACCCAAAGCTTCAAACACATTTGCCTCTATTTGTAGTTGGAAATTCAGGCAAAATACAATAAACATAATACATCACTATCAACTGCATTTTAGAGGATGGTTTATTGTGTTTTTCGTGTGCGGGAAATCCAAGTAAAACGATTTGTGATAAAATATTTCTAGAACGTAAGTAATTTACAGAAACTAATTATCAATTTTATCGAAAAAGTGTTTGTTACATTATAGAATTATTCGATAAACGTTTGTAAAAAATATACACTGGAAATAATTTTTTTAGTAATTTTAAAGAAGTAGTTTATTGATAAACTACGTGCGTGTGTGTGTGTGTGTGTGTGTGTGCGTGCGTACGTGTGTGCGTGCGTGCGTGCGCGTGTGTGTGTGCGTGCGTGCGTGTGTGTGTGTGTGTGTGTGTGTGTGTGTGTGTGTGTGTGTGTGTGTGTGTGTGTGTGTGTGTGTGTGTGCGTGCGTGCGTGCGTGCGCATACCTTTAATTATGAGCAGGGTTTGGAGGAGACATTCCGTCCATTATCTGTCTTTGTCAATATGAATAGGTTTGCTAAATTTTATAAATTAAAATATAGTTTAAAATAAGGAGCATATTACTGATAGTTAATCGATATATTATTTTCCGAATAATTTTACTTTCGAATAATGGTTCCAGTAGATAAATAATTCCAATAAAGAATATAATTTTTTGATATGTCTTCTTCTGTGATAGTTTCGATGAATTTTTATAATAGTGTTTCAGTTTTAGGTCAATAAGATTTCTTTATTTTATAAATAGATTTGAATTGTTTCTGTATTACAGAATCGTGTGTGTATATACGAATGAATGACAACCTATTATGTTTTAATCACACTAGTTATCTAATAAGCCAGTGGTTCTTAAAATGATAAAAAGGAAAATAATGATACTGTATTTCCAAAATAAAAGTAGTATTGTTTTCAGATATAACATGATGATTATAGAACTATCTGGTTGGATGAGTAAACAAACAATTTTCAACACTCAAATTCTCTAAACGTGAACTTCAAATACATAAAGACAATTATAAAATCACAGACAGATTCCATTTCTACGACGCATGGTTTCTGGAAGACATCAAGGAAACGACGTCATCTCGATTCGACAAAACCTGTGAACAACCTACTTCCAAGGAAAATCCAATCCCGGCCTGAATCAGAAAACAGGTCAAACTCGTGTTGTGACTTCATCTCCGGAATAAATTCCCGACGCTAGAAAATAAAAGCATAATGACTTCTATAGAGAAACAAGTATAAATTCCGCGAAGAGTTTAACGCTCCGATTCCTAGAACCTCGGTGACGCCGAGACTCTGCACCCACGCTGCCTTGATTTCCGCTTGTAAACACTGGCGTCTTCTAACTTACAATGGTAATCATTTAAACAAATATTCTTTGAGCTTAGTTTGTGAGGTTATGTTAAAAACAAATAAAAACATACCCAAAACTCACAAATTAATCATTTATTTACTCATACGCGTTTCAATGACCAAGTCATCATCATCAGTGAGTGTTACTATTACAAACTCTAACTTACAACTCTTAGAAGTTGTAAGTTAGAGTTTGTAGTAGTAACACTCACTGGTGATGATGACTTGGTTATTGAAACGCGTATGAATAGATAAATGATTAATTTGTGAGTTTTGTCTATGTTTTTATTTCTTTTTTTACGTAATTTAATTTGTTAAACTGTTCTGAAAACAGATTACAAATGTACTCTGCTGTAATATTTATTCAAAAATACTTTGAACAAAAGTTTTGATCAATACCTGATATTATGTAACGCCAATGCGGCTGCTGTTTACCCATTCAGAAGGTCAATGAATTTTTTTTTAATGCACATTTTATACAATTCCTTTCTCTTGGATGACAGTTACAATGGAGGATGAAATTTCAGTTTAATCTAAAACATTCTGCATATAACTTTGACATTTTGATCAATTGTATTTCAGTATTTTTTTCAATTCATATAGGTATATGTAATGAACATTTAATTGTATGAAATTTTCAAATGTGTGTGTGTGTGTGTGTGTGTGTGTGTGTGTGTGTGTGTGTGTGTGTGTGTGTGTCCTGTAGGTTTAGAATTACTAAAAAAAACTTTCTCTAATTGTAGCAACAGATGTAACATGCAATAGGCTATACGTTGTCTGTTTTGCGAATAAAATGAAACGTTCATGGATATATAAAGCACACGTGCTTACTACCGATTTAACAAGAAAACAAATACAATACTGATTTATTTGTTATGTTAGTTGGTACTCGATAATTTAATTTAAGTTACAGAGTAAATAAAAATCCATAAATTTATTTATTTTCATGACAGGAGTATATGTGTTTTCGGCTACACTTACAAATACTTATAGGCCTACACAATTACATGGCTACACATATTCACAAAACATGTACGCTTGGTCGAGCGTTTTTCTCGTTGAAATTCCCCAGTTGCAGCCTATATTGCGGTAATGTGTTTAACCGTTGCATTTAAACACTTTAAATCTCCCGTAAAACATCTTCAAGTATTGAATTACAATGCTGCGTACAAAACATTAAAGATTTCGTAACGGAACTATTGAATTTTAAAAAGTAACATCTCAGATTCGACGAAAAACATTAAAATAACAAGCATTTTGTTAATTATTGATATTAAGTCCTCTAGGTTCAATTGTTGATTTAAGAAATACTTGTAATATATTGGACTAAGACTTGAGAAACTTTCAAATCGATTGGTTTATGATTACTGTAAGTATTACGAGTTAAATTAACACTTGTAATTAAAATGCTTGTTTACTTAGTTTTAACATGGGAAAACTTATTAATATTGTTTTTCAGTATTATCAAATGCGTAAATTTTCGGTAAAAATCTAAAGGTGGTTTTGGCATATAGCAACATAAGCCAACGGTTTAACTGGTCACCCAACCCTTGGTAATTTGTTTATTTCTAAAACGATTTTTAAAGGCTGTGCTGGAGATTTAAGAATAATGATTTATCTTTATTTCAGTTCTTTAAAGTTTCCTGACTTACAGTTTCTCATTTCTTTAACTTTAACCTTAGCAATATTTTGCTTGGTAAATAACTGAAGTAAACATCCATTCACACAAACATTAAAGTCTCCAATTATATGTGAAATAAGCATAAGTCTATTATAGGTTTTAAAAACATTAATTGTTTTATGATTTCTAATAACCTAATATAAAACACTAATAGTCTATTGATTTTAATAAACAATAACAATATATGAAAACATATTTCTACCATTATCGAAGTTTCCGATTTCTGTTACAAGTATTAAACGATTTGTCATTACATATTTCAGTTTTTTTAGCTACTTGAAGACAATATTGTCGTCCACTACTTATGTAAACCTTCATTCAAACCCACTATTGAAGTCTCTCTGTATTTTAAAAACCGACGAGAAAATTTGGGCAATTATGAGCCTCTGGCGTTTACAGAATGGTTCAATGCCCTCTAAAACTAAAAATAAAACTAAATCTTACATCAGTACTTTTAGGTTGACCTGTGGTTACCAGATCCGTGGTTGTATCACGTACTTAACTCATGGCCGCCTCAGTCCTTGACAGAAATATTACCATACAAATGCGTCTGATCGAGAGTGTTGGCCTATTGGCATATTTTTTTCTGTCGTCAAGGCTTTTCTAGGACGTTATCCTTTTGGCTTCAGATACGGATAGCGCTATGAATAATTTAATCATAATTTTTCCTGTTTTTTGTAACCTGTGGTCTCCTCCTGTTTTGTTTATGTAATCACTTCCTTACTATGGGAAGTGCCTATTATTTAAATATTAAACCGTTTATTTTGAAAAACATTAAAGCTAAAAATAGATGACTAAGTAGATGACATAAATTAAGTTAAATGTCAATTTGTATAAACTTTTACACAAAAATTTACAAAATTTGCTAATAAGACACGAAAAACCCACAGCCCTGTATTTTTAAGCATATGAGAAAGGATTTTACAAAAATAGTTGCAATCTATTTTATTTAAGAAAATTATTTAATAAGTTAAAATTATAAGTGAATTTTCAAACAAAAGTAATTGATTCAAGCTTATGCGCGCTAAAGGTCAATTATGCTTACGTAAAATGTGTGTATACCTAGAACTAAAGACTTTATTACATGTTTCAAATTCTTAAACAGATTTAGTATCTGTTAAAACAATAATTAAAAATTGCAATCAACATAATCTTTTAAAATTACGTTCCAATGAAATTGTTAATTCTACAAATTTAAACTCACAGTTTATAACTCACATAACTCTATTTAAACTCATAATTAGTTTCGTTATTGTTTTTGGTGAAAATATTCACAAAAGATAAAGATATTACTCTCGAGCATAAATATATTACACAATAACTTAAATAATTATGAGAATATGTAGGAAATGATTCTAAACATAATTCATTTGAGTACATAGTCTATAAATGTACATATATATATATATATATATATATATATATATATATATATATATATATATATATGTGTGTGTGTGTGTGTGTGTGTGTGTGTGTGTGTGTGTGTGTGTGTGTGTGTGCGTGTGTGTGCGTGTGTGTATGAGTGTGTGTGTGTGTGTGCGTGTGTGTATGTGTGTGTGTGTGTGTGTGTGTGTGTTTGTGTGTGTATTTTTTTCGAAATGCCTTGAAATTAGCGTTTTATTAATAAATCTATACTTGTTTTAATGAAAAATACTGCTTCAAAAAAATCAATCAAAAATAATTATTCTAAATACACAAACACGATAAAATAATTCCAGTAACAAAAAACAAACAAACAAAAATATTAAAAATGTACGTATAAACAAACAATTATAAAACTGTCCAAACACCATTCTGTTTGATCAGCGGTCACAATTATATTGGTAGCATTATAGCTTGCCACCATCCATATATGTTAAGAAGATTGGACATTGAATGAATATCCATCACCTGTGGATAGCTTAAGATTAATTGAACTAAAATAAAATTAAGAATTTAATTCCAACTTGTCTAAAATCTTTCTTACCACATGTTTATAAGACTTATTTGCTTAGATTTAAAAAGCACTGAACTCTTGCGCTCCTAATCCTCAATAGTACAGTCACTCTCTAATCGAGGTGTAATATCTCTCTGATAAACACATCGTTTTTGTCTAGATAGTACAATGGTGGCAAAAAAGTAAAACTTTTGTTTCATTTCTTTATATCAAGTTTTAGGTCCAAGTCCCCACCAAGTTGAGTAAACATATGGCACAACACTACAACTTATATATACTGTATATATATTATATATAAATAAATTAATAAATATATATATATATATATATATATATATATATATATATTACTATTTGTAAACTGTGACTGAATTTTGGTTTTTTCAGGTTGGTATACCTATTGACTTGATTCTGAATCCAAGTCTAAACAGGTGTTTATTTCTTACTGCTGTCATAACAGAGTTAGTTATTCTCTGGTTGTGAAATGTGTTGCACTTTGGTATTTTGAATATGAAGTGATTATTTCTAGTATGAATGAGGAAAACTCGTCAAAACAGAAAGTAAGTTCTAATATTAGCGAATATGGGCAACTATAAGGGGTTTGGTTCTGTGAGTCTTGGTAGCTTAGCCAGATATTTGCATGAAGCGTAAAGGGTTGTTTTCCAACAACACAAAAAATTCACAAGTATTGCATATAAAGTGCAACTTTTGTAAGCAAGACGTTTCTGAACAGCTGTTTAAAGGGAGAACTTGAATTAACCAACTTGTTGTTAACTTAACTTACCAACTTTTGACCCAAGGAAATAAGAAGAGACATTCTGATGACACTCTGTACGTACACTATTATTTAAAAATAGAGTTTACTGTTTAGTCGTTCAATTTCTTAAAAAGCTCTTTCATTAAATATTTTTTTATCGACTATTCGTTTACTTTATTATAATTATTAATTTTATTGTTGTTTAATGTTGTTGATGCAGTTGTTGTTCTTTTTTATTTTGTTGTTGTTGCTGTGGTTGTTGTTATCACTATTATTATTATTTTGTGATATAGAAATAAAGTGAATATACTAGCTTATCTCTTAAATACAATACTTTTATATCTATAGGCAAAGGACAAGAAGCCGCACTATTGTCGAGTGGCATTATGAATGTACCCAGTCCCCAAGCCTTTAAATATTACTTTAAACTGATTTGTAACTCTGCAAGCATTACCTTTAGAATCAATGCAACAGGCAGTATACAAAGGGTGTCAAAGTAAATAATGGTTATTGTAATATTTGATGATACGATGCGGAAATGAGGACAATCTTTTTTAAACACAGTCGTAAGTGCTATAGAGGGAAGGCTATAGATGTTAAGGGTGTTTACCACATATTGTATATGTAAGGGAAGATTTTAGAAATAAAATGAAGTAGGGTGTGTAAGTGGGGTGGAACATGAATTTGATATGCCACGTATGAAGCTATCTACGGTATCAGGTACAAATAATGTTTAGGTGACGGTGGCAGTGCTTCGTGGGGTAACGGACAGTCTGTCAGCGGCGGTTTATGACCCTTGTCAAGAAGCAGGGGCCGGACAAAATGCCAGCCGCAGGTACATTGTGGGGGTTACAGTGGATGTCGGGGAGGGGGTTGCGAGAGAAGAAGAGAAGGCTCTGACTCGTATAAACTTCGCACAAGTGTGGTTGTAAACGATCCATGACTAAACCATTCTTAAAATACTATTGCTTTACATAACCAGATGAAATGCCTGATGTAACGCTAATAGCTTACATTATTTTAGTCACCTCATTTGTTATTTGTTAGTTTTACAATTTTAAATACTTTAGTTTATACTACTTTGCTTTACTTTACATACAAATTAGTTAATTTAGCCATGAAGGTAAATAACACTACAAACAACCAGTCCATATACTTAAAATGATCACCGCAATGTGAAACCTTGTGCAAAATTATATATATATCTTTTTCATAGAGCCTCCTAAGAACCTTTTTAAAAGTAAATACTTTGTGTGCCAGATGTTAAAATAGTAAAGTCATGTGTTAATTTATGTAAATAAGCGCTAAGTTTTTGTTCGTGTTGTTTGGTGTAGTGTGTTTACATCTAATATTCACAGTTTACTTTACATTGTTTTCATTTCTTGAAGGTTTACCATAGACAATGACAATGGGTTAGGTTAGATTAGGTTATTCCGTCTCACTTCCCCTTTTTCAGAGAGTGAGGGAGAGAAAGGAGGCTGACTGGCAGTAAGTCCTAAAATGGTTTAACTACCTGGCTACCCTCGTCAAACCAAAGGGTGGCTGGCAGACTGTCCTACGCCCGTGTTTCGTGTCCGACCGTTTCAGAGGCGAATCCACTTGGACCAGATGTTACATTTGGAAAGAGGAATGTGTTCGTCAGAAGCGTATAATCCTGTCTCAGAGGTCACGAAGAGAATGGGGGAAACACCTCCTTCAGATGGAGGTAAAATACGTTTGTCCTTCTCAGTTATGTATACACGCAGACATCTAATGGTCTCGCAATTAGAATGGTCCTAGTGTGTAACAGTGGAGCAAGCGATATTTAGATATTTGCAGGTGACAGTCCAGCTCACGTACTTTGACTAAACTCACCTGATTTTTTGAGCAAATACTACAAATTAGCCTAAATGTGCAAGCTAATGAAAGTATGATCATAGTGCCCATGTAAATTCATTGGTTATGTATTCTATAGAACTAATTTTCAATGCATTCTCCGAAGCAACATTTCTTTCGTGACAGTACTCAAAACACGAGCGAACCTTTCAACGGCGTGATCTGGTCAAGATCCCAGAAATAAACCACACTTTAGATGAATTAACCTTTTAAAGGAATTCATCATCAAGTTCAATGAATCAACAGTTCTACTCATCATCTTCTTTTTCTTTTACATGGGCATTATTCTGTCTGATTTAGTAGGTATCGAGTAACTTCCATTGCTTTGTGGTCTTTCCAACGATCGTCCGCCTATTGGCAAGCAATCTGCCGCTAAGTTTTGCATGGTAGTGTTTAATTAATAACTTTTAATAGACTATATTTCTTCACAGATGACGTCAGTCCAAGTCTCTTACCGTATTAGTACTTAATGCTAAAGAATAAAGGATTTTACCTTTTGGATAGTGGAAGGGGGTCCGTTGTGGTTTTTAAAAGACATGGTTCCTTCTGGAATAATTTTACTGCTAAGATTTTCTTTATAATGGAATTAATGCGAAGTTAAATATCGACTATTAAAAATGAAAATTAATGTTTTAGAAATAATTTCAGAATTTACCAACACTACCCTATCATGAAGTCATTCGTCTTATAGAAGTCATTAACTGTCCAATTTTCCTTAGGTATGAATTTTATATTGTAAAAGCCATAACGTTATTATAACGATGAGTTTTTAAATTTAAACTGTACAAGTAGTTATGCTTAAAAGTTTTAGTTTTAAATGTTACTAAATATTGCAAAGTAAATAAATTTAATAAATATTAGCAAATTGTTAACAATTCGTTATATTAGATATCATTATATCCCGTCAATGTATACACACGAAGTGACACTCTTTCGAGTAATAATAACAGTTGTTTTGTATAACTCAAATCGTTATCAATTTAGTATAGGCACACTAGGCACACACACACACACACACATATATATATATCCTGATGCGTATTCCTTCACAGATGGAAAAATATGATGAATAGTTATTATCTGGAGTACATCCGTTCATTCTGCAGTGCATAACATCGCAGAATGAACGATTTTATTCTTCGATTTTATGCACTGCAGAATGAACGGATGTACTCCAGATAATAACTATTCATCATATATATATATATATATATATATATATATATATATATATATATATATATACATATATATATATATATATATATATATATATATACATATACATATATATATATATATATATATATATATATATATATATGTATATATATATATATATATATATATATATATATATATATAGGCCTATATCTATATATATATATATATATATATATATATATATATATATATATATATATATATATATATATATATAATAAATTGAAAATATTTCAAAAACAAGAATACTTTAAATGAATATATTTATTCAAAGCTTTTCGCCGACAAAATAGTACCAGCATCTTCAGGAAAATAATTATCTAATAAAATATTGTTACAAAATTAAATCATATGTGCTCTTTATCGGCGAAAACCTTTGAATAAATATATTCATTAAAAGTATTCTTGTTTTTGAAATATTTTTATGAAATATATATATATAATTAATAAATTAAAAATATTTCAAAAACAAGAATACTTTTAATGAATATATTTATTCTATTAATTATATTTATTCTATTTATTATATTCAGAATAAATATATTCATTAAAAGTATTCTTGTATTTGAAATATTTTTATGAAATATATATATATAATTAATAAATTAAAAATATTTCAAAAACAAGAATACTTTTAATGAATATATTTATTCTATTAATTATATTTATTCTATTTATTATATTTAGAATAAATATATTCATTAAAAGTATTCTTGTTTTTGAAATATTTTTAATTTATTAACTATATTACAAGAAAACATATCACCATATTTAATATATATATATATATATATATATATATATATATATATATATATAGTGAGTTACAGTTACTCTTTCTCTCTCTCTACATACACACACACACACACACACACACACACATACACACTCACACACACACACACACACACACACACACACACACACACACACACACACACACACACACACACACACACACACATATATATATATATATATATATATATATATATATAAAATATAATTGTAATTGCAATTATAATTCTTGTATTTGTATTTTGACTTAGATCTTTATTAATACACAAGAATACATATTGCGATATATATATATATATATATATATATATATATATATATATATATATATATATATATATATATATATATGTATATATATATTACGAAAATATATTACATATGAAAATGATTCAACATAGCCTCGAAATAACCTTTAGGTGAAAATAAAACAGTTATTAGCGTTAACTTTTAGCCATGTTTGACTTCTACAAATATTCAAGATAAAAATCTTTGATTTCCGAACTGTTCCGCACCTTTTGAATTTGCAAGTGATGACGTCATTTAACCCATTCAATCTCGCGTAAACGGTCTTTATGCTGTGCTATAAAAACCTACATTGAAAAACAACACACCATAACCTTCACATTCCACCATTCAATGAAATTTTCAGGTTGTTTTAATGAACATTTAACCGGAAACACACATTACTTAGCGTTTTCGGAATAAATGTATGTGTTGAAGTTTGGCATTAAGTAAACTGTATGCGATCACGAAAAGGTAAGGAAAACTTATTATTTTTAGGAATACGTTTTATATCTGTCAAGTTGATATTATTTTACTAGTACGCAACCCCGATAATATATCAGCTAATATACCCCTAATATATCAGCTAATATACCCCTAATATATCAGCTAATACACCCCTAATATATCAGCTAATATACCCCTAATATATCAGCAAATACACCTCTAATATATCAGCTAATATACCCCTAATATATCAGCTTATATACCCCTAATATATCAGCTAATATACTCCTAAAATATCAGCTAATATACCCGTAATATATCAGCTAATACACCCCTAATATATCAGCTAATATACCCCTAATATATCAGCAAATACCCCCCTAATATATCAGCTAATATACCCCTAATATATCAGCTTATATACCCCTAATATATCAGCTAATATACCCCTAATATATCAGCTAATATACCCCTAATATATCAGCTAATATACCCCTAAAATATCAGCTAATATACCCCTAATATATCAGCTAATATACCCCTAATATATCAACTAATATACCCCTAATATATCAGCTAATATACCCCTAATATATCAGCAAATACATCACTAATATATCAGTTAATACACCCCTAATATATCAGCTAATATACCCCTAATTTATCAGCTAATATACCAATAATATATCATCTATTATACGCCTAATATATCAGCTAATATACCCCTAATATATCAGCTAATATATCCCTAATATATCAGCTAATATACCCCTAATATATCAGCTAATATACCCTTAATATATCAGCTAATACACCCCTAATATATCAGCTAATATACCCCTAATATATCAGCAAATACACCCCTAATATATCTGCTAATATACCCCTAATATATCAGCTTATATACTTCTAATATATCAGCTAATATACCCCTAATATATCAGCTAATATACCCCTAATATATCAGCAAATACATCACTAATATATCAGCTAATACACCCCTAATATATCAGCTAATATACCCCTAAAATATCAGCTAATATACCCCTAATATATCAGCTAATATACCCCTAATATATCAACTAATATACCCCTAATATATCAGCTAATATACCCCTAATATATCAGCAAATACATCACTAATATATCCGTTAATACACCCCTAATATATCAGCTAATATACCCCTAATTTATCAGCTAATATACCAATAATATATCATCTATTATACGCCTAATATATCAGCTAATATACCCCTAATATATCAGCTAATATATCCCTAATATATCAGCTAATATACCCCTAATATATCAGCTAATATACCCTTAATATATCAGCTAATACACCCCTAATATATCAGCTAATATACCCCTAATATATCAGCAAATACACCCCTAATATATCTGCTAATATACCCCTAATATATCAGCTTATATACTTCTAATATATCAGCTAATATACCCCTAATATATCAGCTAATATACCCCTAATATATCAGCAAATACATCACTAATATATCAGCTAATACACCCCTAATATATCAGCTAATACAATCCTAATATATCAGCTAATATACCCCTAATATATCAGCTAATATACCCCTAATATATCAGCAAATACATCACTAATATATCAGCTAATACACCCCTAATATATCTGCTAATACACCCCTAATATATCAGCTAATACAATCCTAATATATCAGCTAATATACCCCTAATATATCAGCTAATATACCCCTAATATATCTGCTAGTATACCCCTAATATATCTGCTAATACACCCCTAATATATCAGCTAATACAATCCTAATATATCAGCTAATATACCCCTAATATATCAGCTAATACACCCCTAATATATCAGCTAATATACCCCTAATATATCAGCTAAAGTAATGGCTGAAACGTTATATATTGACTTAGAGTATTAACGTCGACTTAGATATTCAGCATGGGGGAAAGTTTTAAAAATGAAAAAAAGGTGATATTCAAAATATGTTATTAAAAAAAACTAAAAATTAAGCTTTGAAATAATTTACATTTAAGTACACTTTTCTGTTTTTCCTAACATTAAAATATTTTTCTTTGTTGATTTCAGAAAAATTCTGTTCTTAAGACTTTAGTATCAGACCTATTCTTAAGGTCAAGTTTTGTTTTCATAAAGTAAAGATAGCACGGTTAAAGGTTTGGGAATGGAGTTAATCCGAAATGCGTCAATATAGACAAATATTTTAAAATTAGGAAAGGCAGTAAATGTATAGAAATATTCCTGACAGCAGTGAAGACAAGTATATTAAGAATTTAAAATAATAAATTAATATTTAATTAAATTTAATAGTTTTTTCTGATTTGTTGTTGAGTACTTTTATCCAATCAGAAGCTGTATGTTTATCAAACATGTATCCAAACTGTAATAAAATTTCAAGCCATAAAGGCGAAATGATCTAACCTTTTATTCAAGATTATTTCACTGGCAACAAAAACTTCAACGCCTCTGGACAAATGCAGCACGTGATATCCACGTGACAGTATAGAGACCTGTGTAGACGTTTAGGCCAAGACGAAATGTCAGGAACCTAGAGTGGAAAATACTCAAAATAATATCCGAAGGTTACATCCTTGGCAAAGTGCCACGCCATTGTGCGGCTGCCCGCGGGGCTTCGTGTTTGGAAGTGACTTACATTTAATTATTGTTTACCACAAAGTCTGTGCAGACGGTTCATCAACGCGGACGTTGAGCCCCGGCTTAATATAGAAGGTTGAACGTGTCCTAAGTGCGTCACCGCAACTCTTGTTCGCCTCCGGGCTCGAACCTTCCCACGTTATTTACGTCAAAACCAAGTCGAATTCTTCTAATTGTTTCTTAGAATTAATAAAAACTGAAACATCAAGTTCAAACGTCTTCTGAGATGAATATTGTTATTATTCAAATTTGTTTTTGCACACGTTATTCCGAATAAATGTTTCAGACCGAGTAATTATAATTTAGCAAAACATTCGCGACCACTTTGTAGATTAAAACAACCCCACTGTGGTGTAACTAACCTAGCCGTATTCCTTTCGAAGCTGAACCCACACAAAGCTTCTGTTGATCTTGCCATCGGGGTTCTAAAACCGTCATATAACATAAAGTTCATTGACCATGTACACTTTACAACATAGAATCTTCTATGAGTTATTTGTAAAAATACCTCTGAAGATGATTACTTTGTAGTCGAAATGTACATAAGGTTAAAATAAAATTTGTTGAATTTGTGGTGAGAGGTTGTTTTAATTAATATAAATAGAATCTTCTATCAATAAGGCAGGTCAATAAATTATATTTCGGTAAGCTACTTGTCTTCCTCGGTGATTATATGGTAAATATAAGTGTACAGTTTTAACTAAAGAAAACAATCTATGGTTGCCGAATCATGATGTTGAAATGTTATAAATATTTCTGGGTCAAGAATATTGAGTTTTGTTCTTGAATGTCGTAATACTTAAGGTAGTCATTCTTGTATGTGGTTATATTTAAAGAAATAGTTCTTATATTGAGTTATAATTACGGAAGTCATTCTTGTATTTAGATGGCTTAAAAAAGTCGTTGAATTTAGTTATATATGAGAAGGTTATTCTTGAATTGAGTTATACCTGAGTAAGTTATTTTTAATTGAGTTATACTTTCAGAAATTGTTCTTGATCTAAGTTATACTTGAAGAAGTTATTTTTAATTGAGTTATACTTTCAGAAATTGTTCTTGAACTGAGTTATACTTGAGGAAGTTATTTTTAATTGAGTTATACTTTCAGAAATTGTTCTTCAACTGAGTTACACTTGAGGAAGTTGTTCTAAAAATTGTGTTATTATACTTAGATGTTCTGAAATTGATTTGATCTAAGAAGACTTTTCGCTTAAGTATATAAAAGATCAAATACATATATTGTCCCTCCACGGTCGTTTTAAGTGATATTTATTTACTTTTTTAATATTTTTAAAAGTTAAAAACAGATTTTTCAGAAGATATTTCTCCAAACAAAGTACTGTGGAGTAATAGTCTTACAAAGTTTAACTTGCAGGTTTATAGACAAAATTTTTAAACAAGATATAAATAAATAACAAAAAATTCTCACTTTCTTCTTATTATTATTACTTGTAGTTGTATTGCAAATCAACAATTACTTATTGTAACGTCATCGTTAGTTACAACAATACTGAAATATTATCTACGTGTAGCTACAAACCACGTTGGCTATAGGTCAAGGTCATGTGCTATTAATATCCTCATTTATTTGGTTTCGTTAACCTTCTAATGACTCAACCTGAAGCAAAGTTAAATAACAACTGTGATAATACGATCTATATCACCACATCCACCTATAATGTAAATGTGATAATACGATCTATATCACCACATCCACACTAGGATGTAACTGTGATAATACGATCTATATCACCACATCCATCTGGGATGTAACTGTGATAATACGATCTATATCACCACATCCACACTAGGATGTAACTGTGATAATACGATCTGTATCACCACATCCACCTAGGATGTAACTGTGATAATAAAATCTATTTCACCACATCCACACTAGGATGTAACTGTGATAATCTATATAACCACACCCACCTAGGATGTAACTGTGATAATACGATCTATATCACCACATCCACACTAGGATGTAACTGTGATAATACGATCTATATCACCACATCCACACTAGGATGTAACTGTGATAATACGATCTGTATCACCACATCCACCTAGGATGTAACTGTGATAATAAAATCTATTTCACCACATCCACACTAGGATGTAACTGTGATAATCTATATAACCACATCCACACTAGGATGTAACTGTGATAATCTATATAACCACACCCACCTAGGATGTAACTGTGATAATACGATCTATATCACCACATCCACACTAGGATGTAACTGTGATAATACGATCTATATCACCACATCCACACTAGGATGTAACTGTGATAATACGATCTGTATCACCACATCCACCTAGGATGTAACTGTGATAATAAAATCTATTTCACCACATCCACACTAGGATGTAACTGTGATAATCTATATAACCACACCCACCTAGGATGTAACTGTGATAATACGATCTATATCACCACATCCACACTAGGATGTAACTGTGATAATACGATCTATATCACCACATCCACACTAGGATGTAACTGTGATAATACGATCTGTATCACCACATCCACCTAGGATGTAACTGTGATAATAAAATCTATTTCACCACATCCACACTAGGATGTAACTGTGATAATCTATATAACCACATCCACACTAGGATGTAACTGTGATAATCTATATAACCACATCTACACTAGGATGTAACTGTGATAATCTATATCACCACATCCACACTAGGATGTAACTGTGATAATACGATCTATATCACCTCATCCACACTAGGATGTGATTTGTCAATTGAAATTGTCTTCACAGTAGCACATAAAAATACTTTGAGTAAATCGCCCAAGTTCCAATTAGACTTTCTTCGTGAATATATAACGATAAGGCACCAACGAATTAGTCCTATTATTTTTTATCGTCAATAATGGTTATGAATGCTAACAATAGTTTTCTTCTCAGTGGAAGGTTGTTTTAAGGTTATGTTTAAATCACTTTCAAACCCATTTTCCAATATATTCAGAGACATCATATATTTGATTAAATTGTGTGATGACGATTTATTTCACAGATCAGCTGTATTTTTAGCTGCATATTAAAGGTAATTACAATGAAAATATTGAAAAGAGCCCCAATACCACAAATATAATCAAAAATAACAAATAAAACAAGTTACTTAAGATTAAACCCTTATGTACATTTCGATGACCATGTCATCATCATCAGAGGGTCTTATTACAAAATTACAATTTAGCAGACATCTTTAGGTCTAAATCACTCTAGTTTGATGATGATGACATGGGCATCGAAATATACATAATCTTAAGTAACTTGTTTTTTTTGTTGGTTTTTTTGATTATTTTTGTGGTATTGGGGTTCTTTCCAATATTTTCATTGTAGTATATTGTACCATTGCGCTCTTGATATTGTGTATTAAAAGTAAGTTAAATTTTAAGTTCCAATATACAGAAGTATCTAAAATACTGACTTGTTAATGACTAAAGCTATTTTTTTTTAATTAATTTAAGTTATTAAGGCCTATTAATAATGTAAAAATATTATTATTGTAAAATTTAAAAATTTAATGTAATAATTAAAAAGGGTATATTCTCTATTGTATCAATTTTATACATTTTTTAAAATATATTAACATTTGCAATAAATGTTTAAGTAAAATTGAACTATTAAATACTTTTAAAATGTTATCGACTCCTTGTAACATTTTAAATTTATCAAACCAATATATTTGCATTCACACTGTGGTTGCCCGTCCCACAATGATGCTGACGTTTCATTCTAACATCTTTACTAGCCAAACTTAGTTTTCGGAAAGCTTATTTTTAATAGAAAAATGCAGGACGTTAACCATCCAAGTTAATTAGTCGTGTTAAAAACTTTAAAAACTTAGGAATTACATGCAACGGTAGGTAAAATTTAAACATACGTTACATAAAAGCATTCCAGAATAGTGGTAGAATAGTCACCGCACGCTGCTGAGAGACATGGGGTCTGAAACAAATCCTTCCCATAACATTCCACCATCCTTCTTATCAAATCCTAGTGTGGAGCGTCTCTCTGGTCTGTAATATTTTTGCCCCAAGAACATTTAATATTTCTTCTTAACTGTCTTCTTTACCTTTCATTTCTGGTATTACGGTCTTTCAAGGTACATTTTAAATTTAATCATCATTTTCTGGTCATTTTTTCAGTTTCCATGTTGCCCCACCAGAGTTGGACTATACTAACTCCGCGTCCATCTTGTCCTTCAAGAAGGAATCACTGTGCTAATCCAGAATAAAGGTTGCACCTCCAGAAAGAATCACTGTGCTCACTTCTTAGTATATACTTCCTTTGCAAAGGAAATCACGTATATAACTCAAAGTCTATGGTGCACCTCAAGAGGAAATCACTGTGCTAACTTAGCCTCTATTTTCACTTCCAGACAGAATCACTGTGAAAACTCAGGGTCCATGTTGCACCTCCGCTGGGACTCACTAAGGTTACTCGACGACCATGTACCTCTCTGTGTTAGCCTCAGTGTCAATGTGGTTTCCTTAAAACGAATCACTCTGCTAACTCAGTCTCCATATTGCAATTCCACAGAAAATCCTTGTGTAAACTCAGGGTCCATGTTGCACCTCCGCTGGGACTCACTAAGGTTACTCA
Organism: Prosapia bicincta; assembly: GCA_036971475.1. Lineage (NCBI taxonomy): Eukaryota > Metazoa > Arthropoda > Insecta > Hemiptera > Cercopidae > Prosapia > Prosapia bicincta. The sequence continues at coordinate 122,678,053 of JBAIZL010000002.1, read as the reverse complement.
ACGTCCATGTACCTCTCTGTGTTAGCCTCAGTGTCCATGCGGTACCCTTAAAACAAATCACTCTGCTAACTCAGTCTCCATGTTGCAATTCCACAGAAAATCCTTGTGTAAACTCAGGGTCCATGTTGCACCTCCGCTGGGACTCACTAAGGTTACTCGACGTCCATGTACCTCTCTGTGTTAGCCTCAGTGTCCATGTGGTACCCTTAAAACGAATCACTCTGCTAACTCAGTCTCCATGTTGCAATTCCACAGAAAATCCTTGTGTAAGCTCAGGGTCCACGTTGCACCACCACAGGAAATCTCTGAGCTAACTCGACGTCTATGTAGCACTTCTAGCAGACGTCATAACGTTAAGCCAGTGTTAATGTCGCCGCTCCAAAACGAACTACTGTGCTAACTCAGCGGCCAATTTGCACCTCCAAAAGGGACCACTGAGCTAACTCGCTGTCCATAACTCTTCCATACTTTATTATCAACGAAAGCTTGCTTTAAGCGTACAAATAACAGGTGATTTGACTATAATTTGTCTAGTAGCAGGTAATTAATCACTTACACTTTTTAAAAAATGTTTTAACTTGCCTATAGTAGCACTTACTTTGCTTGTTGAGGACGGCCGTTTCGGGAGATGTGTTCCTTTATCAACTCAGACCGTAACTGAGTTAAGGTCTGAGTTGACAAAGGGACACATCTCCCGAAACGGCCGTCCTCAACAAGCAAAGTAAGTGCTACTATAGGCAAGTTAAAACATTTTTTAAAAAGTGTAAGTGATTACTAGTAGCTCACGCGAAGATGGAATCAACAAATGGAAGTAATTAATCATTTAAAATTCAGTTTGATACATACCCTTGTCCAATTAGTCATTTTAATGCTTGATTTTAAACTTTTAACGAATTATTCGTAACACTAAGCAGTCCGGCCTTTTTTGCTTTTTTATGTTTAGGATTGTTAATGCCAGTATTCTAATGCTCGTGTATCATTCTCTTCTAATGGTTTTCTGAAAAAACATTTTATAAACAAACTTAGGAATATTAGCATTTTTCTGACAATATTTTAGCAATTGTAAAGGCATAGTGCCCTCTCCTAGAGGCTAAAACTTTTACGTTTCCATTTGTCTACATGCGCCTCCACAGTCACTTTGGGATATCATTATTTGTCCTATTTCTATTTATTTACATTTCCATTCTGCAACACTTCGACCATTTCTGTCCACTTTTCCAAAATAATCGTATCACGCATTGCTATCCTTCTCCCTAAAATCTTTGTCTCCTGGCTTACCCAGTGCTTCTTCTTTACCCCCTCCCTTTTGTTCCTTTTTATTAAACTGTTACTTACTCCAAGTTGTTGCTCATTTATTTTTGTGACTTATCTTAGCAGCAAATTTGGTTTCGCTTCTTTTATTCTATATTATTCAATTTTTGTTTCAAATATGTTTTTGCTTTTAAATCAAATAACTTTACACCCGTTGTTGTTAAATCAATCCTTTGACATCTAAAACCGCCTCTTATAATTGAAAATTACACATTCTAGTTTTCCAACTTTCCTCACACTTAGGTGTAGTCACCAAACTGATTAGATAGAATGTTTCTAGTTAAAGATATTTCCTTTATACAATGGCCCTATTCTTTTCTAAAAACTTTCGCTCACCTTCACTCTTAATTTCTAAGTCTACAACTTAGTTTTAGGTATCCTGTTAGGCCTTACAAGCATCTTCTGCCACCTAATATTAAGGACGAGTGTCTCTATAAACCATTACTAATTAATTTGGGTTAGTTAATCAATTAATTTGGTTAGTTTTTCCGGTATTTTGCTAGTCTCTTGAGTGAAACGTTTGTAGAGATATTTTTATGAACATTAAGTTTCGTAAAAACATCAATTAGCACATTCTTAATACTGTATCTTCTATTAATGAAAAATAACCATCAGTCTCTTGGCAATATCTTTCGCGCTGGCATTAAAGTCTCCTACAGATCACCACGTGTCAGACTGTGAGCTATAGATCTCATCTAACTTGTAGTTATGTTATTTATTTTCTCTATATTTTCTTTTTCTGAATTTAAACTCACAATATGGAATCTAAACATTTCTTTCCCATTAACATACATAGCCTACAGCACATAGCTACATAACCCATTAGATTGTCTATTTCTTCTACTGATAAAAATATTTTAAATTTCGTAGGTAGCCTACTTTACGGTTTGGATGTGATGCATTAGTTTATTACACTTGTTTTGAAATCTAATCTTCTTTAGTCATGGTTAATACTTTTTCCAACAAATGTAAAACTGTACAATTATACTTATACGATACTTCAATCGATTTTCAGTCAATTTTGAAGGAAATCGAATTTTTTTAAATATTTGGGAAGGCGAAAGGTGGCTGTAAGGTAACGCAAACATTTCTTTCTCTTCCTATTGCCACTTTTTTACAAATTGTTGTTTTAATTTTTTTTTTATGAAATTTTAAATATATTCGAATATATCTTTCATTAATTAAGTGATAACGTATGATTTCGTACAAAAGGTGATTTTATCTCTTGTATATTACATTCTTTTCTGTATTGTAGGTTTCCATAAAGTTAAAGAAAACTTATATATATTCAAAATACTAGAGGTAAATATTTATCTGCCTATATAATACCAATAAATATAATAAAATATCTATTAACTTGTCCAAGTTAATAATAATAATTAAGTACATTTTAGGGCCTGTATTTGATTAAACTTTAGGCCTACATGTAAAATTTAAAAATTTGTATACATGATAAGTTGTTATATTTTTATTAAAACATTTAAAATTATAATAATAAATGTGTTTTCTTCTGTATTGTAAGAGATGTATGCATTTTCTATAAGCCATTAGAATATACAATAAATACCTGAGGAAATTTGAACTAAAAAAAAGATTTGTGTAAGATTAATTTACGTTCTAATCGACTTCTTAATGGTTAACAGGAATTTAATCTTCTAGCCTATCTTGCCTTGAGGATCTCTAACTTCAGCCTTGCGTGCCCGACACACACCCGTTTTCATTTCTTTTCTGGGATTTCATTGCATATTTTACTGTGCTATAATTTATATCTTTTTATTAGAAGTTTTGTTAGTATTGTAGAAAATTTTATATAGGCTCTGATCCGAATTTACACAACGTGAATATTTTTACTCGTTGACTGCTAAAATACATGCAATGCAGTATGACAAATGCTAATTTAAAAAAAAAAACTTGTTTACCAAAATGTGTGAAATAAAGAATTATGAAGATAAAATGTCGATACAAGCCATCGTGGTATCCCTACCATGCGCATCTGGGGAAAGTAGTCTGCACGGGTTTGTACTAAATAAGGTCAGTTTTCCATTGTAACACATATATTGTGAGAACACTAGTGATTTTTGTCTATATTTATACTAAACTATTGTTATTAAAGAACGAGAAATAAATAACAATAAGCCTAAATCAAATATATAAAGCCTCTCAAACCCACCCGAATAACTTGATTAGTTGTGATTAATTACTGTGGTAGTCATCAAAACACTTTGGGGCGCATATTCCTGGCTGTCCTTTGCATTCCACACACTGCCATACAACACGTTTTTTGATACCAGGCGAATGACAAACACGGCACTGTTTTGCCGCAGTACCTTTTTCATCGCGCATTTTCTCAGTTATTTTTGAAGGTACATACGGGGCACATCTGCGCTTCAATGGTCCTTCTGGGCAGGTAGGGCGGGAAGCAGAGAATCAACCACTGACATATGAAAATCATACATTTTCTTTTTTTTCCCCGTTGGTTGAAACTTGCACTTCGTGGAAAAGGTAGTGAGCGTTGATCATAACCATTTGGAGCTCATGAACGAAATTTTTTTTATACCAACGAAATGTTTTACGCTCAGATAACGCCTTTCATAGAGTGGTTGTAGGTGACAATGGTTTTGTTTTTCAAGCTGCCTCCTGTTGATCGAAGTGACCATAGTATATCATTATTATATCTCAAACAACAAAACGAAAAAAGACTGGAGATAAAAACGAACACGTGTAAAATGTCACTAAGATACTTACCGAGAAACGACAAAGAAAAAATTCACTTCTATCACTTGCTAGAAGCCAATACATCACCAATGGACAGATGGTAGGGATCCCTACCACGCGCGTCTGGAGACACGCCACCATGTCCGGAATCCCTACCACCCGCTATCAACGTGTTTAACTATTTATCATATTAACCCGTATTAACTGTACAACTATTCCTAACCTTTTTACCATAACTTCTCTGTTATAGGCTTTACGTTTTAACTTTTCAAGTGACAATAGTCACTTACTATCCATAATAGATGGCAGTGATGAATTATTCACTAAGTGACCGCTGTTTTACTATCTACAGTTGTTTTTATTTGCTGTTTCTCTAATGAAAGAAGTCTAAATGCGTAAGAATAGAAGGATTCATAGATTTCATAATTTTTATAATGAGAATCTTCAAAGTAGAAACGCCATTTCTCAAAAAATATGGGTTGCGAAACATCATTCTACTCCTGAATTAAAATCTCCAACTAAATTTGTGGTGTAAGCAGTATTTTACGGAACGATATTTAATATTATTCTAATATAGTAAACGCTCTTATTTGTCATATAATACATTTGTAAACTCGTGAAGAAAAAATACGATATATTTAAAGAATACGTAAGATGGATTCTAAATACAATAAAAACTATATTAAACTTTACTTGATTAATCTTTCCTGCAAGGTTTCATCTATTCAACCTCAAAAAGGCCACTGAATTAAAGTATGGGTTAGGCCAATGTTAATAATTAAAAGAAGGTTACTCAAATTATTATTAAAAGGCCGATCGAAAATTGCGGCCTAGGAGGCGAATACTATCAGCAAAGTAGGATTAGTGCACGTATTTTCCGAGCGCAATGTTCACTCGGTTCGGTACTTTCAGGTAAAGTGATGATTAATGAAATATTCTCCGCTATCCTGACACGATAATTTAGCACTAAAATTTTATCACGAACAAATTAATAAAAAAGGTTGATAAAACTGTAGCTAGTTTCAAGATTCCCTTGATAAAGTTATTCTTTTTGTAAAATTAAAAATAAGAAAATGGATAACTTTAATAAATATTTTTACCATCGTAACCAATAGGTTGCTACTTGGAATTGTTTTAACACAGGGGTCCTCACTAGGAATACTTTGAGAGCCAAAAATTTTGCATACAATTTTCCTGAGGGCCGCAAGTACAAGAGGCACTAAATAACTGACAAACAATATGATTATAACATACGTTTATTACATTACCAACATAAATAAACTGTTTTGCGCATAAAAACGTTTGAAAATGTTTTTTTTTTTTACTTAGTTAATTCTTTGAAGTTGATGGGCGAAATCTTTCACAGTCCTCTAATATGGCATCTATGTTGGCAGGTTGGGAAGGAACTGAAATTCTTAAAATGTTCTCAACATTCTCACTTGTTAGCCTAGATCTGTACTTGTTTTTTACAAACCTCAGCTTACTGAATGTAGATTCACAGACGTAAGTAGATGAAAAAACACAATATTTTCTAAGCACATTCAAGTAAGTTAGGAAATTTGTCCTTTTCAACAACCCTTCAAGTGAGCTTTATTCTTCATCTTTTCTTCAAAAATACTTTTGTGTTCCGTATCGTTGTGAAGATAGATTAATTCATTTTTCAAATCCCTTCATATCCAAAAACAGAAAGATGAGCTACATTAGCTGGTTTCATTGCCCATGGATTTTCTACCAAGCGAAATGGTTCTTGATACTCCCTGAAGTCACTAAATCTCTGAGACATTTCTTCCTTCAGGTCTTTCAACAGTTTTAGTAAATCGCAGTTTTTAACTTCAGTAGTTTGAGTAATTAATTAAGTTTAGTAAAACAACGACAGATTTTCAAAACACTCAGTAAATAAATATAATATTTACTTAAGTTATAAAATATTTTGACCTCAATCCTAACCGTCTAAGGGCCACAAAAAATCGTCCCGAGGGCCGCATGCGGCCTGCGGGCCGCGTAGTGAGGATGCCTGTTTTAACAGATAGATTTTTAAATGTACTATTTTGAAGAGCTTAATGAAAACTCCAAATAAGGATTAAGTGAAATAATTTTTAAATTAATTTGTAAATAAAAAGTTTCAGTTGAGTGTTTTTTAATAGAAAATTATAATTAATTGCGTCTCACTGTTAGGCTATTTTAGAGGAAATTATCTGCGAAAGATTATTTCTACAGAATTTTTCGTAAACTTAAAATGAGTTGTAGGTACGTACTATGATAAAATCGTTTCATGTCACTTCGGGCTGTTGTTTACCTAATCTTATTCTACAATTAATCACAATTCGTTTATTTAATAGCGAATCCGTTTATTTAAAGTTCGCTGAGATTTATTTACTATAAACTTTAATAATTTGTCTATATATATATATATATATATATATATATATATATATATATATATATATATATATATATATATATTCCTACCAACTCCTATTACACCAAAGTTTATTCCTAAAATATTTTCCCGCCAAAGGCCGCAACAATGTTTGTCACTACAACCGAAAAACAAACAAATAAAAGAACTTGTTTACAACACCAAGCCCACCATTGACTTGTCTGCTTTAAGAGGTCATGGGCGGCCATTGCGAATAGCATTCCTGTAGAGCAAACGTGAAATAGTTTGCCTCCTCATTCCGGGAGCCCAAGGTCGGACTTGGATCAAGGCTACGTCGTTGCACGGTAACGTGAACGTCGGCTGAAGGAATTTGCGAATAATTTATGGCGCGGGTCTATGTTTAGATGCGGTCCTTATATAACCCGCGATATTAGGGCCGGGGGAAGATTATTTCCACGTGCCTGCAAGTGGGAGGCTCTTGTGGGTACATTAAAAATAGACGATGCTTTGGCGCATGGGCTTCTATCAGTGTTACTTTAACTATCTTTAGAATTTTCTTGTTTGTAGCCTACTTTTGAAATCTTTTATAAATTGAATACGTCTATAGTTTAATTAAATAGTTTTTTTCAATTACTATTTATAGACAACTAAACGTTAAATAGTTTTTTATGCAATTTGAACGTTTCGATACATAATAGGATCCTCTTCAGGTGTCCAAGATTCAATAAACTGCATAAACTTTAAGACAGTCTCTATTAACTAACTATCTTAATATGTGCAGACTTGATGTGTTTACGTAGGAAGTTTTTTTTTATTTTGTGGTTAAATTAATTTATTGAATTCCTTCTATTAGTTCACACTCTCCTTAGGATATATATATAGGCTATATCTTGTACAAATTTTCAATCGCTAATAACATACGTTTTTATTCATTCAATCAAGTTCAAAAACATTTTTTATAACCTGTATGACAATTGATTTTAATACAGTATTTTCAAAATATTTATTCATTAATTAAATTTGAAAAAGTTGATGTCACGGCCGGTTTTGAACTGAATGTATACATTTTTGAAATACAAAACTTTGCCACTGAGCTAACTTTTCCATAGAAATTGTTACGTAAAGATGTATATGTAATTATAAGAGAAAGGTTCCTTGCAATAATGTAGCATTACTAAAGATGGATAGAATGAGATATTATAGACCACTATAAGCTTCATAAATTAGAAACGAAAAAATAGAAACAAACAATAATAATAGTCCAACACCATATACTGTATAGAAAGGGATTTGGAAAATTGCAAAGAAATGTACTTTCTATTTTGCAACTTAATATTGTAGTTCTGTCATATATATATATATATATATATATATATATATATATATATATATATATATATATATATATATATATATCGCAATATGTATGTATTCTTGTGTAATAATAAAGAACTAAGTCAAAATACAAATACAAGAATTATAATTGAATTTACAATTCAAAGCTTTTCGTTGGCTAACAGTACCAACATCATCAGGAATATTAAACAATTAAAATTAACATATGTGCAAATTAGATCAAATAAATAGCTATGCCAAATCAATTACAATTTTGTTAAAATTTTTTTTCCATTATACATATATATATATATATATATATATATATATATATATATATATATATATATATATATATATATATTTCTATTATTTGCAATTAAATAATGAAAAGTAGCTGAAATAAATTTTTTTCTTACCTCAGTAAAATTAATTTTAAAAATGTTTTTTATATTTTACTTGTTTTATTTATAATTTCTGTCAGTTTTGTTTTTGGATTGTTAAAATTGTATTTGTAGTGTTATAAAGATTTAATATAGGACTTCTGAAGAGGATACCTTAGTTTATCCAAACGTCAAGAATTGTAATAAAACTAGTTAATGTTCAAATTGTCTATAATTGTTGGAAACCCCTAAGTTTTTAATCTTTAATTAATTATGAAGATAATTTTAATTTTTAAACTGATTCTTGATAACCGTCTAAAACACATGTTCTAAGCCTGTCTCGTAATTCATGAATACAAACAATTTTATCCATAGATGTGATAATTGACGAGTTGTGTTTATTATTTTTAAAAACCCAACAAATAATCAGTATAAACCGAAATACAGAAGCTTGTTCAAATAATTTACCTTTTATTTATACATATTTACTGAAAGCAATATATAAATATAACTTTTTATAGTAGCACATTTTTTTTTAATGAATGAGGACGATCTCTTTGTGAAACGTGACACTTAAATAATAGGTTGGATTTAGGAGAACCAAAAAAGAGTTTTGAGAGGGTGGTTGTGTTCGCGGTTACAGTAGGTTGTTTTGAGAAAATTTTGAAATTAGCCTAGTTATGACAAAAATGTAGTACAGTAGTAAGTTATAATTAAATTGGGCGTTAGCGAGTAACTTCACATTTGTAAATTTCGTTGGTAAATTTCGCTGAGCAACATTCTGTTGGTTATTTTTATTCAGCGCAAAATGTATACATTTGTTCAAATATTTAATATATGCGGTGCTCAGCAAACGTTGATATTGTCTTATGAATTGTAACTGCTTTACGTTCTTGATATAACTGTTACAACAGGAACGTGTGTACATATTGCAACGGGTAAACTTGTATAATTGTATACTAGTGACTTAGGTCGGAGGGAAAAGAAGCACCTTTCTTATTTTTTGGTTTATTTATTCACTTATTCATAGTTTCCTCTCCAAAAGTAGATTATTCAGGGGCAATCCTATGTTCGCAGCAACGCCCTCTCAGAAATTTAGTTTACCTCAATATATCGCGTATAGTCTATATGTTTATCTACTGATCCAAAATTATCGCTTTTCAGTTTTTTTAATTTTCAAATGCACCCTTTAGACGACTGCGCGTGTACTCAAGTCGGCGATTATAATGGGCTATTGTTTATACTTAGGTTCAGGTGGATGCAAAATAGAGTGCTGCCGGAAGCAACGATTAAATGGATAACTTTTTATGCAATAATCACAATGAAACTGGAAACCCCCAAGTGAAATGGTCACAATGAAACAGGAACCCCGAATGTAATTTTTAAAATTAAATAGAAAGCCCCATCTACAATGCTCGCAATATAGGCCTATCTGTGTGTGTGTGTGTGTGTGTGTGTGTGTGTGTGCGTGTGAGCGCGCGTGTGTGCGTGTGCGTGAGTGTGTGTGTGTGTGTGTGTGTGTGTGTGTGTGTATGTGTGTGTGTATGTGTGTGTGTGTGTGTGTGCGTGTTGTGTGTATAATAAGTTAAAGACAAAAATGTTGTTAACTCATACACGTTTCGGGAACACAAGTTGTCTTCTTCAGTGATACTTTTGCGATCATTGCACTGTCAATGAAAACTATATATATGCGCCAAAACACTCAGAAAATCTATATTAAAACCAATATTACAAAGGGGCAACTATAGAACTTTGCAATAGTTTGTTTAAATACCGGTTCTCTAAATGCATGATGCAACTTTGGTTTTCAATGTCAGTGTAATTTGATATAGTAATCACTGAGAGGTAACCTGTGTAGCCGAAGTATAAAATTTTTTTAAATGTCTATGATATGTATGTAAAGGATGTTGTGACGTTTAAAAAATATGCTTTTAAATATTTTGTAAATTTTATTTTACTCAGGTTGAGGCATAGGAGCGCGTTTTATTTGTAAAGAGTTCACAAAGGTGAAAGACAGGAAGGTTTTATTTTTTCTTGGTCAATGAAAACTCTGTAATCAAATTATATTGTCAGTGGAGATAAAAGAATGTGTACCAATTAGCACCACTTATTATAATTAAAACTCGTTATTACTAGAGGTCATAAATGTGGTCACTAGATGTCAGCACCAACCTAGAAATGTATTGTAGCATAAAACAATTACGGTTTAAATTATCAAGTATAAAATGTACATCGTTTCCAAATAAATAAAAATTGAACAAAAAATTGAATTTACAGCTTCCTTTCATAAAAAGTAAGAAATAATTTTAAAACCATGAAGGAAGACAGTTAAAATTAAAACCAAAACAATGAGTTATGATTGAATTTACAGAAATTAATATAGACATCTTATAACAGTTTAAAACTATTATTATCCATATTTAATATTACTTGTAAAAGCAAATAATTTCAAGTAAATAAATTATACTTTAAAATATTTAAAAAATAGCCTCTATGAGAAAACCTAACTCAGTATCTTTCAGACATCTTCGGGTCAAATCGTCCGCCTTCGTTTTACAATTTTAATATAACAGTATGATGACGTCCTCATGACTTCTTCTTGAGAAGAAAAGAAATATCCAGGATTTCCAATATTTGGTATTTTGACACAAAATTGTAGTGTTAAAAAGACAATAACTCTAAAGATTTGTAAAATCGCTGAGTTTCTGGTTTAAGTGAATTAAAAACTTTTTTCTGTAATTCATTTTACCTTATCACTAGCTTGTAAATGACAACCACATAATGAGTACTGTGCTTATAATATGAATTAAAAAGTTTAAATAAGTGCAAATGGCGGACTTACTTTTGTTTGAAAACTAGGAGGCAGGATTTTAAACTTTAATGAGTTATGTCATTAATAAGTAAAGGAGAGGTATTAAAAAAGTACTGATTAAAAGAAATTGTTTTAACTAATAAAATTGAACGTTGTTCTTATAGAGCCAGAGACATTTTCACGAAAACGTGAGTATAAATATATCATTAATTATAGTTATATTGTGTTAATTATAGAATAATTCATTGAAATATAATTTGATATTATTATTCACTGATAAAAAAGTAATAAATATCATTTTACTTAAAGTAGAGTTCTGAAAGTAACACAAGCTATGAATAATAAAAGCAACTACCGTACCAAATCAAATGTTATTCCTTATTTTAGCAAATGCAAGATTGAAATTGATAAACATCACCTCTACATAACCTCTAAGAGAACACGAAAACAGTGGTTAGCGATAATCGACCGCATTATAAGTATCGTTGTTCGTTTTTCGTAACCATCTCGACAAATGCGGATATGATGCCTATTATATGAACTTCATGTTTCTCTTAATCGCAAAAAGTGAAAGATAACCTTGGCATTTCGATCTCAAAAATGTTTTTATTTTAATTATTTAATTTTCTAGGTAACACCGAGATTTAAATATTTAAGTTTCAAGATAACAACGTTTAGTTGTTTGTCTCTAAGGTAAAAACAAGCTTTAATTTGTAATTTTTCGGTTTACATCATGAGTTTTTTTCATAAACTGCTTTATAAAACACTTTTTGGTATCACTTGGTAAAAGACCACCACGTACTAATATTTTTCAGCAAATGTGTCAGTACATTGTTCAATACGCGAGTCTAATGATTAATAGCATTGAACATTGCATTGATCTAGTAAGAAAAGCATTTGCTGGGAAATATCAGTATGATGTGGTTTTTTGCCAAGTGATATGAAAAAGTAGTAATTTATGCTTAAATTGTTTACCATTCTAGGTAACAACGGTATTTCATTGTTTAACTTTCAAGATAACAGGTTTTAATTGTTTATCTTTCAATATAATAACAAGGTTTAATTGTTTAACATTATTGGTAACAACGGGGTTTAATTGTTTAACTTCCAAAGTAATTGTTTAACTTTCAATATAGGAATTAATTGTTTAACTTTGGAGGTCCTTTAAGTTTAATTGTGTAAAGTTCTAGGTAACATCGATGTTTAATTGTTTATCTTTCAATATAATAATACGGTTTTTTTTTTGTTAATAATTGTTTTACCTTTTAAGATTCTAACAAGGTTTATTAGTTTAACATTCAAGGTAACACCGAGATTTAATTGTTCAACTTTTTGGGTAGTAATGAAGTTTAATATTGTAGCTTTGTAGGTAACAGCGAGGTTTAGTTGTTATACTTTCAAAGAAACAACGGGTTTTAATTGTTTAGTTTTGAAAGTAACAACGAGGTTTCATTGTTTAACTTTTTAGGTAACACCGAGGTTTAATGGTTCAACTTTCTAGGTAAACCAGGGTTTAATTGATTCTCTCTGTTCTATAGTTAAAATTATAAATATTAATCTTTATTTTCAAACTAAATTAATTTCTTGAATTTTGTAGTCCATTTCGTTCGGGGAATATTAATTAATCACTTAAACAATAGTTTATGACTATCCGAAGTTCGAAATAAAATAATTTCTTGTAAAAATGCGAATTCATGTTAATAATATTTTACGTTTCTAAAATAAGCACACTAGGCTTTTTCAGCAACAGAAGGTCTGTCGTTAATAATAAGGCATTAGACAGTGTTCCTTCAGTCATGTTTACAATTTAAAGGGCTTACGCTTGTATGAAAACAATAGATCCTTGTCCATACGTCACAGAAGCAGGTATAAAACGAAATTTCATAAAACCTTTTGTTCTGTTGCAGTAAATTGTTTGACCAGATCCAATCAATTCATGTAAACCTCTACACTTCAATGGGCTGAAGCAAATAATTTATTTCCACGTTACTATTTTACCAAAGAAGAAACAGACATGAGCCAGGCTAATAATTTATACAAACTAGTTCCTCCCTAACTGGAAACTAACAGCCGAACCTATTCAAGCGTTAATATCTTCATTAATGTATGTTGTCAATACATGTTGTTTTCCTTTAACATAAGTCTGTGGAACAGTAGCGTCCAAGTCACTGAGCAAGACTGAAGGAAAATTAATGAATTTCAATTCCACTTGTGAAGGCCTAGAAAGCCTTTCTTGAGTTGATGTTGACAATTTGATGAACTATCGAAATGAAGTTATCGACAGGCTGAAGTTGAACACTTTAATTATTCGTTACAGTTGTATGTACGCGCACACACATGCGTGCGTGAGTAAAGCAGATATATGCTCAGTATTAGTTTGTGAAAGTTGCATTGTACCAACACTTTTGCCAAGAAATGGAGTGTGTAAGGTAGTTACTCCAGGAATTGCCAAAAACACTTTGCGTCCTAAGAAAACTAAATTTCTTTTCAGAATCTTGACTCTTCTCCAAGTTTTGCGTCATTTAAACACTGTGTCAGTAGATTTCTGTTTAGATGAATATAATGAGTTAACGTGCGAGTTCAAGGATGGATTTTATTGCTTTTAACATTTCTAGTTGCTAGTTTTTACGTCACTGTTTTTCAACATTTAGTATTTCCCAAACAATTAGATGTAAGCTTTATTGTAACTTTAATATATACAAAACTTTAAAATAATTATTACGAGTAATATTCATTGTAGTGTACATTTATAATGTACAATGTGTGTGTGTGTGTGTGTGTGTATGTATGGGTGTGGGTGTGTGTGGGAGGGTTGCGCGCGCGCGTGTGTGTATGATTTGTAGATGACCTTATTCTTGTTAAATATGTATTTATTCAAGTATAAACATTTTAAGAACAATAATATTTATAGAACAACTCGCTCGAACCCTTTCCATAAATTTAATATATTGACAAAACCAGGGGAATCGGAGACTGTTAACATTTAAGACAACTAAAAGTTTATTTTAACAGTCCAAAGCTCCTGATGATGTCAATATATAAATTTATGAAAACTTTAAGCGCGTTGTTTTATAGAAGTTTTTATTCTTAAAATGGTCTTACTCTAATACATATATAGCTCTTACTTGCTAGTCAACCAATTACAATCGATTCATATAATTTATAGTGTTTTTTTTTGTTGTAAACTTCCATAGAACTGTATCTGTCAGGCATTGCGATGGACAAACCCTTGGTAGGTTTATTCCAACTTGGGCAATAGATTTCTAAAAAACCCAGAGCGCGTGGTTACTTGAGGCACGTGGTAGGGTCAATGACCTCTTCGTTTAGTAGGTGAGTGGATATTGCTCTCAAGGATGCTTTAGACGGATTGTTCATTTTTTTTATTGGAAGTAACAAGTCAACGCGACTAGTTCGGATCGACATTCTGGTTTTGCTGTAAAACTAACTCTTTTTAAAATTGTACAGACATTGATTACGATGATGCCCGTTTTTTTAATATATTAATAAAATGCGTAATAAGCCTAAATAATTTTAAAGCCTGGATAATTTAAGTTTTGGGAAATTGTTTTGCTACATAAAGATTTTTTTTGTACACATTTAAATCATGTGTTTGTTATGTTCTTTACATAATCCAATTTTTTTAAAAAGTTGAGAAAAATTCTAGAAATAAAGGTTGTTGTTCTTACAGACATTTCATCACATTTAGCTATCATAGCTATAAGTGATTTTTTTTAAAGAACTATTTATTCTTAAAGAACTTTCAGAAATGAAAGTGCACAAAACCAAAACCTTTCCAACATTTTTTAAAAATATGTTTCTTGAAAATCTACAGTAAAAATGTTCGTTAAAAGTACTCAAAAAATGAGATTTCTTTGGATGTACATTTCCCAACGAGCGTTCAATATTATGATTGCTCTTTAATGAGCCAGTTTCCTAACAACTGTCAATGTCAATGTTAACGATATACTATCAAAATAAAATTGATTATAAAGAGAAGAAAATTGCCGTGTAAAGTTGTAGCGGACAGTAAACAAAAATGTTTTCCTCATTGAAAGTTATTTACAGCGATATTTAAGGTTGGCACCATGAGCATCGTAAATACAAAGATTCACAGACGGAAATATGGTGGATGTAATTTCAATCTATCACAAGAGAAATAAAACTAATGCCACAAAAATAATCAAAAATAACCAAATAAAACAAGTTACTTAAGATCAAACCCTTAAGTACATTTCGATGACTATGTCATCTTCATCAAACTATACTGTCTTACACCTAAAGAAGTTTGTAACTTCTTGTTTGCTAGATTGTAATTTTGTAATAAGACCCTCTGATGATGATGACATTGTCATCGAAATGTGCATAATGGTTTAATCTTAAATAATTTGTATTATCTGTTATTTTTTGTTATTTCTGTGGTATTTGGGGTTGTTTTCAATGTTTTTCTTGTAATATATTGTACCACTGTGCTCTTAATATTGTATCTTAATTGCTACATTTATAAAACTAATGGGAATGGCTTTCTATGACTATATCTTACTAAAGACTAGATTCATGAAAGCAATTCCCATTAATTTTATAAATGTAGCAATTAAGATACAATTAAGAGCACAGTGGTACAATATATTACAAGAAAAACATTGAAAACAACCCCAAATACCACAGAAATAACGAAAAATAACAGATAATACAAGTTACTTAGATTAAACCCTTATGTACATTTCGATGACAATGTCATCATCATCAGAGGGTCTTATTACAAAATTACAATCTAGCAAACAAGAAGTTACAAACTAGAGTGATCTTAAGGGTTTAATTACAAACTAAGGGTTTAATCTTAAATAACTTATTTTATTTGTTGTTTTTGATTAATTTTGAGGTATTGGGGTTCTTTTTTTTCATTGTAATAGATTGTACCACTGTGCTCTTGGTATTGTATAATTTCAATCTAGTCTGGGCAAAATTATTGAATTATATCTCAAGGTAAAAATTTATTTCAATATATATTGTTTAGTTTTAATTTGAAAATATATAAAGCACATGAATATACTTAACAATACAAAATAAATTAATTATAATAGGAACAATTTATAATTATCATTACTATTCTAAAAAATTTAGGAAGGGGTAAAAAATGTTGAAATTGTTTACTAAAGTAAAAAAGAATTGTTAAAGCACCGGTTTTTACAAGTAAATATATTTATATGAATAAGTTGATGTCACTAATATTTTACTGCTTTTAGTATCACTTGGCAACAAACCACTACTCACTGATATTTTTCTGCAGACGCACATCTCACTAGATCAGTGCGTTGTTAAATGCTGTATATTACTGAAACACATCTGCTGAAAAATATCAGCAAGTAGTGGTTTGTTGCCAAATGATACTAGTAGTGAGTTAAAACACCTCAAGATATACAACAACAAAACTGCAAGTAATGATATTTAGCCTTTCCAAGTAAATATTGAGTATTCTAAACTATTGACTGTGACGACTGCTCTGATAGATGTAAGATAAAACGCGTCACTGCAGTTATAAGAAAAGCAGAAGATTGCTGTACTAAATATATTTTTATCTGTTATAGTTTTATAGATTTGACAGAAACATATCATTAATAACATTATTTATAGAAGAAATGAAATATGTTTTCTCTTGGAAATATGTAATCATCGTGTAAGCGTTGGGTTTTAAATCAAAGAAGAATGAACTGTTGCGAGTTAAGATCTCGTATTTATGAAAAGAGAACAGTTTATTAAAGAGACCATGTTTTCATATAAATAAATTTAGGTATAAGGACAGAATTTAATAACAGATTAACTTATGAACAAATTAAGAGACAGTCACAGTAAATATTTACGAATAATATTGTATTGTATTAAACTGGTTTCAAAGGCTATACATCATCCTCACTGATTTAAATACAATACGAATATAACGTATCTTACTTAATGATGAAGCGTTCACTTCTATAGTTTAGTTCCACTCACTGTGGACTTTGAAACCCGTTTGTTATGATAAACGAATTTATTGTGGGTTTGTGAATGATTACTTTTACTCACAAACTCAGTTCTATTTATAACGGTTCTTTTTGTATGGTAATTGCAAGGTAACTACTTGTAATAGAACTTTACACAATTATTGTTTTGATAATTATTTAGTTGATTTTTTTGCTAATAAATTTTATGAAGATATCAATATTAGAGAATGTTTTTTACAATAAAATGATATGGGTTGAATGGTTTTTGAGCCAATATTGTTGGTTTTATATCATTTACTTATAAACAATTTAATTTTTAATTTTTTCAGATTGATTAGTGCAATATTGTGAACTACACAATTGTATTATTGATTGCATAGAAATATTTCCATTGCATTATAAAATATACAAGAATTAAAAGAACAGGGTAAATATCTTAGCGACAAAAAATGTGATATTTTAATTATATAACAAAATAGGTTATAAAATATACACTTTTAAATTATATAAAACCCTAAATGAATATAAGACGCATTGATCATAAACATTGCGGTGAACCGAAATCACTAGAAATTTTATGATCTATTGCGCAAAGGGAAAATTCCTTTTAGTGGTAGAATTCCTTTGATTAAATGAATAAGACAAATAATTTAAACAATGAGAAATAAATAACAAACACTAATGAATAACAAATACATTCAAAATATTAACAACAACTTCTACAGATAGGCCCATGCACACATAACATCCACACTGGGTTGGTACTACCTCAACACGACAAACACAGATGGCCGCTATAGGTTGCATAGCTTCCAGCCTAACGTAAATACAGTGATTAATAATC
Source organism: Prosapia bicincta (assembly GCA_036971475.1). NCBI lineage: Eukaryota > Metazoa > Arthropoda > Insecta > Hemiptera > Cercopidae > Prosapia > Prosapia bicincta. The sequence continues at coordinate 122,660,295 of JBAIZL010000002.1, read as the reverse complement.
TGTTTCAGGTGGCTCAAGGGCACATCCCGAGGGACGCAGCCCTCTGCCCATTTCAGTTTCGAGTACAATAGCCTTACTAACAAGATATTTGTAAGGGTAATGCCCCTCCTTATCTCTTAGCAAAAGGATATCCCAGCCCCCAGGGTTCCTGCATGATCTCCAGGGGTTTTCCTGGTAGGGTTTCTTTATGGAGAGGTTTTTTCATCCCACTTTAGTCCTACTCATATTGTACTGTTTCATTTCACTACCATGGAACGAGCTACATTTCGATCATGGATTTCACTACGATTTCGATTTTCCATGGAACGAGTTTGGTACATGGGCAATCTACCCCGATCCCTTCACTCGCGGTAGGGATACGAACTACACCCAGATGTAAGACTGAAGCCTGTCGCTAGAGGGTGGCAACAAATTGGCAAAAAATTGTCCAATTTTCTTTTGCAAAAATGTATTCCGCAAGGTCCTTCTCAAAATAGTTTGTGTGTTTCTGCGTATCGTTAGTCTTCTTCTAGACTGATTAAATAATACTAGCCTCTAAACGTTCACCCACTAACATCTCGCTCACGCAACTATTACGTCTCCTCCCTCTCGATCAAGTATATTAGCTTGAAGAAACTACCCCTCACAATTACTTCTCTTTTCTTTACATCACATACCTGCAAGATGTTGTTACATAATATCCACTACGTTTTACACGCAACGCCAAAAATTCAGTCAAGCAGAACCACTGAGAGTTGTATAAACGAAGTCTCACAGAACAAAAACGCTTTTCTTCCAAATTATACCAAAGAATTTCCGGCATTTTCAGAAACCACTTCTGAGATTCAGCCTTCATGCTAAACCTCTGTTCCCATATTCCTATATTTGTCGCGGCAAATAACGATGCATAACTTGGAGACCACTAAAAGCCCTCCTTGTTTCATTGACTGACTCTCTCTCTCTCTCTTTCTTTCTCACACACACTCTGCCTCCCTCTCTAAATATCTTTGTCTCTATAGGTCTGTTTTTATCCTATTCTACTTAGACCGAACTAATAAACGAAGTGTTAAGGGACAAAAACCTAGCTGTTCCGAAGGTCCACTGGTACCGAGTAGTTCTGGAAAAGCGATCAAACCGCAGGGTCTGGTTGGAGTTCATCTCGTCCCAGGGACGAGCCAGCCACCAGTCCAGGCCTTAACAGCAAGATCGCAAGACTTGCATACTAGTACCATGGGTCGTGGCACCAAGGGTATGACGCCAGTCGCCCTAGCGGGAGTCACGAGTTTGAGGTTGGATTCGTTGCTCTCTCTCTCTCGCAAGCGTGGGCGCGCGCGTTTGTGTGTGTGTGTGTGTGTGTGTGTGTGTCCTTGCTTTCAGCACACATTATACCCCAGACTTAAAAAAGTATATATTAAAAGAAATATATTTTGTCCTTCTAAAATTAATTAAAATATAAAAGATCACTTAAAATGTCCACTCACCGTATCCTTGCATAATCCCATGGGTCAGGTACAGATCCGCTCTTCCGGTGAACTCTTCCTTATTGAAAGCTTCCTTGATCAGGCGGTGGTCGCTGATTACTATGGTGAGGACTTTACCCATCTTAATGCTGTAGATTGGTCCATACAGACGGGCAAGATTGGTCAAAGTGAGGTAAGGGTGTTCGTGGTCAATGCGGTGGAGATACCCTAGGATAGGGAGACCCCAAGGTCCTGGCGGGAGACTCCTTAAGGAAAATAAAAACTTCAGAAGCTGCCATAGTACAACTGTAGCAACTCCCAACAGCAATACTACCATCAGATACATTTCTAGAACAGAATTGTATTCGTTTAAAATAATGCGACGGCTACATTTTCTATTATTAAAAAGTTTTAAAATATATTACTACGTATCACTTACTGTGATGTAAACGTCGTGAATAGCGTAGAAACAACGTATTTAATAAAAAAAGTAAACTCTTAGAATGAGCAAAACTATTAGTATTATTATTTATGTCTCTAATAAAAATTGGATTACTAGTTTTTTCTTTTTGAAGTTTTAAGTCGGGCAGTTTTTCAATCGAATGCTGAATATCGCGCCCAAGCAAAAATCTGTGTAAATCGCGCCCTGTTTACCTGAACCGAGCGGACCACTGAATCATGGACCTCGAGTGTCATTTGACATCCGTTTAGTAAGGGGAATGACCGGGAATTAACCGCCTCCTGCCCGGGTTCATCCCTGATAGCTTTCTCTTTAGCACCCTACCCTCCCTCCCTCATTCCTGTTCCAATTTTTTTAATGGTCAGGCTTGTGTGTGTTCTCTGTTTTGTCTTGTTCCTGAGGCTTGGGCAGTATGGAAATGACAACAACCAGTCATGGTAAGCCATTTGCTCTTTACGAAGGGTACTCGTTTAATATCAAGAAGACTTTGAAAGATGTGGCGATTATTTGGCGCTACTTGAAGCAGAGGTCAACTCGTTGCCGAGGAGTCATCAAGACCAAGGACGCCGCTGTGCTGAGTTCGAGCGACCATCAATGTAGACCTCCGGATGACACTCGCTTGGAAGTTCACAAGAAACTGAGTGTTGCGAAGAAGAGGGACGACAAGAAGACACTCCGATTTCTAGAATATATTTAGAAGAAATTGTTGACCTCCATATTCGAGGATATGAGTTTGTGACAGAAATGCAAGAGCAGCAAGTAACGAGGAGGACTTTATATAATCAACGGAAAAAGTATAAAGGAAATCAAACCAAACCGAAAACAACTCAAGAAATTGATCTTCCACCTGAAGTTCTAACTATAAACGACGGTAGCAGTTTTCTTCTAAGTGACGACAGTGATTTAGGAGAAACAATAATGGTTTTCAGTGGAAAAACAGGAAAGGAGGTTTTGAATACTAAAATAGACTTTTTTATGGACGGCACGTTTAAAAGTTGTAGTAAACAATTTGCTCAAATTGATACAATCCACGCAGACTATGGAAGTTCAGAGACCGAAACCAATATATATCCAGTAGTCTTCGCATTTTTACTAAAGAAGAAAAAGGAGAGATATATTCAGCTGTTCCGAAATATATTGAAACATGTTCCACAATGGAGTCAAAAAAACGTAACTGTGGATTTTGAAGCGGCAGTGATTTCTGCACTGGGAGTTGTGTTTCCATCTCCCGTAGAAGGTTGACACAATAGAATTAATAACACACTTGGAAAACCGCATCCTAAAATCAGAGATGTAATCCAACGTATGAAGAAAGAGGCAGAAAATTCAGCATGCTCGTTAATGAGGATAGAGTTGAGTATGGAAGGAAAACGAAGAAAAACAACCTACATGCAACTAGACGAAAGGCTGGGGAAAATAATCAAGAAGTACGAAGATGATGACATTGTCTTATGTTTGAAATCAATATCGTTCCTACAAAAGGTTGAGTGATTAGACTAACTATTGAAAAACTATTAAAATATAAAAAATACAAATATTGAAATAAAAATGAGCAAAAAATGACAAAGCTCAAAGCTGACTTTAAACACGCCTATATGACAATAACTTGCACTTGACATTTAGCCAGTCCAAAGCCTGGATAAAGTGTGATGGGAATCAGTTTATTCTGAATAAACTTGACAGGTGAAGTGAGGACCTGCAGGGCGCGATTTACACTGCGTGCGGACGGACGGGGCGAGATTTTCACAGGGCGCGATTTACAGGACACCTTTCAATCAGCCATTATGTAGAAAGGTTAGGGATTCATGTAGGAGCAAAAGCCATCTGGATATAGGGGAGATATTATGAAGCCATGCGTGCCGGGTAGCGTACTTCAAATTGACCTACTCTCTATCGGGGTTATATGTGCCTTCCTGTTATCACACCTTACAAGAAGAAGAACAAAGGAGGTCCCAGATGGGATTAAGTATGATTAAGGAAAATAAATAACGATTCCCTGAAGCAGACAATCTGTCAGAGAGCCCAAATGTAGTCATAGAACTATACGATACTTAGTAAGTTTTGATAATGCTGATACTGCCAATCAGCGAAAATATTCAATGAATGAAGAAAAATAAAATAGACATTCTTTTTTATGAAATTGTTATTCAACCACATATATATATGTGTATATATATATATATATATATATATATATATATATATATATAGTACCATAATTTTATTCAATACAATAATATTACCTAATAAGAATTAGTCTTCAGTATTCAAAAACAAATCGGAATAGTTGCTTAAAATTATTTTTTTAAAAATTGTGAATTTGTTCATTAAAAATATATTTACACAAAATGGTAAAGATATCAGATTTCTACAGAGTTAGAAACATGTATCAAAACGTCTTGGGTGAAATGCGCTGAGGAATGCGTGGATGGTTAATAGTCGCCGTGTAACTAATTATCATCCCACTTAACCATGAGCTCTTAGAGGGAGAGAGAGAGAGAGAGAGAGAGAGAGAGTGAGTGAGAGTGAGAGAGAGAGAGAGAGAGAGGTTCTTGTTAAAATGCATTAGATTAAAGGAAGAGGCGATTATGCAAATCTTATACATAAAAGTTTCTTTTAAAACAGACGTAATGTTCAGTTAAAGCTTTTTTATTGCAATTATTTAGAAAATGTTCTGAAAATATTATTTTTATTTTTGCTTTGATTAAATAATTACATCTCTCAATCAAACATTCATCTAAACAAGAACAAAGCGGAAAAAACAGGCAAAAATGATCAACTCTATATAAGTTTTCCAGTTAAGTGGTAAAATCATCTACTTCAAAGTTAAATTTAAATAAAAAAAAGTTTTATATAGTTAACGTTTTAGTCGGTCAACTAGTGAAAATTCTAAATTTCTGTGTTAACAAGTGTTTTGAATAAGTTACTAAGCCACGTGGTGTTAAAATTTTATTTTTCAAATAATAATTTTTAGATTTGTAGTTTGTCTAATACATTTAATTAATCAAACAATCTTACGAGCGGATGTCTCATATTTATACCACAATTTAATTAATTGTACAACTGTTCATAGTTGGTAAGCTTCCTAGTCAAAGAGATTAAATATTTTAACACGGGTGTATTTATAGAATATAATTTTCATTTGTTCAATTTTTGTTTATTTTAGAACTCATAATTAATTAAATTCTTGATATGTGTTGTTCTTAAAATGTGTCTTTCTTTGAATCACACCTTTTATAAATTCAATGAGAATGCACATAACTTTTGAAAGTTAACTATAAATTATGTAACATATAACTGTAATATTCAACATCTATGATAGATAGTGTTACAATATATATATATATATATATATATATATATATATATATATATATATATATATATATATATATATGCTAATACGTATTCCTTCACGGATGGAAAAATATGATGAATTATTATGATAATATGATGAGTTACTATTTGAAATACATCCGTTAATTCTGCAGTCCATAAATTCGCAGTTCCGACGTTTCGCTAGAATCTCATCCAGCATTGACGAGATGAACCCAACAACAGTACTGAATGAACGGATGTATTCCAGATAGTAACTATTCATATATATATATATATATATATATTCTTGTATTTGAATAACCTGAGTTGTTTTTATTATTAAAGAAGAAAACATATTATATATATACTAGCGTTACCCGGCGCACGTTGCTGCGCCCGAAATCACAATGTTTGCAATAAGAAAAGCAAATCAAACATCTGAATAATTATATTTCATTCACTGCAATGCTAGAGGATAGACAAGGGTTTTCTTCATTTCATTGGGCGTATAAAAATATACATTTTAGGTGTCCCAACACGTGAGAACACATTTAAATTATCCGTGGTAAAAGCTCAAATGTTCTAAATTTAATCCAGCAATGGTCTGTACTTATGTCTTGTTTATGTTTATTGCGAATGCAAGTCGCAAAGAAAATTGTAGTCGTTTGAAATCAATAGGAAGATCTGATGAAATCATTGGCATTCATAGAAAAATCGACCCGGACATTGCAGAAAAAAAATTTTCACCTTTTTTTTTATTTGCCTAAATTAATCCACAGAATTTTCTGCTTAAAATGATGTATAATTTGTAACCATACTAGTTTTCTTTCACTATCTATTTTTTGTTTTAATTATCCTCAACTACTAAGTTTGTCTTAATTTTGTTCACAATTTTCGTGGTTTTCAATGTTAATTATCTTTGGTTAGGAATAAGATAAGAGGGTAATTTTTTTTTAAACCGTACATTATTTTCCCCTCTACAAGGTGGTAGTACCCTTATCATGGGATAACATGAATAAGGCAGTGGAAGAAGCTGTAATAGAAGCTGGCACTGAAGATAGACACATATCTGCTGCTTTTGATGAGTCATGGCAGAAACGAGGAAACCACTCACGAAATGGTGTTATCAGAAGGGAAATGGTGTAGATAGTGGGAAGATAATTGATGTTGCCATTCTTACTAAGCATTGCATTTTCATAGATAAAGGAAAGCATGAAGTAAACTGCACTGCCAATTACTATGGTAACAGCGGTGGTATGGAAGTTGCTGGGGTGGGTCAAATTTTTAGTCGGTCTGTTGAAAAGTATAATGTTATGTATACACAGTATCTAGGTGCTGGTGACAGCAAGTCTTTCAAGTCTGTTTTTGAAGCCAAACCTTATGGTGATATTCAGATAACTAAACTGGAATGTATTGCTCACATTCAGAAAAGAATGGGGAGCCGACTAAGAAAAATAAAACAAGAAATGAAGGGTAAAAAACTTTCAGATAATCTGCATATTGGAGGTTAACTGATGCTACCATTGACCAATTGCAAACCTACTATGATGACGCAATAAGAAAAAATCTAGACTCTGTCAAAAATATGCAACAAGCAATTTGGGCAATATATTTTCACAACCTGTCAACCAGCATGAACACCCATGCCATGGTTTATGTCCTTCTACGCTAGATACCTGGTGTAAATACAAAAGATTTCTCCAAAATAATGAAGAAGGAAATTACAAGCATGAAAGAAGTGTTGCTGGTGTAATAATGGAGGTAATTAAACCACTTTTTAAAGATCTTGCAGATCCAGTTTTATTACAAAGGTGTGCACACGGTAAACCTCAAAATGCTAATGAGTCGTTCAATAGCGTTGTATGAACTACAGTGCCCAAAAATGTTTTTGTAGGAATAAAAACTTTGAGCTTAGAAGTTTATGATAGTGTGTCATGTTTCAATGAAGGCTACATAAGTGCAAGGTATTTCAGAGATTGGGACTGAAATCTGGGTCATTTATGGTAACGGCTATGATAACTTTAGATGCAGAAAGAATAAGAAGTTCAGAAGAAATAATTTTTTATTATGAAAGAGATGCTAGAAGAAGAAGAAGGTTATCCAGAAAGATGTTGGAAGAAGAATATAACAATTTGTCTGACTATAAAGCTGGAATGCATTAAGGTTGATCAGTTTTTATTGTCGTTTCAGTTTTTTGCGATTTCCCGAAAATTTGTTTTTTGAGACATAAGGAACATTTTGTCATAGACCGGTTAAGGTAATTGACCAAGATTTTCAGAGTACACTGCAGGCATAAGAATACAACTTTTGACCAGAGGAAATTTTGCTAACATAAAATGAAATCATTTTATGCACAATTACAGGGCAAAAATAGAAAGAGTTCAAACATGTTGCCGAAAAGATTTTTTTAAAAATTAAACTACAAATGGAAAAAACAAATACTCTGGTCAAAAGTTGTAAAAGAGTCTCATAAAACACTCATAAAAATTTCAAATATATAACTTGTAAGAGTGCTGAGAAAATGTTCCTTATGTTAGCATGGAGTAGCATACAAAGTCCGGGTCCCCTTAAGACCATCTTTCAAATGTACTTCCCCGGATCAAGTTGGGTGTCAGATTTTTTTCTGGTTATTCTATTACCGTTGAACAACAATCAAAAGCCTGTGGGGCGGAGCCCTGTGGATGGATCCACACCAAACCTCAACCGAACCGTTCTGGAAATATGTCAAACAATCCCTCTAAATTTCATAAACTTCTGTTTAGTGGTTTATGCGTCCGTAAGATACATACATCCGTTTTTGACCCTAGTAGGGGGAAGCTACTAGGCGGAGCCCTGTGCATGGATCTGCACAAAACTATACATGAACCATCCAGGGAATATGTTAAAACATCTTTCCAAATTTCGTAAACTTCTGTTCAGCGTTTTTGGCGTCCATTAAATAAATACATGCTCACAAACATACACCAGTTTTTGTACCATCGTAAGCCTCTGGGTCGAAGCCCTGTGGATGGATCTACACCAAATCTCAAACGACCCATCCTGGGAAAATGTCAAACAACCCTATAAATTTCATTAATTTCTGTTCAGCGGTTTAGGCGCCCATAAGATAAGTAATACAAACATACATATGTACAACGGTTTTTAAAATATCCTAGGCCTCTGGGGAGGAGCATTGTGGATGGATCTACCTCAAACTTAACACGAACAATCCTGGGAATATGTTAAACAATCCTTAAAAATGTCATCAACTTATGTTCAGCGGTTTAGGCGTCTATAACATACGTAGATCTACTTACATTTATATATATATATATCACTTTCACTATATCTACTTAAACAAGAATCTTACTTAGTATTTATGCGAGTTTAACTTTTAAAGATTGGTCGTATCTCCATCATCGGGTATCACTGGCCGAGGGTTTTAGTAGACAGTCTACTATAACCCTCGGCCAGTGATGCCCGATGATGGAGATACAACCAATCTTTCAAAGTTAACTCGTATAAATACCAAGTAAGATTCTTGGACATATGGTGAAAGTGATAAGTGAATACAAGAAAACAGTGTTGCAAAGCTACAAATATATATATATATATACATAACAAAAACAAGATATCACACGCGCGCGCGCGCACACACACACACACACACAAACTGTCCAATCCGTTCACAGAAATATATTTTTCATGTATCAAAAACCACATTTTTGAGTAATATGAACATCAAATATCCCAAATAATATGTCAAACTGTATTTAACTTTAGTTTCAGACAAAATCAAATCAATTTGTTTTAGAAATGTTCAAGTACACATTCAAAGACAGTTGTTACCAACAGTATTTTAGGTAAAATAACATATGCAGTACATCATAGAGAAACTACTCAAGCTAATCTAGGTGGCTGAGGATTTATTATAGAAGTTCCCTTATCACAATAAAGGCCCACAAGATGGCATTTAAATTGAACGCGTTATGCAGAAATTTTATTAATATAGAACAAACATCCACATAATTAATCACAAAAAATTACTATTACATCATGAAACCCAGTGACTTGAATCTAATATATTGCCTAAAGAGTATTTCTGACGAATCGTATCGCCTGTGCAGTCATCTTATAAAGTTTTGAAATGGCTATTCTTTTTAATAATTGCAGGTATTTTTTAAAAGGTAATTATAAACTTCTGATTTATCTGAAAGCTGTCAAACTCTGTCAATTAATAAAATAATATATTATATAAATACATCCATTTATTTTATAATAACAGCTTTATTCATCTAATAATAAAAAATTGTGTTTTTTAAAATAAATATGAGTATTGAGAACACTAATAACACAAAACGAAAAACAAATAAAGTCGTATTGTTTAAATTAGTAACTTATTTCATTAATAACAAGATATCGCTTTGTGTAAATTAAATTAAGAGTAAATAGTGGTGAAATTTATTAACAAAAAATAACTCAAAATTGCAATAAGCCTACGCTGAGCTATTAGGTTTAATTAATAAGAACCGATATTCATCTTTCGGTTGAAAGACGATATTTGCAAGTTTTACTTCAAGACTATTTTGGTGGTTTTAATATCTACTTATCTTCCCGATAGAAGAATCTACTAACATTCAAAATGGAAGGTCCAGTTACTGTATCTAAGTGAGTAAACATTAGACCGGATTATATGTGAGGCTCTAATTTCGAATGATAATGGTAATAAATAGTATTAATAAATAATAATGGTAATAAAATATGTTTTATTATTATTATTAATATCATTTAATAGAAGCAATTAGGAAATTAAGGAAAAAGAAATTAGGAGATTAAATGTTTTTTGTTGGTTCAACGTTTAAAAAAAACAAAAACGTAATTTATGCGAAAAAAAATAAGCAAAGATCTGAGAGTTTATTAATGAATTAACTCACTTTGTATTTGTTTACGTTTAAGTGCGCCTAGTTTTCGAAGCATGTATAAACATAATGATGCCAATAATAATGGCTGGCAAAGTTTAACAGTGGCCTGATACATCTGCTCTGCTACGATCACTTAATGTAGCAGCCAGCACGACACTTCACGTAAGTAATAATTTTCCCAGATTAGGTCGACCAAGGAATGAAAACCCACCAAACAGTTTTTAGCGCTACAGTGATTTCGAATGCGGCACCTTAAGGTTAGCACTCAAGTGCCCCCCCCCCCTAATCGTTTAAAACAAAATTGTAACTGAAAAAAAATTATTAAAAAAAATATTTTCTGATTAGAGAGAAAATCTGTAGATATTATTAGAATAAAAATAATAATAAACATGACGTTTTTAAATGAAATGAAAATATCAAAAGGATCTGCATTGCAGAAAGTAGCTGCATTTTATACATCCAGCCAGCCAGAATCGTGCGGTTATAATTCTAGATTCAACAAAATAAATCGATTACTCATGATTTTTCAGACTATTCGTCCTTGAATGAGATCATGAGTTGAGTTAGCAATCAAGAAATAACTTAAATGCTAACAGTAACATACAAAGTTTTAGAATTAACAAAGTATAACAATAAATTAATTATATTACGTCTTGTATATAAAATAATAATAGAGGTTGTATAGTACGAGACTAGAATTTTTTATACACTTTCTAGCAAATATTAACAAATAAATTAATGAAACAAAAAAATATTAAAAAGTTCTAGGCTTGTGCAATTACTTAGAAGTCTTCCAATATTACCTAATAAGGATAATGCTGTTGCTCTACTGAAGGAAAAAGAACGTTTTATATCGTTACGTAGCAGATAAGCCTATATTGCGCGCTGAAGTGTTTTACTTACTGGGTATAGAAAACCTCTTACCATTATATTCGTTTAATAAAATATTATTTACACAACTGCCTACGTTATTGTACGTTTCTTTTAATTGTAACAAATGTAGACTACTTCCAGTGCCCACTTAATAATTCTTTGGCTATACCTATTTGCTTACACTGTTATGAATGTGGCAACAATATTACTCGAGAGATTGGAATATGTTACCCAAATATTAGGCTTGACATCAAAGTTTAATTTTTTATATAAAGAAAGATGAAGTCTTGTAAGGTAAACAAGTCGAAGAAGCTTAAAATTAAAGCAAATTAAAAAATGGACACACATTTTTTAAAAAATATTTTTAGTTTGAATATAATCGTTTGAATATTTTGTACAAATTAAATGCTAAAAGGGCTTAAATGATGTGTAAGAATCGAAACACGATTATCATTGTGTTGAAAGTAATTTTTCATTGTTCTAGTGAAATAACGAATTTAAGCGAATTTCTACATCTGTGGTCCTAACTTACCGTTCGATGCTGACTGGCCAGTACGTGGAACACAACTGCCTGTCATGGCTTCATGCAATATTCACCTTACACATATCTGATCGGAATCGTATGACATTAGTATAAACACTTTGGACAAACGCGCAAACAAAGCATATCATAGAACCACTCGGCGAGCGTTGAATCAAAACATCTGATTACATTTAACGATTATGACGGCTTTGTTCTAGCCTGCAATCTTACTGGCGCAGTATTTAGGTATATGGGTCGTTGCTAGGAGCAACGCTGAACATTCTCTAATGAAACGTTCATGAAAATATATTTAAAATTTTAATGAACCAGTTTATTCTGAAACCCAAAACGACTACAGCAGATATGGTCAGTTATTGAAGATTATATTTTGAAGTGTAACTTTTTACGACGCTGCATCTAGGAAAACGTCACATGGAAATGAATCATTTGATCATGACGTCAACTCTTGGACATTCTAACAATGATGAGTAACAATTCCCCCTCCCTACATGTTTTATACGATCATGACGCACCTTCTCTCTCTCTCTCTCTCTCTCTCTCTCTTTCACTCACTCTTCATTTCACGCTCCATCCCTCCCTCTTCTCTCTCTTTCCCTAGCTTACTTTCCCTTTCTCACTCTCTTCCTCCTCTCTCTCTCCCTCTCTCTCTAGCTCTCTCTGTATACCCCTCTTTTTCTCTCCCAATCATCGACCCTCGCTTTCTTTCGCTTGCCCTCTTTCACTTTTTAGATTACAGGAAAAAACTTAGGTACAGAAGTGTGTGTGTGTGTGTGTGTGTGTACGTGCGTGCGTGTGTAGATTAAAGTAAATGTTATTTATACAAATTTATAATAAAGTGAACATGCAAGACTCCTTATGTCTGTACACACTTGTTAACATTTTGCCTTTAAAATTATGCGTAACCGTATCACTGGCTAGAGGCTACTGGGACCATTTCACTAAAACGTACCCTATCATTAAGGCCAGTACGTACTACTATATTTCAATTTGTCTTGTGGGAAACTTCACATTTTCTATCCGTAGTTTATCTTTAATGCGACCAAGTAGTGATTGGGTATATATAAATAATACCTATTTTCTCTGTAGTTACAAATTTATTTTATGTAACACTTTATCAAGTGGACATGTATATTACTGGAATGGATTATTTATTCCGAATGTGGATATGGCGATTTATTCGTTTACATTTATAGTTATACTGTAATGAAGTTTGTTAAATATGTTATTTATGTTTTAATTTGAGAAGAATATAAATTAGCAACGTAAAATAAAATGAAATATTCTTGAAAATTATGTAATTCAGCTCAAGGAAAGATAATAAATCAGGAAACTAAGCCTTAAACAATTTTATTATTCAGTCAAATACATTTGTACTTTTCTCCAAGTCATTATGTCAGAGGCTGCTAGCATAATTATCTTTAATCATTAAATTCGTTTCTATGTAAATTATTAAACTTCATAATGTGCTTTATGTGATAGTATATTATTATTATTATGCTATTGTTATAATATTGGTTCCTTTATATTATTATTATTGTTTGACTATAATAGTATTATTATTTTTATACTCACAACAACAATTATTTTTATCAAATACACAATTTTCAATTTCGTTTCGAAACGATATTTCACGTTAGTTAAATAAAAACAACAAAATACAGTTTTATTTTATCAAATTCAATTGCACAATACAGATACTGTATTACAATTTTTATTTAAATATTTGAGGTCCGGCAGAAGTCCATGCATCATCTGTTATCAGTTAATGGGTGTGTGGCTGTGTATTATGTTTGTTATCGCGGTAATGTAACACAATCAACCCGCATAAACTGTTTGACCGACTTTAGAAAAGTATGCAGATTCAGTGTGTGTGTGTGTGTGTGTGTGTGTGTGTGTCTGTTTGTGTGTGTGTGTGTGTTTATTTGTTTGTTTGTGTGTGTGTGTGTGTGTGTGTGTGTGTGTGTGTGTGTGTGTGTGTGTGTGTGTGTGTGTGTGTGTGTGTGTATGTGTGTGTGTGTGTGTGTGTGAGTGTTTATTTGTTTGTTTGTGTGTGTGTGTGTGTGTGTGAGTGTTTATTTGTTTGTTTGTGTGTGTGTGTGTGTGTGTGTGTGTGTGTATGTGTGTGTGTGTGTGTGTGTGTTTGTGTGTGTGTGTGTGAGTGTTTATTTGTTTGTTTGTGTGTGTGTGTGTGTGAGTGTTTATTTGTTTGTTTGTGTGTGTGTGTGTGTGTGTGTGTGTGTGTGTGTGTGTGTGTGTGTGTATGTGTGTGTGTGTGTGTGTGTGTGTGTGTGTGTGTGTGTGTGTGTGTGTGTGTGTGTGTGTGTGTGTGTGTGTGTGTGTGTGTGTGTGTGTGTGTGTGTGTGTGTGTGTGTGTGTGTGTGTGTTTGTGTGTGTGTGTGTGTGTGTGTGAGTGTTTATTTGTTTGTTTGTGTGTGTGTGTGTATGTGTGTGTGTGTGTGTGAGTGTTTATTTGTTTGTTAGTGTGTGTGTATGTTTGTGTACGTAGTAGTGAGTGCAGTAGTGTAGCTAACCAACCAGCCTAAGCCACCTGAATGACGAGAGTTGTATGTAGATCCTGTGGTTGCCATTTTCTTGCAATCCATGTGTGGTTGTGTCTGTTGTAGTGTGTGTAAATGTTGGCAGTGTAAACCATCAGCCAGCTATCCTGCCAATAGCACTATCCAACTGGAAGGGTAGAGCGTTACCGTATTATTTTGACGGGTTTATTAGCAATGTAAAGTTTTGCTTAAATACCCTTTAAAATACGTTTTGAGAACGGTATTATTGCCTTGCATGAAAATCAAATTTGATGGTTATTTTAAAAATTATTTTAATGTCTCAAAAACATTTTATCGTATTAGAAATATAGTTTTATTAACAACTAACTTATTATATACTCATTTTAAAATTTCGGAAGATTTTCAATTTTTATTTCTTTACTTCAATTTCGTTTAAAAAAAAATGTGCTGTGACTAGTAAATAATAAAAACAAAGTGCTGAACAATAAGAGACAAAATAAATAAAATATTACACCTAATAAATTACGCAACACTGCGATATCTACAAAGTCAATCATGATAAACAACTGACTTAATCTGAAAAGGATAAATGTTTCCTCTGTCTCGGACGGAATATATTTGGATATATTTTTTTCTTTTTGTGATTTACATTTCAGTGGAATAACCTTACTCAGAATAGGCTTTTGTTATTTATCGTTTTATCAATATGTGTTAGTTTTACAATGTATAGTTGGTCATAAACGTTTTATTGTTATTTAAATTAATGTTTATATATAATAGAAGGAAATCCCACTACGAAAACTATCTAGAGTGGATCAACTACAAGATATCTCTATTTCTCCTCTAATTTAATCCTGTTATATTATAAATATATCCTTCAATATTTATGCCCTATTCGGAGTGGAAGAGTACGAGCCCACCCTCTGACCATTGTACCTTTGGGCCTAACAATCCATTCTCCACAGTTTCTTGTAATGCACCTTTGGAACCTCTACTTACTAGGGTGTCTACCTCTAAAATATTTGCCGCTGTACCTAAGGAACGTCTACCTCCGAAGGATCAACACTGACCCTATTGAAAGTCTAACTTGGAGCTCCTGCTTCAAGAATAAGTAACTATTGTATATCTACCAATCTACTTATGGAATGTCTACCTCCTAGAGTGTCTCCCTCTAGAAAGCTTGCTACTGTAGCCATTAAATGTCTACTTCTAGTTCTGCCTACCAACGTTCTACCACAATGCTTGATAAACTAATTTCTTTACCTCATTGCTTCAAGCAAACAACCCTATCCACTAGAAGACATAACTGCTCCCTTCCTTTCATACCTAGGGGAGGGTCCTTCTAGTTTTACCTACCAATATTCTACCACAATGTCTGATAAACTAATCTCTTTACCTGGTTGTTTCAAGAAAACGATCCTATTCACGAGAAAATATAATTTCTTCCTTCCTTTCATACTGGGGCAGGTCCGTCTAGTTTTACCTACCAACATTCTACCACAATGCCTGATAAACTAATCTCTTTAGCTCGTTGCTTCAAGCAAACAACCCTATCCACTAGAAGACATAACTGCTCCCTTCCTTTCATACCTAGGGGACGGTCCTTCTAGTTTTACCTACCAATATTCTACCACAATGTCTGATAAACTAATCTCTTTACCTGGTTGTTTCAAGAAAACGATCCTATTCACGAGAAAATATAATTTCTTCCTTCCTTTCATACTGGGGCAGGTCCGTCTAGTTTTACCTACCAACATTCTACCACAATGCCTGATAAACTAATCTCTTTAGCTCGTTGCTTCAAGCAAACCACCCTATCCACAAGAGGACATACTTCCTCCCGTCCTTTCATACTAGGACAGGTTCTTCTAGTTCTGCCTACCGACGTTCTACCACAC
The DNA here is from genome assembly GCA_036971475.1 of Prosapia bicincta. NCBI lineage: Eukaryota > Metazoa > Arthropoda > Insecta > Hemiptera > Cercopidae > Prosapia > Prosapia bicincta. The sequence goes on along the minus strand of JBAIZL010000002.1, from coordinate 122,644,343 downwards.
TGCTTCATAAACTAATCTCTTTACCTCATTGCTTCAAGCAAACAACCTTATCCACTAGATGACATAATCCCTCACTTCCTTTCATACTGGGGGAGGTCCGTCTAACTTTACAAAAAACATTCTACCTCAATGTCTGATAAACTAATCTCTTTACCTCGTTGCTTCAAGCAAACGACCCTATCCACGAGAAGACATAATTCCACCCTTCCTTTCATACATAAAGGAGGGTCCTACTAGTTTAACCTACCAATATTCTACCACAATGCCTGATAAACTAATCTCTTTACCTCGTTGTTTCAAGCAAACGACCCTATCCACGAGAGGATATATTTCCTCCCTTCCTTTCATACTGGGGCAGGTCCGTCTAGTGTTACCTACCAACGTTCTACCACACTGCTTGATAAACTAATTTCTTCACCTCATTGCTTCAAGCAAACGACCCGATCCACTAGAAGACATAACTCCTACCTTCCTTTCATACCTAGGGGAGGGTCCTTCTAGTTTTACCTACCAATATTCTACAACAATGCTTGATAAACTAATCTCTTTACCTCGTTGCTTCAAGCAAACGACCCTATCCACTAGAGGACATAATTCCTCACTTATTTTCATACTGGGGCAGGTCCGTCTAGTTTTACCTACCAATATTCTACCACAATGCCTGATAAACTAATCTCTTTACATCGTTGTTCCAAGCAAGCAACCCTATTCCCGAGAGGACATAATTCCTCCCTTCCTTTCATACTGGGGGAGGTCCGTCTAGTTTTACCAACCAACATTCTACCACAATGTCTGATAAACTATTCTCTTTACCTCGTTGCTTTAAGCAAACGACCCTATCCACAAAAGGACATAATTCCTCCTTTGTTTTCATACTGGGGGAGGTCCGTCTAGTTTTACCAACCAATATTCTACCACAATGTCTGATAAACTAATTCCTTTACCTCGTTGCTTCAAGCAAACTACTCTATCCACGAGAGGACATATATCCTTCCTTCCTTTCATACTGGGGCAGGTCCTTCTAGATTTACCTACCAACATTCTACCACAATGTCTGATAAACTAATCTTTTTACCTCGTTGCTTCAAGTAAACGACCCTATCCACGAGAGGACAAATTTCCTCCCTTCCTTTCATACTGGGGCATGACCTTCTAGTTTTACTTACCAATATTCTACCACACTGCCTGACAAACTAATCTCTTTACATCGTTGTTCCAAGCAAACAACCCTATTCCCGAGAGGACATAATTCCTCCCTTCCTTTCATACTGGGGTAGGTCCGTCTAGTTTTACCAACCAACATTCTACCACAATGTCTGATAAACTATTCTCTTTACCTCGTTGCTTTAAGCAAACGACCCTATCCTCAAAAGGACATAATTCCTCCTTTGTTTTCATACTGGGGGAGGTCCGTCTAGTTTTACCAACCAATATTCTACCACAATGTCTGATAAACTAATTTCTTTACCTCGTTGCTTCAAGCAAACTACTCTATCCACGAGAGGACATATTTCCTCCCTTCCTTTCATACTGGGGCAGGTACTTTTAGATTTACCTACCAACATTCTTCCACAATGTCGGATAAACTAATCTTTTTACCTCGTTCCTTCAAGTAAACGACCCTATCCACGAGAGGACATATTTCCTCCCTTCCTTTCATACTGGGACAGGTCCGTCTAGCTTTACCTACCAACATTCTACCACAATGCCTGATAAACTAACCTCTTTACCTCGTTGTTTCAAGCAAACTACCCTATCCAAGAGAGAACATATTTCCTCCCTTCCCTTTATACTGGGGCATGACCTTCTAGTTTTACCTAGCAACATTCTACCACAATGCCTGATAAACTAATCTCTTTACCTCGTTGTTTCAAGCAAACGACCCTATCCACGGGAGGATATATTTCCTCCCTTCCTTTCATACTGGGGCAGGTCCGTCTAGTGTTACCTACCAACATTCTACCACAATGCCTGATAAACGAATCTCTTTACCTCGTTGCTTCAAGCAAACGACGCTATCCACGAGAAGACATAATTCCACCCTTCCTTTCATACTGGGGGAGGTCCGTCCAGTTTTACCAACCAACATTCTACCACAATGTCTGATAAACTAATTTCTTTACCTCGTTGCTTCAAGCAAACGACCCTATCCACTAGAGGACATAATTCCTCACTTACTTTCATACTGGGGCAGGTCCGTCTAGTTTTACCTACCAATATTCTACCACAATGCCTGATAAACTAATCTCTTTACATCGTTGTTCCAAGCAAACAACCCTATTCCCGAGAGGACATAATTCCTCCCTTCCTTTCATACTGGGGGAGGTCCGTCTAGTTTTACCAACCCACATTCTACCACAATGTCTGATAAACTATTCTCTTTACCTCGTTGCTTTAAGCAAACGACCCTATCCACAAAAGGACATAATTCCTCCTTTGTTTTCATACTGGGGGAGGTCCGTCTAGTTTTACCAACCAATATTCTACCACAATGTCTGATAAACTAATTCCTTTACCTCGTTGCTTCAAGCAAACTACTCTATCCACGAGAGGACATATTTCCTCCCTTCCTTTCATACTTGGGCAGGTCCTTCTAGATTTACCTACCAACATTCTACCACAATGTCTGATAAACTAATCTTTTTACCTCGTTGCTTCAAGTAAACGACCCTATCCACGAGAGGACATATTTCCTCCCTTCCTTTCATACTGGGGCAGGTCCGTCTAGCTTTACCTACCAACATTCTACCACAATGCCTGATAAACTAATCTCTTTACCTCGTTGTTTCAAGCAAACTACCCTATCCAAGAGAGAACATATTTCCTCCCTTCCCTTTATACTGGGGCATGACCTTCTAGTTTTACCTAGCAACATTCTACCACAATGCCTGATAAACTAATCTCTTTACCTCGTTGTTTCAAGCAAACGACCCTATCCACGGGAGGATATATTTCCTCCCTTCCTTTCATACTGGGGCAGGTCCGTCTAGTGTTACCTACCAACATTCTACCACAATGCCTGATAAACGAATCTCTTTACCTCGTTGCTTCAAGCAAACGACGCTATCCACGAGAAGACATAATTCCACCCTTCCTTTCATACTGGGGGAGGTCCGTCCAGTTTTACCAACCAACATTCTACCACAATGTCTGATAAACTAATTTCTTTACCTCGTTGCTTCAAGCAAACGACCCTATCCACTAGAGGACATAATTCCTCACTTACTTTCATACTGGGGCAGGTCCGTCTAGTTTTACCTACCAATATTCTACCACAATGCCTGATAAACTAATCTCTTTACATCGTTGTTCCAAGCAAACAACCCTATTCCCGAGAGGACATAATTCCTCCCTTCCTTTCATACTGGGGGAGGTCCGTCTAGTTTTACCAACCAACATTCTACCACAATGTCTGATAAACTATTCTCTTTACCTCGTTGCTTTAAGCAAACGACCCTATCCACAAAAGGACATAATTCCTCCTTTGTTTTCATACTGGGGGAGGTCCGTCTAGTTTTACCAACCAATATTCTACCACAATGTCTGATAAACTAATTCCTTTACCTCGTTGCTTCAAGCAAACTACTCTATCCACGAGAGGACATATTTCCTCCCTTCCTTTCATACTTGGGCAGGTCCTTCTAGATTTACCTACCAACATTCTACCACAATGTCTGATAAACTAATCTTTTTACCTCGTTGCTTCAAGTAAACGACCCTATCCACGAGAGGACATATTTCCTCCCTTCCTTTCATACTGGGGCAGGTCCGTCTAGCTTTACCTACCAACATTCTACCACAATGCCTGATAAACTAATCTCTTTACCTCGTTGTTTCAAGCAAACTACCCTCCTATCCACGAGAAGACATAATTCCTTCCTTCCTTTCATACTTTGGCAGGTCCGTCTAGTTTTACCTACCAACATTCTACCACAATGCCTGATAAACTAATCTCTTTACCTCGTTGCTTCAAGCAAACAACCCTATCCACGAGAGGATATAATTCCTCCCTTCCTTTCATACTAGGACAGGATCTTCTAGTTCTTCCTACCAACGTTCTACCACACTGCTTGATAAAGTAATCTCTTTACCTCATTGCTTCAAGCAAACGACCTTATCCACTAGAAGACATAATTAATCCCTTCATTTCATACTGGTGGAGGTCCGTCTAGTTTTGCCAACTAACATTCTACCACAATATCTGATAAACTAATCTCATTACCTTGTTGTTTCAAGCAAACAACCTTATCCACGAGAGGACATAATACTTCCCTTCCTTTCTTACTGGGGAAGGTCCGTCTAGTTTTACAAACCAACATTCTACCACAATGTCTGATAAACTAATCTGTTTACCTCGTTGTTTCAAGCAAACGACCCTATCCACGAGAGAACATATTTCCTCCCTTCCCTTTATACTGGGGCATGACCTTCTAGTTTTACCTACCAACATTCTACCACAATGCCTTATAAACTAATCTCTTTACCTCGTTGTTTCAAGCAAACGACCCTATCCACGAGAGAACATATTTCCTCCCTTCCCTTTATACTGGGGCATGACCTTCTAGTTTTACCTACCAACATTCTACCACAATGCCTTATAAACTAATCTCTTTACCTCGTTGTTTCAAGCAAACGACCCTATCCACGAGAGGATATATTTCCTCCCTTCCCTTTATACTGGGGCAGGACCGTCTAGTTTTACCTACCAACATTCTACCACAATGCCTTATAAACTAATCTCTTTACCTCGTTGTTTCAAGCAAACGACCCTATCCACGAGAGGATATATTTCCTCCCTTCCCTTTATACTGGGGCAGGTTCGTCTAGCTTTACCTACCTCATTCTACCACATTGACTGATAAAGTAATCTCTTTACCTCATTGCTTCAAGCAAACGACCTTATCCACTAGAAGACATAATTAATCCCTTCATTTCATACTGGTGGAGGTCCGTCTAGTTTTACCAACTAACATTCTACCACAATATCTGATAAACTAATCTCATTACCTTGTTGTTTCAAGCAAACAACCTTATCCACGAGAGGACATAATACTTCCCTTCCTTTCTTACTGGGGAAGGTCCGTCTAGTTTTACCAACCAACATTCTACCACAATGCCTGATAAACTAATCTCTTTACATCGTTGTTTCAAGCAAACGACCCTATCCACGAGAGGATATATTTCCTCCCTTCCCTTTATACTGGGGCATGACCTTCTAGTTTTACCAACCAACATTCTACCACAATGCCTTATAAACTAATCTCTTTACATCGTTGCTTCAAGCAAACTACTCTATCCACGAGAGGATATATTTCCTCCCTTCACTTTATACTGGGGCATGACCTTCTAGCTTTACCTACCTCATTCTACCACATTGACTGATAAACTAATCTCTTTACCTCGTTGCTTCAAGCATACGACCCTATCCACGAGAAGACCTAATTCCACCCTTCCTTTCATACATAGGGAAGGGTCCTACTAGTTTTACCTACCAATATTCTACCACAATATCTGTTAAACTAATCTCTTTACCTCGTTGTTTCAAGCATACGACCCTATCCACGAGAGGACATATTTCCTCCCTTCCTTTCATACTGGGGGAGGTCCGTCTATTGATACCTACCAACATTCTACCACAATGCTTGATAAGCTAATCTCTTTACCTCGTTGCTTCAAGCAAACGACGCTATCCACGAGAAGACATAAATCCACCCTTCCTTTCATACTGGGGCAGGTCCGTCTAGTGTTATCTACCAACATTCTACCACAATGCCTGATAAACTAATCTCTTTACGTCGTTGCTTCAAGCAAACGTCCCTATCCACTAGAGGACATAATTCCTCCCTTACTTTCATACTGGGGCAGGTCCGTCTAGTTTTACCAACCAACATTCTACCACAATGCCTGATAAACTAATCTCTTTACATCGTTGTTTCAAGCAAACAACCCTATCCACTACAGGACATAATTCCTCCCTTACTTTCATACTGGGCAGGTCCGTCTAGTTTTACCAACCAACATTCTACCACAATGCCTGATAAACTAATCTCTTTACATCGTTGTTTCAAGCAAACAGCCCTATCCACTACAGGACATAATTCCTCCCTTACTTTCATACTGGGCAGGTCCGTTTAGTTTTACCAACCAACATTCTACCACAATGCCTGATAAACTAATCTCTTTACATCGTTGTTTCAAGCAAACAACCCTATCCTTTACAGGACATAATTCCTCCCTTATTTTCATACTGGGCAGGTCCGTCTACTTTTACCAACCAACATTCTACCACAATGCCTGATAAACTAATCTCTTTACATCGTTGTTTCAAGCAAACAACCCTATCCACTACAGGACATAATTCCTCCCTTACTTTTATACTGGGCAGGTCCGTCTAGTTATACCAACCAACATTCTACCACAATGCCTGATAAACTAATCTCTTTACATCGTTGTTTCAAGCAAACAACCCTATCCACTACAGGACATAATTCCTCCCTTACTTTCATACTGGGGCAGGTCCGTCTAGTGTTATCTACCAACATTCTACCACAATGCCTGATAAACTAATCTCTTTACGTCGTTGCTTCAAGCAAACGTCCCTATCCACTAGAGGACATAATTCCTCCCTTACTTTCATACTGGGGCAGGTCCGTCTAGTTTTACCAACCAACATTCTACCACAATGCCTGATAAACTAATCTCTTTACATCGTTGTTTCAAGCAAACAATCCTATCCACTACAGGACATAATTCCTCCCTTACCTTCATACTGGGCAGGTCCGTCTAGTTTTACCAACCAACATTCTACCACAATGCCTGATAAACTAATCTCTTTACATCGTTGTTTCAAGCAAACAACCCTATCCACTACAGGACATAATTCCTCCCTTACTTTCATACTGGGCAGGTCCGTCTAGTTTTACCAACCAACATTCTACCACAATGCCTGATAAACTAATCTCTTTACATCGTTGTTTCAAGCAAACTACCCTCCTATCCACGAGAAGACATAACTCCTCCCTTCCTTTTATACCTAGGGGAGGGTCCTTCTAGTTTTACCTACCAACATTCTACCACAATGCCTGATAAACTAATCTCTTTAGCTCGTTGCTTCAAGCAAACAACCCTATCTTCAAGAGGACACAATTCTTCCCTTCCTTTCATACTAGGACAGGTTCTTCTAGTTCTGCCTACCAACGTTCTACCACAATGCCTGATAAACTAATCTCTTTACCTCGTTGTTTCAAACAGACGACCCTATCCACGAGAGGATATATTTCCTCCCTTCCTTTCATACTGGGGCAGGTCCTTCTAGTTCTACCTAACAACATTCTACCACAATGCCTGATAAACTAATCTTTTTACCTCGTTGCTTCAATCAAACGAAACTATCCACGAGAGGGCATATTTCCTTCCTTCCTTTCATACTAGGACAGGTTCTTCTCGTTCTGTCTACCAACCTTCTACCACAATGCCTGATAAACTAATCTCTTTACCTCATTGCTTTATTCAAACGACCCTATCCACGAGAAGACATACTTCCTCCCTTCCTCTCATACTGGGGGAGGTCCGTCTAGTTTTACCAACCAACATTCTACCACAATGTCTGATAAACTAATCTCTATACCTCGTTGCTTCAAGCAAACGACGCTATCCACGAGAAGACATACTTCCTCCCTTCCTCTCATACTGGGAGAGGTCCGTCTAGTTTTACAAACCAACATTCTACCACAATGTCTGATAAACTAATCTCTATACCTCGTTGCTTCAAGCAAACGACCCTATCCACGAGAAGACATAATTCCTCCTTTCCTTTCATACATAGGGGAGGTTCCTTCTAGTTTTACCTACCAATATTCTACCACAATCCCTGATAAACTAATCTCTTTACCTCGTTGTTTCAAGCAAACGACCCTATCCACTAGAGGACATAATTCCTCCCTTACTTTCATACTGGGGGAGGTCCGTCTAGTTTTACCTACCAACATTCTACCACAATGTCTGATAAACTAATCTCTTTACCTCGTTGCTTCAACCAAATGACAATATCCACGAGAGGACATAATCCCTCCATTCCTTTTATACTGGGGGAGGTCCTTCTAGTTTTACCTACCAACATTCTACCACAATGCCTGATAAACTAATCTCTTTACGTCATTGCTGCAACTAAACAACCCTATCCACTAGAGGACATAATTCCTCCCTTCCTTTCATACTGGGGCAGGTCCGTCTAGTGCTACCTAGCAACATTCTACCACAATTCCTGATAAACTAATCTCTTTACGTCATTGCTGCAACTAAACAACCCTATCCACTAGAGGACATAATTCCTCCCTTCCTTTCATACTGGGGCAGGTCCGTCTAGTGTTACCTACCAACATTCTACCACAATGCCTGATAAACTAATCTCTTTACGTCATTGCTGCAACTAAACAACCCTATCCACTAGAGGACATAATTCCTCCCTTAATTTCATACTGGGGCAGGTCCGTCTAGTGTTACCTACCAACATTCTACCATAATGCCTGATAAATTAATCTCTTTACATCGTTGTTTCAAGCCAACGACCCTATCCACTAGAGGACATAATTCCTTCCTTACTTTCATACTGGGGGAGGTCCTTCAAGTTTTACCTACCAACATTCTACCACAATGCCTGATAAACTAATCTCTTTACCTCATTGCTTCAAGCAAATGACCCTATCCACGAGAAGACATAATTCCTCCCTTCCTTTCATACTGGGGCAGGTCCTTCTAGTTTTACCTACCAACATTCTACCACAATGCCTGATAAACTAATCTCTTTACCTCATTGCTTCAAGCAAATGACCCTATCTACAAGATGACATAATTCCTCCCTTCCTTTCATACTGGGGGAGGTCCGTCTAGTTCTACCTACCAACATTCTACCACAATGTCTGATAAACTAATCTCTATACCTCGTTGTTTCAAGCAAACGACCCTATCCACTAGAGGACATAATTCCTCCCTTACTTTCATACTGGGGGAGGTCCGTCTAGTTTTACCTACCAACATTCTACCACAATGTCTGATAAACTAATCTCTTTACCTCGTTGCTTCAACCAAACGACCCTATCCACTAGAGGACATAATTCCTCCCTTACTTTCATACTGGGGGAGGTCCGTCTAGTTTTACCTACCAATATTCTACCACAATCCCTGATAAACTAATCTCTTTACCTCGTTGCTTCAAGCAAACGACCCTATCCACTAGAGGACATAATTCCTCCCTTACTTTCATACTGGGGGAGGTCCGTCTAGTTTTACCTACCAACATTCTATCACAATGTCTGATAAACTAATCTCTTTACCTCATTGCTTTATTCGAACGACCCTATCCACGAGAGGACATAATTCCTCCCTTCCTCTCATACTGGGGCAGGTCCTTCTAGTGTTACCTACCAACATTCTACCACAATGCCTGATAAACTAATCTCTTTACCTCATTGCTTTATTCAAACGACCCTATCCACGAGAAGACATAATTCCTCCTTTCCTTTCATTCATAGGGGAGGTTCCTTCTAGTTTTACCTACCAATATTCTACCACAATGCCTGATAAACTAATCTCTTTACCTCGTTGCTTCAAGCAACCGACCCTATCCACGAGAAGACATAATTCCTTCTTTCCTTTCATACGTAGGGGAGGTTCCTTCTAGTTCTACCTACCAACATTCTACCGCAATGCCTGATAAACTAATCTCTTTACCTCGTTGCTTCAACCAAATGACCCTATCCGCGAGAGGACATAATTCCTCCATTCCTTTTATACTGGGAGAGGTCCGTCTAGTTCTACCTACCAACATTCTACCGCAATGCCTGATAAACTAATCTCATTACGTCGTTTCTTCAAGCAAACAACCCTCTCCACGTGAAGACCTAATTTTCACCTTTTCCCAGAACCCAGGGTTCGTTTTTTTCCTAGTTCGACATAACTCCATCTATTCTTCCTTTTCCTCCATCTTACAAAGGATGTAATGTGTGGACATCTTTTTATAATCCTGATAGAGAGTACTTCAGGACTAGACCATGATGCCATGATCGCCCTTTATCAAAGGTTTTATGTCCCAACTCTGTAACACCTTTTAGATACACATCGATATATTCCTATTTTTCTTTGGTGAAATAGTCATATTGGTTATTCGCCCTAAAACTATGGCTAAAAAAGCGACAATGGCCTTCATACTATCTTTATCTTAAAACATAAAAACGTAATGATTTCAAAAGAGGCAGAATATTTCCTTTTGTTATATTATATATATATATATATATATATATATATATATATATATATATATATAGAAATATATTTTATTTTATTGTGGTAATGATTAAGAAGAAACTATTTTTTAAAATTATGCTAATAATGTAGACAAAATATTTCTTTTTATTGTGGCGATGATATAGAGCAAAATATTTCCTCCTATTATGGTAATGATAAGGAGTACAATATATAAATTATGATGGAAATCATGATAAGTAAAATATGTATATTTAATTTAACTGTAGTAATAATATAGAGAAAAATATTTCCATATATTATGGTAACGATACAGAGCAAAATATTTCTTTTTTTCGTAATGATATAAAGCAAAATATTTAATTATGTTTTGGTAACGATATAGTGCAAAATATTTCTTTCTATTATGTTAATGATACAGAGGGAAATGTTTTCTCCTATTATGGTAATGATATAGAGTACAATAATTACATTATTATGGTAATGATAAAAAGTAAATTATTGGGTTTAATTATAGTGATAATATAGAGCAAAATAATTCCTTTAATTATGGTAATGATACGGAGCTAAATATTTAATATTATTATGGTAATGTTATAGTGCAAAATATTAGTCCCTATTATTATGGTAATGATACAGAGGGAAATGTTTTCTCCTATTATGGTAATGATATAGAGTACAATAATTACATTATTATGGTAAAGATAAAAAGTAAATTATTGGGTTTAACTATAGTGATAATATAGAGCAAAATAATTCCTTTAATTATGGTAATGATACGGAGCTAAATATTTAATATTATTATGGTAATGTTATAGTGCAAAATATTAGTCCCTATTATTATGGTAATGATACAGAGGGAAATGTTTTCTCCTATTATGGTAATGATATAGAGTACAATAATTACATTATTATGGTAAAGATAAAAAGTAAATTATTGGGTTTAACTATAGTGATAATATAGAGCAAAATAATTCCTTTAATTAAGGTAATGATACGTAGCTAAATATTTAATATTATTATGGTAATGTTATAGTGCAAAATATTAGTCCCTATTATTATGGTAATGATATAGTGTAAAATATTTTCTTTTAATATCGTAATTATATGGAGCAAAATATTACATTTTACTATGGTAATGATATAGAGCAAAATATTTCCTTCTATTATGGTAATGATATAGAGCAAAATATTTCCTTCTATTATGGTAATGATATAGAGCAAAAGAATTCCTTTAATTGAGGTAATGATACGGAGCTAAATATTAAATATTATTATGGTAATGTTACAGTGCAAAATATTATTCCCTATTATTATGGTAATGATATAGTGTAAAATATTTCCTTTTAATATCGTAATTATATGGAGCAAAATATTACATTTTACTATGGTAATGATATAGAGCAAAATATTTCCTTCTATTATGGTAATGATATAGAGCAAAATATTTCCTTCTATTATGGTAATGATATAGAGCAAAATATTTCCTTCTATTATGGTAATGATATAGAGCAAAATATTTCCTTCTATTATGGTAATGATATAGAGAAAAACATTTCCTTTTAATATGGTAATGATAAAGAACAATATATTCCCTTATATTATTGTAATGATATAGAGCAAAATTTTACATTTTATTGTGGTAGTGATATGAAGAAAAATATCTCCATATATTATAGTAATGATACAGAACAAAATATTTCCAAATAATATGGTAATGATATAGAACAAAATATTTTAAAAATAATATGGTAATGATATAGAACAAAATATTTCCTTCTATTATGGTAATGATATAGAGCAAAATATTTCCTTCTATTATGGTAATGATATAGAGCAAAATATTTCCTTCTATTATGGTAATGATATAGAGCAAAATATTTCCTTCTATTATGGTAATGATAAAGAACAATATATTCCCTTATATTATTGTAATGATATAGAGCAAAATTTTACATTTTATTGTGGTAATGATATGAAGAAAAATATCTCCATTTATTATAGTAATGATACAGAACAAAATATTTCCAAATAATATGGTAATGATATAGAACAAAATATTTCCAAATATTATGGTAATGATATAAAGCAAACTATTTCTTCATATAATGTTGTAAGTTCATATTAAACATGTATAAAATATAGAATTCAAAAATAACGAAGAATATACTAAAATATAAATGTATAAAGGATTATTCTATTTCAGTAAAAACAACATTTTAGTGGTAATTCATTAGTTCTCCTCTATCCTGTTACAACGCTTTTATACATATTTGCTATAAATTTCGCATCTAAATAAGTAAGCTGAAAGCCTATGTACGCTGCTTTACACTTGGGTTCGACTTGTGTCCCGTATAACTTTCACTATAACTCTTTGGACGGTATAAGCCCATCTCCTTGGGCCGGCCCGGGTTACATGAGGTCGAAGAGTACGTACGCTGAGCGCAGGGTGAACGCACTTCTGCTTTCACTCCGGCCCAGCCTCACGTGCGACCGGGCGACATCGTATTACATGACAAGTTTCTTGTTTTATATATATATGCAGTATGCATTTACTCTAAAATGTGTAATGGGGAAAGTTGGGCAATCGACTTCAAGGCGCGCTGTCACTTTGAGAACTATTCAAGGGCATTGGAGAGTTCCTTTCCGTCTTCAGAGCAGTTCCTAAAGCCATTAAAATGTTTCACTGAACTCCGAGAGACGTCCATTTATTAGGAAACGAGTAACAGATGGAACGGATTTGAATAACGTTTCTAGTGTTCAGTTAAAAATATATAAACCTGTATTGTAAGTAGCGACCATGAGGCAGGCCTACGTTTAAGAAGTGTAATGTTTTTTTTAAGCGATAAGCCAGATTTACTATTATCAGATATGAAGGATTGTGAATATATGTTGAATGATGATAGTGGGATTATATCGGCGCATCCCTTCTCGCATACCTATACCTACTCTCTATTGGGGCCATAAAGAGAAACGTTTTCACATTTAAAGCTTCAACATAACGGGTTTAGATTTTGTAATCAAAATTAAGCAAGTTTTTCAACTATCGCAATAATAAGTGATTTAATCTTTTGCGAGCTCTTCCCATAATTTCTTTAGTAGTGGTGAACGTTACGACTGTTTTAGTATCACAAATAAAATATGAAGCCGGAACAAAATAGAGTTGCTACGAGGAAACAGGACGACTAGTGCTATAGCAGAGTCCGAACAGAACTACTTGTAGGAAGCTTCAAAGAGCGAGAACCACTTGTTACGTTCAAAATTAAAATAAGAGAAATTCAATTAATTTTACAAAATTGTTTTTTTTAAATTTTCTGCTTAAATTAAAGACTATTGTAACTGCCGAAACAAATACAACTAGTTATTTTGAACTATTGAAGAACCTACCACTGTAAAGTCTAGTGACAAAATTAAGTCGTCAAAACAGTTCAAATTGAACAACAAAAATGCACTTTCTTTATAATGAAACTTATAATTAGGTACTTATACTCTTCTGATAGTAGAACTTACGCATTTGTGATTTGAAGAAGATCCTTTCAGGTACTATATCCCAATTTTTTATTTCGGTCAATAGCTCCAAGAATTTCGCAAAATTGGGGCATAGTGTATCCACTGCCCACTGGGAGTTTCGCGTAACCGCTGATCCCATCATATATCTAAATAGAAGCAAAAAGGTTTTTATTGTACTTATATGTCAAGTGTCTCAGATAAAAATTAAACAAGTTACCTTATTACAGAGTTTAACAATAATGATTACTTTTTATATGATTAATATAGTCAAGGAAAGACAGAATAAAGCTGCCTATCTTGGACCTTACTGTACTGGAAGACTAGTAATGGGCTTAAACAAATCATTATTGCCCTAAGTTTGACCTTAGGTACTCATTTTCAGAGGTGGAGTTGAGTTGGGAGCTGTAAGAACAAACAGAAGTTCTTTGGCGCTTACGGGTATCGAACTCAAGATCTTTATTTTAATACTTGTGTTCTACTCTCTAAACCACTCTGATCCAATTTGTTGAAACTTAAATCTAGTTTAAAAAAAGTTTATACAAATGTAAGTTTGAAATATTTTGCACATAAAATGTAGATTTTGGAAATGATTTTTAAGAACGAGTTCTTCTTTAATTAATTTTACAGTATATTTTTTAAAATGAAAATTACTTAAATTGACAGAACTTACAATCACAGTGCAACGTGACGTTATCACTTAGGGATTCCAACGAAATCAGGTAACAATCCGGAGATCAACGAATTTCCCCGAAGATTTACGATTTCAAAAATTAGATTTAATGGAGTTAATATTTGTTTTTTTGTTTGTTAGTTGTTTGAAGGTTATGTTAGAACGATTTTAATAATTAATTTCGTTTATATTCGAAAATATTGTGCTTTTGATTACATTACGCTGTGACGTAAGATTTCATAAAACAGCTGTTTCTATTACTCGTATGTCATGTTATTTTCTATATTGTACTCTAGTAATAAATTAAAATATACGTCTAAGGAAAATTGTATTACTTAATGTGATAACGGAAAATATATTTGCGTAATACATAAAATATATTTATTATATATTAAAGATAAACAATAAAGTTTTTTATTTTGTAAAATTTTTAAATGTAAATTTTAAAAAATTAAATTTATTTTTAAGTAAGATAATATTTATAAATAAATAAATAACTGCACACATCACAAAACAAACTGCTTTATTATCATATACGTTTCATTGACTTATATTATCATTTTCAATGACACTACTGCAAATTTACAACTGCAATTTTATTACTTATTACTGCAACTCACTGTACTCACAACTGCAACTTTATTACTTATTACTGCAACTAACTGTACTTACAACTGCAACTTTACTACCTATTACTGCAACTAACTATACATATAACTGCAACTTTATTACTTACTACTGCAACTAACTGTACTTACAACTGCCACTTTATTATTTACTACTGCAACTAACTGTACTTACAACTGCCACTTTACTACCTATTACTGCAACTAACTGTACATACAACTGCCACTTTACTACCTATTACTGCAACTAACTGTACATACAACTGCCACTTTACTACCCATTACTGCAACTAACTGTACATACAACTGCCACTTTACTACCCATTACTGCAACTAACTGTACATACAACTGCCACTTTACTACATATTACTGCAACTAACTTTACTTACAACTGCCACGTTACTACCTATTACTGCAACTAACTGTACATACAACTGCCACTTTACTACCTATTACTGCAACTAACTTTACTTACAACTGCCACTTGACTACCTATTACTGCAACTAACTGTACATACAACTGCCACTTTACTACACTTTACTACCTATTACTGCAACTAACTTTACTTACAATTGCAACTTTACAACCTATTACTGCAACTAACTTTACTTACAACTGCAACTTGACTACCTATTACTGCAAGTAACTGTACTTACAACTGCCACTTATTACTTAAAAGGTTATATTAAGTTATGTATGAGATTTATCCCTTTTCTAATGAACATTAAGAATGCATAATAAATATTTGAGATACATTTAACGAAGTTATTTAAAACATTTATAAGTGTATGTAACGTTACTATCGACTTATTAAAATAACTTACATGTTTCCATTATTTCAAGTGAAAGTTCCACTGCTGACGTCATTGGCATTGTTTTTAAATATGAACAAATAAATAAAGGACAATTGTCTTTAACAAAGCATCTTGAGCGAAATACAGATAATACCTAAAGCAACCTTTATATGTAGGCAAACTAACCTTTAAAATTAATCCTAAAGTAAACAAATTAAAATTTATACCGTTTAATTATACACAACAATAATAATAAATAACTGTTTTCTGGAACCAAGACGTCAACTTTTCCACTTTTACAATTTAATGATTATCAGATGTAATGTCGGATGTAAAACAATGACGTCATTCAAGAATTCCTTAATAATACACTGAGGCTATTTCTCCAAAATAATTGGCGCTTTTTTTCGTACTATTAGGCTTTCTTCAGAATGAAGAATTCAGATTATTCAAAAAAAAACATAATCAAGGTCTCTAGACTTCTTCAAACCAAACTCTCCGTATCGTTATTTTAGCGTAACAAAATGACCAAAGCTATGAAGAGCGCGTATTAAATATGTCAGAATTGCGCTATCACAAGTACTTGCTATTACCCAAGTACTCGATCTAGCAGGACATTCCCGAGTTACGCTACGGCAGACCAATGTATGAAATTCCAGGCCGGTCAGTGGATTACCTTGACAAAGGGTAAAGTTCTGGCCAAGGTTAATCAACATTGTTTTTTGGAGTCAGACGGTTGCAAATCTAAAAATAAATCGAGAGTAGAAGTTGTTATTGAAACCACACTGACGTTAATTTAGTGAGCATTAGCAAAAACAAGTCGAGTTTTTTAAAATCTTAAACGGTAACTATGTTTATTTATATTAGTTTTCAGGTAATGTTTTTTTCCATCTCCTACTTAAATTTGTAATCTCCTTTACATAGCCTTTGCTATTGTTATTTTTTACTCCTCTTTACAAATTCTCAACAGTGTTGGAAAGTTAAATATATGTGTATTATTTTCACATTATATTTCATTTAGTTTTAAATCCTCACAATGTATCTAAAGGACACAATTTGTATATATATATATATATATATATATATATATATGTATTCTTGTGCATTAATACAGAACTCAGTCAAAATACAAATACAAGAATTATCATTGAATTTACAATTCAAAGCTTTTCGTTGGCTAACATTACCAACATCATCAGGAATATTAAACCTAGAACATCACCAGGTTTAATATTCCTGATGATGTTGGCAATGTTAGCCAACGAAAAGCTTTTAATTGTAAATTCAATTATAATTCTTGTATTTGTATTTTGACTTAGTTATTTATATATATATATATATACTATTAAAAACATTTCAAATACAAAAACTGTTTTGATTTTATATTTTTGAAATATAAATTATAAAAATCAAAAACAATTCTTCTATTTGAAATATTTGTATTTATTTAGTAAATGACAAAAGAATGTATCACTATACTATATATATATATATATATATATATATATATATATATATATATATATATCGCAATATGTATTCTTGTGTATTAATAAAGAACTAAGTCAAAATACAAATACAAGAATTATAATTGAATTTACAATTCAAATCTGTTCGTTGGCTAACAGTACCAACATCATCAGGAATATTAAACAATTCAATTTATATATATATATATATTTATTTATTTATTTATTTATATGTGTGTGTGTGTGTTCGTTTGTGTTTGTGTGTGTGTGTTATATACCGTTATGACCAACAACGGTGATTTTAATGCTTTCCGAAGACGTTAAAATGATTCCTAAACTCTACAAGTCCCGATGTATGTATTGCACAGACCACCAAAAAGTCAAAATGTTTTCAAGAGTTGCCGGAGCGGTTTACCTTGCGTCGGCCTATCTGTCTCGAAGTCTCTGTCTCTCTCACGCATATAGGACATTGACAGAATCCGCATGCGCACCATCCTCGGCCTTCTAGAACGTTGTTTACCCTTCAGCGGTCAGCCACCCTGCCCGCCTTGTAGGCGGCTGTGGTCGCAGGTGCTCGCTCATATGTCATTCACAATTTACATGTTTTGTAATGAAAAGTAACTTTTATAAGAATTGAACTTTGTTTCTTGAACATCTGCAAAATCTTAATCGAAAAATAAATCCACAATTTTGCATTTTAGTTTCATTACCACAGATATACTATTTGATTTTGTAGTTTATGCCATCCAGCAAATAACAATAACCGAAATGACCTTGGAAACAAATTTGTATAGATTTGATATTTAAATAGTTTTAGGGAATATAATTTTTTTAAGAGCACCTGACACTTCTAGGGGGATTATAATAAGATTTTAGCTCACATCGTATAAACATTTGCCGTCCGATTTCTGAATATAAACGCAACGTTAGCGCGTAATTCCAAACACAGTCCTTATAATAGAGGCATCCACTTATCAGCTGTTTACAACTACACTTAGAGGTTATGTAAAGATTATGTTTAAAATTCCTAAATTCAGTTACAAAATTTATGTTGAGAAATATCGTATATTTCAATAAACTAAGTGTTAACGTACGTCATTATTATAATACACTCGTAGATTACTTTTACATTCTATACTTTACTTTAAAAAGTTGAAATAATACTACTTATCAGTAAATAAAAATATCAATTTATATTTCGAAAAGTCTTAATTTAACTATTTCAATAATATGATAATGATAGATATATTTTCATTAGAATTGTGTAAGTAAAGCCCTCTTTAGGCGCCTGATAATCTTTAAGAAACAAGATCAATCCGACTTGTTTATAGCTCCATTTTTAATTCATATTTTCACTTCTGTTATACTTTGATTTAAAGTAGAATAGGAATGAGTCTGTGGCAGGGTAGAGATGCGTTGTTGTCAGTTCGAACGCATTGACAGTCAACCCCCCACTGCCAGCGACTGAAATTGCAGAACAAAGCAAGCTACACCACTAGTAAATCACTCCACCGCAGTTACTATGTCACTGAGCGACGAACTGAAGTTTAACGTCGAATTGGCAACAAGGCTCGCCCACGCAGCAAGATGTGAAGTTCCTATTAGCTCAGACGGCTGTAATCCCCACTCCTTTTGGTAGATTTCACCTACGCAGAATCCTATTCTGTTTTAAATCAAACTATAGACACTGCTCCCATATCTTCATGTATAAAATCGTTTTCATACAGGACGTTTTCACTTGTACTGGCTAGTCACCTAGAGTGTTTGTCAATGACATCTACACCATTGGGCACTAACACTGGCGAGTAGACCTACAACTGAAAACCTTTGTGTTTGAAAACGTTTTTAAAACATTTATTATTATCCTTTATTACTTATTTTAAAACAGAAAAACGGATTATTATACTTTGATTTAAAGTAGAATAGGAATGGGTCTGTGGCAGTGTAGGGATGCGGTGTTGTCAGTTCGAACGCTGTGACAGTCAACCCACTATTGCCAGTGGCTAATACAGTCATGAAGCTAGTTGGTAAACTCATTTATTAACTTTGAGATTTTTTCCCTAAGAAATCATATTTTTTATTCTCAATTTAATCCTCTCTATTAGGACTGAATCCATTAATGAAAAACTGGTTTTTCGTATAATAAGGCGTGAAGTATCTCTCATAAATACCAGTTAATTACTAACCGAAGTTAATTCGGAAATTGAAAAAAGCATATAATTAATAATTTATAACATGCAACAATTATTTATTTACTATCTTATATAATAAAATGTTCTTCATGTATATAGATTAGAAGTTTGAAGTGATTGCACAAAATTTAGTTTGACAGTAATACGATGAGTGATTCACTATTCGCTCCAAAGGCTGTAATCCCCACTCCCTCTGGTCGACGTAAAATCCTATTCTGTTTGGATTTGATTCTAAAAAAATTGATTTGTTTAAAATCAAACTATAGTCGCGTTTACACTAGTTTAACCTTGATTTAGACAATGTTGAAGGACGTTAGCCTACTGTTAAAGTTCACAACTTATAATGCTTTACAAAACGAAAGAAAAATCCAAGCAAATGTACTTAAACCGACAATACTAACTTTATTCGTTCTACATACCACAACGCATCATTTTTTAAAACGAAGCTTTCGACAACGTTCCAAACAGTGAAAGCTAAACAGAATATTCATTGACAAAACTATTTACTGACTATTGTTACAATACTCGTAATTTGTTTATTATCTTAGTAACATACATAAAAACTTCATTGCGTTAGAAATATGCGTTGAAGCCCTCTGTTGTAATCACAGTGAGTAAATGTTAATTTAAATTAACGGATATTATAAAATGGCCGCCATAACGTTCATGCATATTCATATTACTTTTAAAATTTTTTATTCAAAATATATTTTTTTTAAATAATAATAGCACGCATAATCAAATCTAACCTGTCCTACAATTGTGGCAGAAAATCACAAGCACTGTAGGTTTGATCCAATCATACAGTCACATCAGGACAATCACAACAGATGTGATGCAATCATACTGTCAGAGAATCACAAGCACTGTAGGTTTGATCCAATCATACTATCAGATACGGACAAGCACAGCAGAATTGATGCAATCATACTGGCAGAAAATCACAAGCACTGTAGGTTTGATCCAATCATACCGCCAGATCCGGACAAGCAAAGCAGATTTAATGCAATCATGCTGTCAGAAAATCACAAGCACTGTAGGTTTGATCCAACCATACTGCCAGATCCGGACAAGCACAGCAGATTTAATGCAATCATGCTGTCAGAAAATCACAAGTACTGTAAGTTTGATCCAATCATACTGCCAGATCCGGAGAGCTCAGCCGATTTAATGCAATCATGCTGTCAGAAAATCACAAGCACTGTAAGTTTGATCCGACCATACTGCCAGATTAGGAAAATCACTATAGGTTTATGCCAATCGCACTGCAGATCATAAAGGACACAGAAGGTTAATGCAATCATATTTCCGATCAGACCAAGGACTCTAGGTTTGGTGCTACTATCCTGACAAATCAGAACAGGCTCTGTATGATGTTACACACACATACTGCCAATCATAAAGTTCACTGAAGTTTGAGAACAAACACTGCAAGATTGATGCAGTCATAATGTCAGATCAAACAAAGGACTGTAGGTTTGGTGCTACTATCCTGGTAAATCAGAACAGGCTCTGCAGAATGTTACACAGACATACTTCCAATCATAGAGTTCATTGAAGTTTAAGGACAAACACTCCAAGTTTGATGCAGTCATAATGTCAGATCACACAAAGAACTGTAGGTTTGGTGCTACTATCCAGACAAATCAGAACAGGCTCTGCAAAATGTTACACAGGCATACTTCCAATCATAAAGTTCACTGAAGCTTAAGGACAAACACTGCAAGATTGATGCAGTCATAATGTCAGATCAAACAAAGAACTGTAGGTTTGGTGCTACTATCCTGATAACTCAGAACAGGCTCTGCAGAATGTTACACACAGACATACTTCCAATCATAAAGTTCACTGAAGTTTAAGGACAAACACTGCTCATTTGATGCAGTCATAATGTCAGATCACACAAAGAACTGTAGGTTTGGTGCAACTATCCTGATAAATCAGAACAGGCTCTGCAGAATGTTACACAGACATACTTCCAATCATAAAGTTCACTGAAGTTTAAGGACAAACACTGCAAGATTGATGCAGTCATAATGTCAGATCAAACAAACAACTGTAGGTTTGGTGCTACTATCCTGACAAATCAGAACAGGTTCTGCAGAATGTTATACAGACATACTTCCAATCATAATGTTCACTGAAGTTTAAGGACAAACACTGCAAGATTGATTTAGTCATAATGTCAGATCAAACAAAGAACTGTAGGTTTGGTGCTACTATCCTGACAAATCAGAACAGGCTCTGCAGAATGTTACACAGACATACTTCCAATCATAAAGTTCACTGAAGTTTAAGGACAAAAACTGCAAGATTAATGCAAACATAATGTCAGATCAAACAGAGAACTGTAGATTTGGTGCTACTATCCTGACAAATCAGAACAGGCTCTGCAGAATGTTACAAAGACATACTTCCAATCATAAAGTTCACTGAAGTTTAAGGACAAACACTGCAAGTTTGATGCAGTCATAATGTCAGATCAAACAAAGAACTGTAGGTTTGGTGCTACTATGCTGATAAATCAGAACAGGCTCTGTATGATGTTACACAGACATACTTCCAATCATAAAGTTCACTGAAGTTTAAGAACAAACACAGCGAGTTTGATGCAGTCATAATGTCAGATCACACAAAGAACTGTAGGTTTGGTGCAACTATCCTGGCAAATCAGAACAGGATCTGCAGGATGTTACACAGACATACTTCCAATCATAAATTTCACTGAAGTTTAAGAACAAACACAGCGAGTTTGATGCAGTCATAATGTCAGATCACACAAAGAACTGTAGGTTTGGTGCTACTATCCACACAAATCAGAACAGGCTCTGCAGAATGTTACACAGACATACTTCCAATCATAAAGTTCACTGAAGTTTAAGGACAAACACTGCAAGATTGATGCAAACATAATGTCAGATCAAACAGAGAACTGTAGGTTTGGTGCTACTATCCTGACAAATCAGAACAGGCTCTGCAGAATGTTACACAGACGTACTTCCAATCATAAAGTTCACTGATGTTTAAGGACAAACACTGCAAGATTGATGCAAACATAATGTCAGATCAAACAGAGAACTGTAGGTTTGGTGCTACTATCCTGACAAATCAGAACAGGCTCTGCAGAATGTTACACAGACATACTTCCAATCATAAAGTTCACTGAAGCTTAAGGACAAACACTGCAAGATTGATGCAAACATAATGTCAGATCAAACAAAGAACTGTAGGTTTGGTGCTACTATCCTGATAAATCAGAACAGGCTCTGTATGATGTTACACAGACATACTTCCAATCATAAAGTTCACTGAAGTTTAAGGACAAACACTGCAAGTTTGATGCAGTCATAATGTCAGATCACACAACGAACTGTAGGATTGGTGCTACTATCCTGACAAATCAGAACAGACTCTGCAGAATGTTACACAGACATACTTCCAATCATAAAGTTCACTGAAGTTTAAGGACAAACACTGCAAGTTTGATGCAGTCATAATGTCAGATCACACAAAGAACTGTAGGTTTGGTGCAACTATCCTGGCAAATCAGAACAGGCTCTACAGAATGTTACAAAGACATACTTCCAATCATAAATTTCACTGAAGTTTAAGAACAAACACAGCGAGTTTGATGCAGTCATAATGTCAGATCACACAAAGAACTGTAGGTTTGGTGCTACTATCCAGACAAATCAGAACAGGCTCTGCAGAATGTTACACAGACATACTTCCAATCATAAAGTTCACTGAAGTTTAAGGACAAACACTGCAAGATTGATGCAAACATAATGTCAGATCAAACAGAGAACTGTAGGTTTGGTGCTACTATCCTGACAAATCAGAACAGGCTCTGCAGAATGTTACACAGACGTACTTCCAATCATAAAGTTCACTGAAGTTTAAGGACAAACACTGCAAGATTGATGCAAACATAATGTCAGATCAAACAGAGAACTGTAGGTTTGGTGCTACTATCCTGACAAATCAGAACAGGCTCTGCAGAATGTTACACAGACATACTTCCAATCATAAAGTTCACTGAAGCTTAAGGACAAACACTGCTCCTTTGATGCAGTCATAATGTCAGATCAAACAAAGAACTGTAGGTTTGGTGCTACTATCCTGATAAATCAGAACAGGCTCTGTATGATGTTACACAGACATACTTCCAATCATAAAGTTCACTGAAGTTTAAGGACAAACACTGCAAGTTTGATGCAGTCATAATGTCAGATCACACAACGAACTGTACGATTGGTGCTACTATCCTGACAAATCAGAACAGGCTTTGCAGAATGTTACACAGACATACTTCCAATCATAAAGTTCACTGAAGTTTAAGGACAAACACAGCGAGTTTGATGCAGTCATAATGTCAGATCACACAACGAACTGTAGGATTGGTGCTACTATCCTGACAAATCAGAACAGGCTCTGCAGAATGTTACACAGACATACTTCCAATCATAAAGTTCACTGAAGCTTAAGGACAAACACTGCTCGTTTGATGCAGTCATAATGTCAGATCAAACAAAGAACTGTAGGTTTGGTGCTACTATCCTGATAAATCAGAACAGGCTCTTATGATGTTACACAGACATACTTCCAATCATAAAGTTCACTGAAGTTTAAGGACAAACACTGCAAGTTTGATGCAAACATAATGTCAGATCAAACAGAGAACTGTAGGTTTGGTGCTACTATCCTGACAAATCAGAACAGGCTCTGCAGAATGTTACACAGACGTACTTCCAATCATAAAGTTCACTGTAGTTTAAGGACAAACACTGCAAGATTGATGCAAACATAATGTCAGATCAAACAGAGAACTGTAGGTTTGGTGCTACTATCCTGACAAATCAGAACAGGCTCTGCAGAATGTTACACAGACATACTTCCAATCATAAAGTTCACTGAAGCTTAAGGACAAACACTGCTCGTTTGATGCAGTCATAATGTCAGATCAAACAAGGAACTGTAGGTTTGGTGCTACTATCCTGATAAATCAGAACAGGCTCTGTATGATGTTACACAGACATACTTCCAATCATAAAGTTCACTGAAGTTTAAGGACAAAAACTGCAAGTTTGATGCAATCATAATGTCAGATCACACAAAGAACTGTAGGTTTGGTGCTACTATCCCGACAAATCAGAACAGGCTCTGCAGAATGTTACAAAGACATACTTCCAATCATAAAGTTCACTGAAGTTTAAGGACAAACACAGCGAGTTTGATGCAGTCATAATGTCAGATCACACAACGAACTGTAGGATTGGTGCTACTATCCTGACAAATCAGAACAGGCTTTGCAGAATGTTACACAGACATACTTCCAATCATAAAGTTCACTGAAGTTTAAGGACAAACACTGCAAGTTTGATGCAGTCATAATGTCAGATCACACAAAGAACTGTAGGTTTAGTGCAACTATCCTGGCAAATCAGAACAGGCTCTGCAGAATGTTACACAGACATACTTCCAATCATAAAGTTCACTGAAGCTTAAGGACAAACACTGCTCGTTTGATGCAGTCATAATGTCAGATCAAACAAAGAACTGTAGGTTTGGTGCTACTATCCTGATAAATCAGAACAGGCTCTGTATGATGTTACACAGACATACTTCCAATCATAAAGTTCACTGACGTTTAAGGACAAACACTGCAAGTTTGATGCAATCATAATGTCAGATCACACAAAGAACTGTAGGTTTGGTGCTACTATCCCGATAAATCAGAACAGGCTCTGTATGATGTTACACAGACATACTTCCAATCATAAAGTTCACTGAAGCTTAAGGACAAACACTGCAAGATTGATGCAATCATAATGTCAGATCACACAAAGAACTGTAGGTTTGGTGCTACTATCCCGACAAATCAGAACAGACTCTGCAGAATGTTACAAAGACATACTTCCAATCATAAAGTTCACTGAAGTTTAAGGACAAACACTGCAAGTTTGATGCAGTCATAATGTCAGATCACACAAAGAACTATAGGTTTGGTGCAATCATACTGGTAAATCAGAACAGAATCTGCAGGATGTTACAAAGACGTACATCCAATCATAAAGTTCACTGAAGTTTAACAACCAACACTCCAAGTTTGATGTAGTTATAATGTGAGATCACTTAAAGAACTGTAGGTTTGGTGCAATCTTACTGGTAAATCAGAACAGGATCTGCAGGATGTTACAAAGACATACTTCCAATCATTAAGTTCACTGAGGTTTAAGGACAAACACAGCAAGTTTGATGCAGTCATGTCAGATCACACAAAGAACTGTAGGTTTGGTGCTACTATCCCGACAAATCAGAACAGGCTCTGCAGAATGTTACAAAGACATACTTCCAATCATAAAGTTCACTGAAGTTTAAGGACAAACACTGCAAGTTTGATGCAGTCATAATGTCAGATCACACAAAGAACTATAGGTTTGGTGCAATCATACTGGTAAATCAGAACAGAATCTGCAGGATGTTACAAAGACGTACGTCCAATCATAAAGTTCACTGAAGTTTAAGAACCAACACTCCAAGTTTGATGTAGTTATAATGTGAGATCACTTAAAGAACTGTAGGTTTGGTGCAATCTTACTGGTAAATCAGAACAGGATCTGCAGGATGTTACAAAGACATACTTCCAATCATTAAGTTCACTGAGGTTTAAGGACAAACACAGCAAGTTTGATGCAGTCATGTCAGATCACACAAAGAACTGTAGGTCTTGTGCAATCATACTGTTAAATTAAGTTAGGCATAACAGGATTTAAACCATTCAGACACTATATAATAATAAAACCACACTGGTTGAACCATAACATTGAAGTTAGAACTAACATCTGCATTAGT
Source organism: Prosapia bicincta (assembly GCA_036971475.1). Lineage (NCBI taxonomy): Eukaryota > Metazoa > Arthropoda > Insecta > Hemiptera > Cercopidae > Prosapia > Prosapia bicincta. Next base: position 122,617,965 of record JBAIZL010000002.1, on the reverse strand, counting down.
GCAATGTTTCAGCTAAATTTAAGCCATGCCATTTCGGCAATGTACAGTGCAAATTGGCAAGGTTAATATAAGATATTACTTGGTGTACCCACAAAAAAACGTTTCAGGGAAATATTTTCGTCTTCTGTGTTGAAGAAGTTATACTGATAATATTCGCGATAGGATATTCACTTTATTACGAGTGATATACCAAATCGATCAAGGTTTTGGCAGGCACTTTACAGCTATTATAAGCATGCCTAATAGAACCAGGCTAGGGACAACCACTTCAGATTAAATGCTATCTTACTGCCAAAATTTAGCCTTGGACAGTCCATTACTATTGTACTTTTAACGATGACAAGATAATTCGAGTAGGAGAGAAAGCAAAATAGCTAGCAAAATTTTAATGAGGCCAGTCGTTTTGGTTTGAGGCCGTTGAGTTCACATGATTCAAGTAGGGTCAGTAACACTTTATGTTCCTACAACTATATTAGTAAGATCTAAGCCAAGTTGGGCACTTTAAGCTTCGTGCCAGCTACTGGAAAATTCCGTTTCTTCACAACCATTCAAACAAAAAATGGTATGAAGCAACAATTATGACAAGGCTACAGATTGAATAATAGCGTTAGTGAATAAATGTCTAATGGCAAGGTCGAACTGCAATAGAGATGTTGGGTTTAGTGCCACTATACTGGCAGGTTCTAAGCCAAAGGACACACATCACCGTGATGCAATCATGTTGACAGAATTCAACATAGAATAGTAGCTCTAGGATAAGGGAAAAACTATAGGATACTTGAGGATATTTGAGCCCCTGCCTAAATATTCTCACCCTCCCTTGTCACATCGAAGCACTTTATACGGTCGTGTTACAAAATATTGGATCTTGAACAACGCTTGCTGATAAAAAACGACCGCTCGTTACGGCGGTAGAGGCGCTACTCCCGTTTCTTGGACAAATGTACGCTTCCTTCTTCAAAATACCAAAATCCTACGTCATTTCTTCCATCTTAATTTTTTAAACCAGTGGAAATTCCGTTACCATCGTAATCATACTGTTTATATTAAATCTCCAAACCATTCTACTTCTATTAGCTCAACTTATTTCTTCTCGATTTTTACGAAAAACTTTTCTTTAATGGAATGTCTTACTTTAGTTTTTAACTTTCATTTTAGTAATTTATTTGTCTATATTTCTTCTAATTTATTTAATTTACTGTTCCTTTTCGTATATCAAATTACGACAGCAGCGCTGTTTCCCTGTGAGCCAAGATCTTATAAGCAATCACTCTACATGTTTTGAAACCGAATCAAATATAAGTTTATTCATAACCTCAATTCTAGGCTATATCTTTTTAGATTACGATTATTACTTTAAAGAATTTCAATTTCCCTATCTAGGCCTAAGTTACTCTCCTTACATTTCTTATTCGTATATTCATTATTCTATTTGGTTAAAATTGTTGTAATATTAGGGCCTATGCCTTTTAGCCTAGTCCCATAGGCTTCACTTTAATTGTTTAATTTAAACCGGTCGATTAGGCATTGGCCTTTTTAGAGTTATGTTTGTTTATAATACACTTTAACACTCACAGTTTGTCCAATTGAGTTTTAAGTATATATGTTTACACTTCTTCTCCCTATAGTTAACATTTTTTATATCATCAATGTATACTAATTTCAATATTAGGCCATTTGGCTTACTTACATATTCTGTACTATTACCATACTTCTTGCATCGGTCATTTTGGTCGTTGCAAGACACATCACTTTGACGTAATCATTGAGAAGTTATTATTAAGCTAGGTAAGTTAATCGCCTTGACAAGATTTAAACTAGGCTAGTCACTTTTCTTTGGTGCATTCATAATGACAAAGTGTCGTCCTAGTAAATCGTTAGATTGTGACTTTATCATTTACGAATTTTTACCAGAACTTTTCGACAATTTTTTAAAACCGGACAGTAACGAATTGTCCCGAAGACTTCCGAAGGCTGAACATGGCTCTTGAGGCTAACATTTGTTTTCAACTAGTCAGAGGTTGTATGTTCAAATAAATTTCAAATTATTTAGAACTATCATATATTTTATTAAATTATAAAATGTCATACCTTGAAAAATTAGTTTTTATAACTTAGAATTAGTTTCTTTGCTGATGTGCATTGAGGAAAAGTATATTGTATTGGCTATACGTTAACGGTAAATACAGCTAACTAATATTCTAACTATTGATGGCTTTAGCTATTTCTTTCAACTAGTTTCACTTACTAGACACTTATTTAACCTTTTTAAGTAGATTTAATTTATATATATATATATATATATATATATATATATATAATGATGATGAATAGTTATTATACGGAGTACACGCGTTCATTCTGCAGTGCATAAATTCGCAGTTCCGACGCTTCGCTAGAATCTCATCCAGCATTGACGAGGTGAACCGAACAACAGTTGAAGAGCGAGTTGAACAGCAGTTGACTCGCTCTTCAACTGTTGTTGGGTTCACCTCGTCAATGCTAGATGAGATTCTAGCGAAACGTCGGAACTGCGAATTTATGCACTGCAGAATGAACGGATGTAGTCTACTCCAGATAATAACTATTCATCATATTTTTCCATCCGTGAAGGAATACGTATCAGCATATATATATATATATATATATATATATATATATATTTGTGTGTGTGTGTGTGTGTGTGTGTGTGTGAGTGTGTGTGTGTGTGTGTGTGTGTGTGTGTGTGTGTGTGTGTGTGTGTGTGTGTGTGTGTGTGTGTGTGTGTGTGTGTGTGTGTGTTGAAATGTAAACATAAATTTTAAAAACTAAAATTAAAAATATGTACTATAAGAGATCCTGTTACATTTTGAAATTTTTACAAGATATGAGGATCTAGGGAAAATTAAAGTATTTAAAATTGTTTAAAGTAGTATTACTGTCAAATGTTAAAATAGGCTTTGAGAACATAAAATACAGTAGTTATTCTTGAATTGAAGTAGAGTTATTATTGTCTCTTTAAAGAAAACTTTTCTTCCTTAAATAGGAAACTTAAGGAGTAACATTTTTGAAAAAATTGTTATACACCTTTTTATCCATTCCGTTTATCAGGGATTTTAATCAATAACATGTCTGTTAATATTAAAATGACTTATCATTTCTAATAGAAATGTATATACGTTTAAATCATTCAATAAAATTGAGCTTATTCATGTCTATTTGAGCACTCGGGATAACTACTGAATAAATGACAACCCGGTTGAATATCGAGTCAAAACTTTATTTATCTAGTGCAACTTTTCGACAACTAATTTGTTCCTTTAGTCAACGCTTTAGTGCTATGAAAGACAAAGTCCTTACATTTAGACTTCAAAGAGTAATGCGAGAACGCAAAACATCAGATCCCCTAGATTTGACCAAATATTTTCCTTGAGCTAGAGCTCTATGTCGTCTTTCCGCACTACTACCAAGGAATACTCCGAACTACTAAGTACCATTTATTCAAAATTGAGGTTATTTTATGAATACAAATAAGTAATGAAATAATAGAGAACTCCTGTCCACACTTAATATTGCGTTAGTTATCATTTCTACAACCTCGATTGTTTAAATTTTTATGAAAGTAACTAAAACAAAAAAACGAAATTTACTAATTTTCAACAATATTCACAAGTCTATTATAATAAAACCCGATTGTACTGAAGATGTCAGCCTTGTACTCATGAAAGCGAAAGTACCCGTTATAGGTAGCAGCACTGAATTGGCAAGAGATCTGTCGATCGCCAGAGGTAACTATTCTGTTTATTCATTTGTAATCTGTTAGAAAACATTACCTGACTTTATTACATTAGTAGAGACGTGTGTAACTTCTCATTTGAACACTATTAAAATAACTTTATTTGAATTGAATTACTGACAAAAATATATACTATTACTGAATTTTTCACAGCCAGTAAATAAATTAACCACTTGACTTTTCGAAAGCTGTAAATAATAATAAAATCTTTCTCTATTACGTTCGGTGAAACTTAATTTATCAGTTTTACATTAGTTTAGGACTATCCAAACTTTAATTTTGTAAATTTTTAAAAACGTACTAAGACAGAATGGCGATCTTCATAGGTGTCTAATTTTCGCCTTGGAGTTGTTAGGTTAAGCGGTGGCAGTTTTAAAGGCAGGTTTACGATAGTATCAAAGAGTATGTGTGATTATTGAGTTTGTTCGTTTAATATGTTTGTATTTGGTGTTTTTGTGTTGTTGTAAATTTCATATTGTTCTAGTGTGTTGATATGTGGTCCTATTTTGTTGATCATTTTGCTGTATAAATGTTATAAAAAAATTATTACAGCTAGATAAAGATAGGCCTGTTATTAGAACTGCCATGTCAGTACCTCGTTATGAAGTAGAATTTAAATCGGGAAGGTATTTTATCATTCAAAGCTTATAAGGATTTTATTACTTAAATAATCACTTTTACATTGATTTATGAATATCCGAACTTTAATTTTGTAAATTTGTAAACTTACTGAGGCAAAACGTTTTCGATCGCTCCATGGCTATCTTCATCAGTGTCTTCTGCTTGCAGTTGTTAGGTTAAGGGGTGACTTTTCGATAGTAGCCTATCATAGTATGTGAGATTTGTACTGTGTTTGTTCGTTTATTATGTTTGTATTTGATGTTTTTGTGTGTTTGTAAATTTCATATTGTTCTATTGTGTTTATATGCGGTCTTTTTTTTGTTAATGTGTAAGATTTGTAGGTTGTGGTTAATGTCTGTGTATTTGGGTTCAGTTCCTTTTAGATGGTCTGCGAATGCTGAGGTCGGTGTTTGGGTGATTTTGTGTGTTACTCGACTCTGTTTGAAGCGACGACGTGTTTGCTTAATGTAGAATTTGCTGCAGTTTGTACAGTTTAATTTTTATACGCCTGGTGCTTGTAGTTTATCTTCAGGTCGAGGAAGTTTAGGGGTTGGTTGGTTTCAATCTCTGAGATGAACTGGAGTTTTTGGTGTATTTTATTAGTGTAGATTAGGGAGTTTTCGTACTGTCGGGTATTGCCTCTGTATAGTGTTATGATATCATCGACGTTCCTGTGCCAGTAAATAATTTTGTGTGCGTGTGTATTGTTTGCGAGTACCTTGGTGTTTTCTTTGTGTTGTAGGAAATCTTCTCTTAGGATGCTGCTGATAGGACTTCCCATGGGTAGGCCATCTGGTTGCTGTTTGTATTAAAAATTACTGTGGTGTTGCCTTAGTCTGCTTTGGAGAGTGTGATATTGTTTAGTTGTGTTTTTTGTTATATGTTGGCAACGACTTTAATTTCATTGTTTACGTTTTTGTTGGTCCCCGAAATCCTAAACATCCTCCAAACCATCACCAAACAAGACTATTTCATCCACAACTCAAACTTCTATTCCCATCCAGATGGACTACCCATGGGAAGTCCTAACAGCAGCATCCTAAGAGAACGTTTCCATCAACACAGAATATACCAAGGTACTCGCAAACAATACACACACACACAATTATTTCCTGGCACAGAAACGTCAATGATAACACTATACAAAGGTACAATGCGAAAACTCCTTACCTACACTAATAAAATACCCTCGAAACTCCAGTTCATATCAGAGATTGAAAGCAACCGACCCCTAAACTTCCTCGACCTCACCATAACAAAACGCCACACGCAAACACACAGCTTCAACATTTACAGAAAACCTACAACGACAGACACACTCATCCACAACACCTAAAGCCACCCTATCCAACCCAAACACGCTGCCTTCAGATCCATGCTTCATAGACCAAAAGAAGTACCAAGACCTCAGAAAACATAAACAAAGAACTAGACACCATTAAATAATTAGCATACACAAATGGATACACCACAACAATAGACAAACAATGCCACAAAATACAAAAAAAAACACACACACACACACACAAACGAACACTACAGGGAGGAAAAGAAAATACATCGCAATATTATACATAAGCAGAACATCAAATAAAACAGCCCAAAAATTTCAAAAAAACAGAATACAAAATCACATATAAAGATAATAACAAACTGCAATACAAAATTCAACACGACACCAACAACATAGATAAACTACAAGCAGCAGGCGTATACAAATTAAACTGTACAAACTGCAGCAAATTCTACATTGAGCAAACAGGTCACCGCTTCCTACAAAGAGTCGAGGAACACACAATATGAACCAAACAGAACACCGACCCAGCATTCGCCAATCACCTAAAAGAAACTGAACACAAATACACAGACATTAATCATAACCTAGAAATCTTACACATCAACAAAAAAGGACCACATATCTACACACTAGAAGAGTATGAGATTTACCAACCCACAAAAACGCCAAATCCAAACACATTAAACTAACAAACCCAATACAAATCTAACATACTCTGAATGGCTACCATCGAAAACCTGCCTTTAAAACTGTCACCGCTTAACCTAACAACTGCAAGCCGAGGACACTGCTACGGAGCGATCGTAAACGTTCTGAACAGTAAATTTTACAAATTTACAAAATTAAAGTTCTGATATTCATAAACTATAAAAGTAATTATTTAAGTAATAAAATCCTCATGAGCTTTGAATGATAAAATACCTTGCCCATCTAGGCATTGGTTGCGACAGCGTTGTACTATATCTAAATAATAGCCGCAACCTTTGTATTCTCCACTTGCCCTACTCAGATTAAGTATAAAGCCCGATGCTTTAGGCACTGGTTGCGCCTGCGTTGTACTCTATCTAAATTATACCCTCAACCATTGTACTCTCCACTTGCCCAAATCAGATTAAGTATAAAGCCCGATGCTTTAAGCAATGGTTGGGCCTGCGTTGTACTCTATCTAAATTATACCCTCAACCATTGTACTCTCCACTTGCCCAAATCAGATTAAGTATAAAGCCCGATGCTTTAAGCAATGGTTGGGCCTGCGTTGTACTCTATCTAAATTATACCCTCAACCATTGTACTCTCCACTTGCCCAAATCAGATTAAGTATAAAGCCCGATGCTTTAAGCAATGGTTGGGCCTGCGTTGTACTCTATCTAAATTATACCCTCAACCATTGTACTCTCCACTTGCCCAAATCAGATTAAGTATAAAGCCCGATGCTTTAAGCAATGGTTGGGCCTGCGTTGTACTCTATCTAAATTATACCCTCAACCATTGTACTCTCCACTTGCCCAAATCAGATTAAGTATAAAGCCCGATGCTTTAAGCAATGGTTGGGCCTGCGTTGTACTCTATCTAAATTATACCCTCAACCATTGTACTCTCCACTTGCCCAAATCAGATTAAGTATAAAGCCCGATGCTTTAAGCAATGGTTGGGCCTGCGTTGTACTCTATCTAAATTATACCCTCAACCATTGTACTCTCCACTTGCCCAAATCAGATTAAGTATAAAGCCCGATGCTTTAAGCAATGGTTGGGCCTGCGTTGTACTCTATCTAAATTATACCCTCAACCATTGTACTCTCCACTTGCCCAAATCAGATTAAGTATAAAGCCCGATGCTTTAAGCAATGGTTGGGCCTGCGTTGTACTCTATTTAAATTATGGCCTCAATCTTTGTACTCTCTCTTGCCCAGCTCATAATAAGTATAAAGCCCTTTGCTTTAGGCATTGGTGCCTCTGCGTTGTACTCAATCTACATTATGGCCTCAACCTTTGTATTCTCAACTTGCACTGCTAATATTAGGTATAAAGCCATTTGCTTTACGCACTGTATCCTCTACGTTGTACTCTATCTAAATTATTGCCTCAAACTTTGTATTCTGCACTTCCCTCGGATTACTTATAAAGCATTTTGCTTTAGGCACTGGTGCCTCTGAGTTGTAATCTATCTAAATTATAAACTCAATCTCTGTATTCCCCACTTGCACTGCTCAGATTAGGTAAAAGTCCGTTACTATAGGCACTCTTGTCTCTGAGTTGCACTCTATCTTAATTATGGCCACAGCCATTGTATTCCCTGCATGATCTGCTCAGATTAGGTATAAAGTCCTTTGGTGGCTCTGCATTGTACTCTATCTAAATTATGGCCTCAACCTTTGTATTCCACACTTGCACTGCTCAGATTAGGAATAAAGCCGTTTGCTTTAGGCACTGGTGCCTCTGCGTTGTAGTCTATCTTAATTCTGGCCACAACCATTGTATTCCCCACTTGCACTGCTCAGATTAGGTATAAAGCCCTTTGGTGGCTCTGCATTGTACTCTATTTAAATTATGGCCTCAACCTTTGTATTCTCCTTTTTCCCAGCTTAGATTAGGTATAAAGCCCTTTGGTGGCTCTGCATTGTACTCTATTTAAATTATATCCTCAACCTTTGTATTCCACACTTGCACTGCTCAGATTAGGAATAAAGCCGTTTGCTTTAGGCACTGGTGCCTCTGCGTTGTAGTCTATCTTAATTCTGGCCACAACCTTTGTATTCCACACTTGCACTGCTCAGATTAGGAATAAAGCCGTTTGCTTTAGGCACTGGTGCCTCTGCGTTGTAGTCTATCTTAATTTTGGCCACAACCATTGTATTCCCCACTTGCACTGCTCAGATTAGGTATAAAGCCCTTTGGTGGCTCTGCGTTGTACTCTATTTAAATTATATCCTCAACCTTTGTATTCCACACTTGCACTGCTCAGATTAGGAATAAAGCCGTTTGCTTTAGGCACTGGTGCCTCTGCGTTGCACTCTATCTTAATTCTGGCCACAACCATTGTATTCCCCACTTGCACTGCTCAGATTAGGTATAAAGCCCTTTGGTGGCTCTGCATTGTACTCTATTTAAATTATATCCTCAACCTTTGTATTCCACACTTGCACTGCTCAGATTAGGAATAAAGCCGTTTGCATTAGGCACTGGTGCCTCTGCGTTGTAGTCTATCTTAATTCTGGCCACAACCTTTGTATTCCACACTTGCACTGCTCAGATTAGGAATAAAGCCGTTTGCTTTAGGCACTGGTGCCTCTGCGTTGTAGTCTATCTTAATTTTGGCCACAACCATTGTATTCCCCACTTGCACTGCTCAGATTAGGTATAAAGCCCTTTGGTGGCTCTGCGTTGTACTCTATTTAAATTATATCCTCAACCTTTGTATTCCACACTTGCACTGCTCAGATTAGGAATAAAGCCGTTTGCTTTAGGCACTGGTGCCTCTGCGTTGCACTCTATCTTAATTCTGGCCACAACCATTGTATTCCCCACTTGCACTGCTCAGATTAGGTATAAAGCCCTTTGGTGGCTCTGCATTGTACTCTATTTAAATTATATCCTCAACCTTTGTATTCCACACTTGCACTGCTCAGATTAGGAATAAAGCCGTTTGCATTAGGCACTGGTGCCTCTGCGTTGTAGTCTATCTTAATTCTGGCCACAACCTTTGTATTCCACACTTGCACTGCTCAGATTAGGAATAAAGCCGTTTGCTTTAGGCACTGGTGCCTCTGCGTTGTAGTCTATCTTAATTTTGGCCACAACCATTGTATTCCCCACTTGCACTGCTCAGATTAGGTATAAAGCCCTTTGGTGGCTCTGCATTGTACTCTATTTAAATTATGGCCTCAACCTTTGTATTCTCCTTTTTCCCAGCTTAGATTAGGTATAAAGCCCTTTGTTTTAGGCACTGGTGCCTCTGAGTTGTACTCTATATAAATTATATCCTCAACCTTTGTATTATAACCTTGTCCAGCTCATATTAGGTATAAACTCATTTGCCTTAGGCAGTGGTGCCTCTGAGTTGTACTCTATATTAATTATGGCCACAGCCATTGTATTCCCTACTTGATCTGCTCAGATTAGGTATAAAGCATTTTGGTCGCTCTGCATTGTACTCTATTTAAATTATGGCCTCAACCTATATATTCTCCTCTTGCCCAGCTCAGATTAGGTATAAAGCCCTTTGCCTTAGCCACTAGTGCTTCTGAGTTTTACTCTATTTACCTTATGGTCTCAAACTTTGTATTCTCATCTCTCCCAGCTCAGATTAGGTATAAAGCCCTTTGCCTTAGGCACTGGTGCCTCTACGTTGTACTCTATTTAAGTTATGGCCTAATCTTTGTATTCTGTTCTTGCACAGCTCAGATTGGGTATAAAGCCCTTTGCTTTAGGCACTTGTGCCTCTACGTTGTACTCTATTTAAATCATGGCCTCAACCTTTGTATTCTCCTCTTGCTCAGCTCAGATTGGGTATAAAGCCCTTTGCTTTAGGCACTTGTGCCTCTACGTTGTACTCTATTTAAAACATTGCCTCAATCGTTGTATTCTTCTCTTTCCCAGCTCAGATTAGGTATAAAGTCCTTTGCTTTAGGCACTGGTGCCTCTACGTTGTACTCTATTTAAATCATGGCCTCAACCTTTGTATTCTCCTCTTGCTCAGCTCAGATTAGGTATAAAGCCCTTTGCTATAGGCACTTGTGCCTCCGCGTTGTACTATATTTAAAACATGGCCTCAATCGTTGTATTCTTCTCTTTCCCAGCTCAGATTAGGTATAAAGCCCTTTGCTATAAGCACTTGTGCCTCTGCGTTGTACTATATTTAAAACATGGCCTCAATCGTTGTATTCTTCTCTTTCCCAGCTCAGATTAAGTATAAAGTCCTTTGCTTTAGGCACTGGTGCCTCTACGTTGTACTCTATTTAAATCATGGCCTCAACCTATATATTCTCCTCTTGCCCAGCTCAGATTAGGTATAAAGCCCTTTGCCTTAGCCACTAGTGCTTCTGAGTTTTACTCTATTTACCTTATGGTCTCAAACTTTGTATTCTCATCTCTCCCAGCTCAGATTAGGTATAAAGCCCTTTGCCTTAGGCACTGGTGCCTCTACGTTGTACTCTATTTAAGTTATGGCCTAATATTTGTATTCTGCTCTTGCTCAGCTCAGATTGGGTATAAAGCCCTTTGCTTTAGGCACTTGTGCCTCTACGTTGTACTCTATTTAAATCATGGCCTCAACCTTTGTATTCTCCTCTTGCTCAGCTCAGATTGGGTATAAAGCCCTTTGCTTTAGGCACTTGTGCCTCTACGTTGTACTCTATTTAAAACATTGCCTCAATCGTTGTATTCTTCTCTTTCCCAGCTCAGATTAGGTATAAAGTCCTTTGCTTTAGGCACTGGTGCCTCTACGTTGTACTCTATTTAAATCATGGCCTCAACCTTTGTATTCTCCTCTTGCTCAGCTCAGATTAGGTATAAAGCCCTTTGCTATAGGCACTTGTGCCTCTGCGTTGTAATCTATCTACATTATGGTCACAGTAATTGTATTCCCCACTTGCACAGCTCAGATTAGGTATAAAGCCCTTTGCTATAGGCAGTTGTGCCTCTGCGTTGTAATCTATCTACATTATGGTCACAGTAATTGTATTCCACACTTGCACTGCTCAGATTAGGAAGAAAATCCTTTGCTTTAGGCACTGGTGCCTCTGAGTTGTACTCTATCTACATTATGGTCACAGTAATTGTATTCCCCACTTGCACAGCTCAGATTAGGTATAAAGCCCTTTGCTATAGGCAGTTGTGCCTCTGCGTTGTAATCTATCTACATTATGGTCACAGTAATTGTATTCCCCACTTGCACAGCTCAGATTAGGTATAAAGCCCTTTGCTATAGGCAGTTGTGCCTCTGCGTTGTAACCTATCTACATTATGGTCACAGTAATTGTATTCCACACTTGCACTGCTCAGATTAGGTATAACGCCCTTTGCTTTAGGCACTGGAGCCTCTGCGTTGTATTATATTTAAATTATGGCCTTAATCGTTGTATTCTTCTCTTGCCCAGCTCAGATTAAGTATAAAGCCCTTTGCTTTAGGCACTGGAGCCTCTGCGTTGTATTATATTTAAATTATGGCCTTAATCGTTGTATTCTCCTCTTGCTCAGCTCAGATTAGGTATAAAGCCCTTTGCTATAGGCACTTGTGCCTCTGCGTTGTAATCTATCTACATTATGGTCACAGTAATTGTATTCCCCACTTGCACAGCTCAGATTAGGTATAAAGCCCTTTGCTATAGGCAGTTGTGCCTCTGCGTTGTAATCTATCTACATTATGGTCACAGTAATTGTATTCCACACTTGCACTGCTCAGATTAGGAAGAAAATCCTTTGCTTTAGGCACTGGTGCCTCTGAGTTGTACTCTATCTACATTATGGTCACAGTAATTGTATTCCCCACTTGCACAGCTCAGATTAGGTATAAAGCCCTTTGCTATAGGCAGTTGTGCCTCTGCGTTGTAATCTATCTACATTATGGTCACAGTAATTGTATTCCCCACTTGCACAGCTCAGATTAGGTATAAAGCCCTTTGCTATAGGCAGTTGTGCCTCTGCGTTGTAATCTATCTACATTATGGTCACAGTAATTGTATTCCACACTTGCACTGCTCAGATTAGGAAGAAAATCCTTTGCTTTAGGCACTGGTGCCTCTGAGTTGTACTCTATCTACATTATGGTCACAGTAATTGTATTCCCCACTTGCACAGCTCAGATTAGGTATAAAGCCCTTTGCTATAGGCAGTTGTGCCTCTGCGTTGTAATCTATCTACATTATGGTCACAGTAATTGTATTCCCCACTTGCACAGCTCAGATTAGGTATAAAGCCCTTTGCTATAGGCAGTTGTGCCTCTGCGTTGTAACCTATCTACATTATGGTCACAGTAATTGTATTCCACACTTGCACTGCTCAGATTAGGTATAAAGCCCTTTGCTTTAGGCACTGGAGCCTCTGCGTTGTATTATATTTAAATTATGGCCTTAATCGTTGTATTCTTCTCTTGCCCAGCTCAGATTAAGTATAAAGCCCTTTGCTTTAGGCACTGGAGCCTCTGCGTTGTATTATATTTAAATTATGGCCTTAATCGTTGTATTCTTCTCTTGCCCAGCTCAGATTAAGTATAAACCCATTGCTTCAGGCGCTGGTGCCTCTGCGTTGTAATCTATTTAACTTATGGCCTCAACATTTGTATTCTCCACTTGCACTAATCAGATTAGGAAGAAAATCCTTTGCTTTAGGCATTGGTGCCTCTGCGTTGTATTATATTTAAATTATGGCCTTAATCGTTGTATTCTTCTCTTGCTCAGCTCAGATTAAGTATAAACCCATTGCTTCAGGCACTGGTGCCTCTGCGTTGTAATCTATTTAACTTATGGCCTCAACCTTTGTATTCTCATCTTGCCCAGCTCAGATTAAGTATAAAGCCCTTTGCTTTAGGCATTGGTGCCTCTGCGTTGTATTATATTTAAATTATGGCCTTAATCGTTGTATTCTTCTCTTGCCCAGCTCAGATTAAGTATAAACCCATTGCTTCAGGCACTGGTGCCTCTGCGTTGTAATCTATTTAACTTATGGCCTCAACCTTTGTATTCTCATCTTGCCCAGCTCAGATTAAGTATAAAGCCCTTTGCTTTAGGCATTGGTGCCTCTGCGTTGTATTATATTTAAATTATGGCCTTAATCGTTGTATTCTTCTCTTGCCCAGCTCAGATTAAGTATAAACCCATTGCTTCAGGCACTGGTGCCTCTGCGTTGTAATCTATTTAACTTATGGCCTCAACCTTTGTATTCTCATCTTGCCCAGCTCAGATTAGGTATAAAGCCCTTTGCTTTAGGCATTGGTGCCTCTGCGTTGTATTATATTTAAATTATGGCCTTAATCGTTGTATTCTTCTCTTGCCCAGCTCAGATTAAGTATAAACCCATTGTTTCAGGCACTGGTGCCTCTGCGTTGTAATCTATTTAACTTATGGCCTCAACCTTTGTATTCTCATCTTGCCCAGCTCAGATTAAGTATAAAGCCCTTTGCTTTAGGCATTGGTGCCTCTGCGTTGTATTATATTTAAATTATGGCCTTAATCGTTGTATTCTTCTCTTGCCCAGCTCAGATTAAGTATAAAGCCCTTTGCTTTAGGCACTGGAGCCTCTGCGTTGTATTATATTTAAATTATGGCCTTAATCGTTGTATTCTTCTCTTGCCCAGCTCAGATTAAGTATAAAGCCCTTTGCTTTAGGCACTGGAGCCTCTGCGTTGTATTATATTTAAATTATGGCCTTAATCGTTGTATTCTTCTCTTGCCCAGCTCAGATTAAGTATAAAGCCCTTTGCTTTAGGCATTGGTGCCTCTGCGTTGTATTATATTTAAATTATGGCCTTAATCGTTCTATTCTTCTCTTGCCCAGCTCAGATTAAGTATAAAGCCCTTTGCTTTAGGCACTGGAGCCTCTGCGTTGTATTATATTTAAATTATGGCCTTAATCGTTGTATTCTTCTCTTGCCCAGCTCAGATTAAGTACAAAGCCCTTTGCTTTAGGCATTGGTGCCTCTGCGTTGTATTATATTTAAATTATGGCCTTAATCGTTGTATTCTTCTCTTGCCCAGCTCAGATTAAGTATAAAGCCATTGCTTCAGGCACTGGTGCCTCTGCGTTGTATTATATTTAAATTATGGCCTTAATCGTTGTATTCTTCTCTTGCCCAGCTCAGATTAAGTATAAAGCCCTTTGCTTTAGGCATTGGTGCCTCTGCGTTGTATTATATTTAAATTATGGCCTTAATCGTTGTATTCTTCTCTTGCCCAGCTCAGATTAAGTATAAACCCATTGCTTCAGGCACTGGTGCCTCTGCGTTGTAATCTATTTAACTTATGGCCTCAACATTTGTATTCTCCACTTGCACTGCTCAGATTAGGAAGAAAATCCTTTGCTTTAGGCACTGGAGCCTCTGCGTTGTATTATATTTAAATTATGGCCTTAATCGTTGTATTCTTCTCTTGCCCAGCTCAGATTAAGTATAAACCCATTGCTTCAGGCACTGGTGCCTCTGCGTTGTAATCTATTTAACTTATGGCCTCTACCTTTGTATTCTCATCTTGCCCAGCTCAGATTAGGTATAAAGCCCTTTGCTTTAGGCATTGGTGCCTCTAAGTTGTACTCTACCTAAATTATGGCCTCAAACTTTGTATTCTACACTTGCACTGCTCAGATTAGGTAAAAGCCCGTTACTATAGGCACTCTTGCCTCTGAGTTGCACTCTATTTTAATTATGGCCAAAGCCATTGTATTAACTACATGATCTGCTCAGATTAGGTATAAAGAACTTTGGTGGTTCTGCATTGTACTCTATTTAAATTATGGCCTCGACCTTTGTATTCTCCTTTTGCCCAGCTCAGATTAGGTATAAAGCCCTTTGCTTTAGGCATTGGTGCCTCTAAGTTGTACTCTACCTAAATTATGGCCTTAAACTTTGTATTCTACACTTGCACTGCTCAGATTAGGTAAAAGCCCGTTACTATAGGCACTCTTGCCTCTGAGTTGCACTCTATTTTAATTATGGCCAAAGCCATTGTATTAACTACATGATCTGCTCAGATTAGGTATAAAGAACTTTGGTGGTTCTGCATTGTACTCTATTTAAATTATGGCCTCGACCTTTGTATTCTCCTTTTGCCCAGCTCAGATTAGGTATAAAGACCTTTGCTTTAGGCACTGGTGCCTCTGCGTTGTACTCTATCTAAATTATATCCTCTACCTTTGTATTATAATTTTGCCCAGCTCATATTAGGTATAAACTCATTTGCCTTAGGCACTGGTGCCTCTGAGTTGTACTCTATCTTAATTATGGCCACAGCCATTGTATTCCCTACTTGATCTGCTCAGATTAGGTATAAAGTCCTTTGGTGGCTCTGCATTGTACTCTATTTAAATTATGGCCTCAACCTTTGTATTCTCCTCTTGACCAGTTCAGATTAGGTATAAACCCCATTGTTTCAGACACTAGTGCCTCAGCGTTGTAATCTATCTAAAATATGGTCACAGTAATTGTATTTCCCACTTGCACTGCTCACATTAGGTATAAAGCCCTTTGGTGGCACTGCATTGTACTCCATCTAAATTATGGCATCAACATTTGTATTCTACACTTGCACTGCTCAGATTAGGAAGAAAGTCCTTTGCCTTAGGCACTGAAGCCTCTGCGTTGTAATCTATCTTAATTATAGCCACAGTCATTGTATTCCCTACTTGATCTGCACAGATTAGGTATAAAGCCCTTTGGTGGCACTGCATTGTACTCCATCTAAATTATGGCATCAACATTTGTATTCTACACTTGCACTGCTCAGATTAGGAAGAAAGTCCTTTGCCTTAGGCACTGAAGCCTCTGCGTTGTAATCTATCTTAATTATAGCCACAGTCATTGTATTCCCTACTTGATCTGCACAGATTAGGTATAAAGCCCTTTGGTGGCACTGCATTGTACTCCATCTAAATTATGGCATCAACATTTGTATTCTACACTTGCACTGCTCAGATTAGGAAGAAAGTCCTTTGCCTTAGGCACTGAAGCCTCTGCGTTGTAATCTATCTTAATTATAGCCACAGTCATTGTATTCCCTACTTGATCTGCACAGATTAGGTATAAAGCCCTTTGGTGGCACTGCATTGTACTCCATCTAAATTATGGCATCAACATTTGTATTCTACACTTGCACTGCTCAGATTAGGAAGAAAGTCCTTTGCCTTAGGCACTGAAGCCTCTGCGTTGTAATCTATCTAGATTATGGCCACAGCCATTGTATTCCCCACTTGCACTAATCAGATTAGGTATAAAATCCTTTGGTGGCTCTGCATTGTACTCTATCTAAATTATGGCCTCAACCTTTGTATTCTCCTCTTGCCCAGCTCAGATTACGTATAAAGGCCTTAGCTTTAGGCACTGGTGCCTCTGAGTTGTACTCTATTTAAATTATGGCCTCAACCTTTGTATTCTCCTCTTGCCCAGCTCAGATTACGTATAAAGGCCTTAGCTTTAGGCACTGGTGCCTCTGAGTTGTACTCTATCTAAATTATGGCCTCAACCTTTGTATTCTCCTCTTGCCCAGCTCAGATTACGTATAAAGGCCTTAGCTTTAGGCACTGGTGCCTCTGAGTTGTACTCTATTTAAATTATGGCCTCAACCTTTGTATTCTCCTCTTGCTCAGCTCAGATTAGGTATGAAGCCCTTTGCTTTAGGCACTGGTGCCTCTGCGTTGTGGTCTAAAGTAAGGCCTCGACCTTTCTATTCTCCACTTGCCTAGCTCAGTTTAGGTATTAGGCCCTTTACTTTGAGCACTGGTTCCTCTGCTTTGTACTCTACCTAAGGTATGGCCTTAACCTTTGTTTACTCCTCTTGCCCTGCTCAGATTAAGTATAAATCCCTTTACTTTGAGCACAGGTGTCTTTGCGTTCTACTCACCTAAATTTAGGCCTCAGCCTTTGCATTCTTCACTTGCCCTACTCAGATTAGTGTTGAAACTATATTCTCAACCTTTGTATTCTCCAGTTGCCCCGCTCAGATTAAGTATAAAGCCCTCTACTTTGCGCACTAATGCCTCTGCGTTGTACTCTACCTAAACTCTATTCTCAACCTTTGTATTCTCCACTTGCCCCGCTCAGATTATGTATAAAGCCCTCTACTTTGCGCACTGATGCCTCTGCGTTGTACTCTACCTAAACTCTATTCTCAACCTTTGTATTCTCCACTTGCCCCGCTCAGATTAAGTATAAAGCCCTCTACTTTGCGCACTGATGCCTCTGCGTTGTACTCTACCTAAACTCTATTCTCAACCTTTGTATTCTCCACTTGCCCCGCTCAGATTAAGTATAAAGCCCTCTACTTTGCGCACTGATGTCTCTGCGTTGTACTCTACCTAAACTCTATTCTCAACCTTTGTATTCTCCACTTGCCCCGCTCAAATTAAGTATAAAGCCCTCTACTTTGCGCACTGATGCCTCTGCGTTGCACTCTACCTAAATTATATTCTCAACCTTTGTATTCTCCACTTGCCCCGCTCAGATTAAGTATAAAGCCCTCTACTTTGCGCACTGATGCCTCTGCGTTGTACTCTACGAGCACTGGTTCGTTGCACCCTTCACACGACCTGCTCACAATAAGTCTAAAGACCCATCTTTGCTTTGAGCACTGGTGCGGGTATTTTACTCTACTCAAGAGGCTTTAATCTGCCTATTATGCACACGACTAGCTCTGATTTAGTTAATCTCTTGGATTTGAGCAGTGGTGCTCCTGCGTTGTACTCTACTTAAATTATATTCTCTATATCAAACCTAAAATCTTTGGAATCAGAAATAATTCCAAAGTTCTAAGGTATTATACACCTGTTAAACAGTAAATATTTCAAGTCGTTTCCATTATAAATAATTAATTTCAGTCAAGTAAGAGAAAAAAATAGAATGAAAAAAATCATAAACAAAACGTATATATTTTTAGACGTAACCACAAGCACATAACAAATTTTGTGTCTATATGAAATGTATAAGCAGTTGTTGCCAATTAACGAGAAATGTTAAGAACTTTAAATAATAATGTCAACAAAATAATTTAAGGACTTTCTGCCAGCATTCTAGATATATTAAGTTTTACTCAAAACAACTATCAGCATGACAAAATTATAGTAATTAAAAAAATCAAGTTAATTATTTAAAATAGAGTAAATATGTGTATAACATATTAGGAAGAGAAGATTTTATTTTTATACTTTATTTCCAATTAAATTAAATAAAGATAGACAAAATTAATGTTTAAAGTTAATATAATTTTCCTGTGGTAGCCACCTAAATAAAAATTCTATAATTTTTTTAACCGTCAACAATAACAGAAGTCAAAAGTTCAAATTGAGTTAGAATAAAGACTTTTTTAAAGTAGTATTCCTGCAATAGCAAATTGGTAAATTAATTTGACAAGTAAACAACTAAATAGATTATTACATCGTTACGATTAAATAAAAATTTTGGTTAGTTTTCACATAACGTCCAGGGATATCCACTGGCAGATCACGCTCAACGCCCCACAGGCCAAGATCTGGTAAGTCGGGTAGGATCATATTTTGACCGCGGTTGAACTACGTTTTAGACCTACACTGTGTTCGAAGAACACCACGATTTGAGCCCATCAGTGTTGTTTGTGTGTGTGTGTGTGTTTGTGTGTAATGTGCATGTGTGTGTGTGTGTGTGTGTGTGTGTGTGTATGTGTGTGTGTGTGTGTGTGTGTGTGTGTGTATGTGTGTGTGTGTGTGTGTGTGTGTGTGTGTGTGTGTGTGTGTGTGTGTGTGTGTGTGTGTGTGTGTGTGTGTTTGTGTGTGTCTGTATGTGTGTGTGTGTGTGTGTGTGTGTGTGTGTGTGTGTGTGTGTGTGTGTGTGTGTGTGTGTGTGTGTGTACGTGTGTGTGTGTGTGTGTGTGTGTGTGTGTGTGTGTGTGTGTGTGTGTGTGTGTGTATGTGCATGTGTGTGTGTGTGTGTGTGTGTGTGCATGTGTGTGTGTGTGTGTGCGCGCGCGTGTGTGTGTGTGTGTGTGTGTGTGTGTGTATGTGTGTGTGTGTGTGTGTGTGTGTGTGTGTGTGTGTGTGTGTGTGTGTGTGTGTGTGTGTGTGTGTGTGTGTGTGTGTGTGTGTGTGTGTGTGTGTGTGTGTGTGTGTGTGTGTGTGTGTGTGTGTGTGTGTGTGTGTGTGTGTGTGTGTGTGTGTGTGTGTGTGTGTGTGTGTGTGTGTGTGTGTGTGTGTGTGTGTGTGTGTGTGTGTGTGTGTGTGTGTGTGTCTGTCTGTCTGTCTGTCTGTCTGTCTGTGGTTTATAGTAAGGGTTCATAAATAAATATACTTATAACTAAATTCTATCGAAAATAATACAGACCTTTTCCGTTATAATTACATGACCACTAGGAATAGAATTGAAATTACTTTTAATGAAAATTAGCATTAAATATATAGTAGAATACACTTACTCAGTAGTGTAACTGACGCTTATATTGTTTAAAAAACATATCCAATGTGTCATTATCACTTTTTTTATGTAAATTTTATAAAATATCCTGTATATTATTTTCTTTAAAAAGATAATTACAAATTTCACCTTACTATTAACGTACAATACAGAAGTACCAACCTACTACAAATATAAACAATTTCATTCTGGAATCCTACGTTATCAAATATTTTAATTAAATACACAATTTTTCCGAACAAATAGGGTATTTCATTTTAAAGCTATCTAACATTACTTTTTAATAACCCTCTCTATACGAAGCCGTACACAGTTTTAGCCGAAACGTTTGGCTTTCGAAAAGTCGTACAAATTGTTTCAAAAATATAAGCGTTTGCAAAAACTAAATGAAAAAGTAAATTACAAAAAAAATGAAAATACTGAAGATTAGAATATCATTTTATTTAGCCTTTTTTAATTTTTATTATTTCAGAAAACGTTGTGTGAGTAAACTAGTGCGAAATGCGGACAAAATTACCTAGTGTGCAGCAAAAATTAATATTTGTTGTAAAAGTTATGAAATAAGATAGTTTATTCCTTGTATAAGATCCAGTAACATCCCTCTATTCAAAAATTACTGGATTTATTCTGTATTTGCACATAACACACGGAGATATGTATGAAACAAAATACCAGTGCTGATAGATATAACTATATGCAAACACCTATGTACAACGTCTTGCCAAAAGTATGTAGTTTTCTACTTTGTTTCTTATTTTTATTTGATTCACACTTGTTTGGTAAGTTGTACATAAAAGTGTTAGTATTATTATCTCAATAAATATAACGTAAAGAATGAAATGTTTATAAAGTTTAGAACAAGAAAGTGGTGGAAAATTAGGAATATTATTTGTATAGACAATGTAGAAGAATTTAAATAATATAGCAACTATAAACTTATAATTTAGCAATTTAATACCAACAAAAAATAATAATAATTAAATATCAAAACAAGATTTACAAATATATTATTGATCCTTTGCTATAACATAAATCCTCTATCACTCTTACTAAAATAAATAAATTAAGGCAATTATGACTGATTTTCACTTTAAATAAAAACCTTAATAAATTAATTAATGCAGAATCTGTTTTATTTTTACCTGATAGAAAACTTTAACTAAATAAATCAATTAAGGTATTTATCAAGTTTTCACCTTGAACATTATATAAATTGAATTAATAATTTTTTCTTGTTTCCCCCGCATAATAAAGCTTAAATAAATAAATTCAGGTGTCAGCCTATTTTTGGTTTTCCCCCATAAAAAATATCTAAATAGATAAATTCAGGCTATACCCATTCTTTGTTGAAGATAGAAAGACCTAAATATATGAATAGAAGCAATATGTTTTTTTTTCTTAAACAAAACCTTAAACTAAGTTATCCTTACAACTATTTTTTGAGCTTAGCTTGTCAGGTTATGTTAAAACAAATAAAATACATACAAAAAACTCACAAATTAATCATTTATTCGCGTTTCAATGACAAAATCATCATCAATTTGTAGTATCAACACTCACTGAAGATGATGACTTTGTCACTGAAACGCGAATAAATGATTAACTTTGTGTCTTTATTTGTTTTAAGATCACCTTTTAAATTTTTCCCCTAAAAGAAAAGTTTAATAAATTAATTTAGGTAAAAACGTAATCCTATTTCTCACTCTACTAAAACATAAATAAAAAAATTAACCAATGATCCTAATTTTATTTTTTACGTTAGTGAAAACATATAAAAATAAGTTATAAGTAGAAAACTTAAATTTTTATTCAAATCGTTTGAAGGATGGATACAAACCGAACGCAGCTGTAATAAATGTTCGCACCGCCCAAGTCGTTATTCACGTACGAAAGTGTGGAGTGGTGCGGCGTTTAAGGTCTGGTCGAAGACAAGCGCCCATCAAATATGAAATTACTTTTTAAACTGACTGTAGATTTGAGTCCCACTGACTTACATTGGGACAGCGGGAATATGGGTCAGTTTTTGTTTGGGCAGGATCTCTTGAGGTCGATGAACCGGCTGCCGAAATGAAGAAAGTGTACCGACCGGCTGAACAAAGGAGCTGTCAAACTAGTGGCGCATCCAAGCCCACCAATTAAAAATAAATCAAAGGACTTCCATCAAGAAATAAAAAAAAACTACATGAAACCAAAACCTACAAATGTACATAAACGTCTTCCAAAAAAAAAAGAAATTAATACTCTTAATAATAATAATGTAATTAATAAACACTTTTTGTTACATCGCCTTGAACAAATGTGTTTAAACTCTATACTTACTTTAAAAAGTGTTCCTATAAATATTTCGAAAAAGATTAAAAAACTAAACTTTGCAATATTTCTTTTACATTGTTATCAACAATAGAACAGTTCAAAAAGTTTACGGGTGATTCTTTTAGAGAATAGGGCACATAACTCTAATCACCGACAAAACCAAAATATGTCTAGGTAATTTTTTTGGCTTCAGGTTGACCTTTGTCAATCAGAAACTGAGTGACTGTGATCTACGGTAGTAGGGGTTAAAGCGTAATGCCAACCCCCCTAAAATAGGGCTGGTGTCGTTATTGCTAGCTACATGACCATCCTTCAGTACCATATGTGACAAGAAAGGCAGCCCTTTAAACCATCCACACGGGATACAAAAGAGTTAAAATTATTATTATTATTATTATTATTATTATTGTTGTTGTTGTTTTTGCTGTTGTTGTTGTCACTGGGGTTAATAAAGGGCCTTCTGACCAGGAAGAATGCTAATAGAGTGATACTCTGGTCAGATCTACTAAGGACCGGAAATGAGGAAGGGCTTAGTGGGTATTCCCAAGGAGTCCCACACACCATGTCTGCCAGGGTAGACTTGAAGGTGCGTAAACAAATTCCAACCTCCACAGCAAAAAAAATATCATTATTATTATTATTTTGATTATTGTTATTGTTTTTGTTGTCGTCGTTGTTGTTCTTGTTTTGTAGTTCTTGTTGTTGGTTATTTAAATTATTTAAAAATATATGTCCAGATTATATGGTCAAACAAAAGGACTATTTAATTCTTGCCAATTTTTCCGAAAAACCTATTCTAAAATTAATGGAAAGTCGAATTTTTTCTTAAATTTCCTATAAATAGTGAAAAAAATTAAACTTTGAACTAGAAATCGGTATTTTAAAATACTTAAAAACTAATTTAAAAAAAGAAATTTAGTAAGTATGAGAGGATGGTATCGTAGCCGAGACGAAGAAATAAACATGTAGGAAACACTTGTAAAGTTTTCGTATAATGTCTCCGATTAATTGAACCAAAAAAGTAATTATTTTTTGAATTGTATGAACCTGTTCATATTTCAGTAATGAAAATCATTTCGAGAATAGAATATTTTTCAAAAATATTGAAATATTTTGTTAAAAATTGCAGAAAATAATTTTGTGATTTATTCAGTTATAATTATATTGAACAATGCACTCCTGAATAAGTTGGAGTACGCGTCGCGCGACCGTCATCTCACAACTGCAGTTTCTAGCCATAGGTATAAATGCAGACGTATCAGCAGACACGGTATTGTGAGTAAATATTAATCAGATTCCCCAGCTCTCTCAAACGTTTTCACACAGTCATCTGCTATCATTTCACTTTAAGCACAGACTGTGTACTATAAGCACTATATCATATTCACTTATACCATTGGATTGCTAAGGTGAAACTCCACTACATACCTTAGTGAAAATCCATAGAGTAGATTTCCAGAAAAAAATTATAAATATATATATATATATATA
>JBAIZL010000002.1:122576886-122591886 GCA_036971475.1 Prosapia bicincta | reverse complement strand
TCATGATTTGTCAGTAAAACACAAAATGAAAGCTGTGTACCAAGAGGCTGCCACCGGAAAAACCTGGGAGAAACTATCAAAATCAGGACCGGACTACTATCCTGACCGCTTCATAGCGTTCCAGCGTTCCGCACCCTCACCGGACATGACCTCCTGCCTGCTCACCTCAACCGTATAGGTATCCTGGACAGCCCCGAGTGCCCTCTGTGCTCCTTCAATCTTTTTGATGCAGGCCATCCTCCAAGCATGCCCTGCACTGGAACATGTGAGAAAACAGGTGGAAGGGCTCAAACCTGAGGAACAACTCTCCGTGATTTACTGGTCAGCGCGTCACCAAATGGCAGAAATGCCAAGAGTGGGCGTTGGCTAGTGAGTGAGTGAGTGAGAATATTAAATAAATTAAACGTATTATTCGGCAAAATAAGCAAAGACTATATGAGCACTAGACAGGCGCATTATTCATAACACAATTTTCCCGGTAAAAATCTTCAAGTAAAATATCTATCACAATTCAATTTATTGTAATTAGTTTTAATAATTAATTAATAATAATTGATTTCCCGAACGCGTTTCAGGAACAAAGTCAACTTCATCAGTCAGTATAACTACATCTAAACTAGAACTGTGCCACTTTTAGCTCATCTGTCTTACCTACCCTCACTAATGAAGATAACTTTGCAACTGAAACGCGCTTCTGAATCAATTGTTGATTGTGAGATGATGTTCGTCATTTTAAATTATTGGGAGGGTTAAAACCTGAGCTCACAAAGCGTAAAAGTTTTAGCGCAATGATTTGTGTACAATTTTTTAAAATTTGTCCATATTTTGTTAAAGATTTGTAACTTTTAGGGATAATATTTTTTATTATGAAAAAGTTCCAATACAAAATAATCGTCACAAATTA
This sequence comes from Prosapia bicincta, assembly GCA_036971475.1. Taxonomy (NCBI): domain Eukaryota; kingdom Metazoa; phylum Arthropoda; class Insecta; order Hemiptera; family Cercopidae; genus Prosapia; species Prosapia bicincta. Next base: position 122,590,982 of record JBAIZL010000002.1, on the reverse strand, counting down.
GTGAAATATTGCACTGAATCAACAAAGTGTCTCTAAATCACCGAAAAATGAACTAAATACTTGCGAGTAAAGTTTCGTCCAAAACCTAACACTTACAATTTGAGCAGTTATTAGTTACAAATAAAATAACTGAACATAACCTAAATGTAACCTAAAATCTTTCAAATCTGCGACACAAGAAATATTTACTTGCAAAGACAAGAGCTTTTACGGAAATAATTTCTGATTAGTCACAAAAATATCATTAATAATTAAAATTTGGGCAATAATTTATTAACTCTATTTCGCACTTCAATATTGGGGTGTTTTAATAATGACGCTAAAAAAATTATTTACTCATAAAGATATTCTGAAAATAACTCACAGTGAGCACAATCATAAGCTGTACGCAACGGTATATCACCCTTAACACTGTCGCATTGCAACACTTATTTATACAGAACAATAGCTTACAGTAGTAAAGAAAGTTAGATGCATTGATAAGCAGGTAGGTCGACCTTAATGTCTAGTCAATGCAGAAAATATAATTCTTTGTTTTATAAAACGTATTTGGACCTAAAACGAACGGATCGAAAGATGTACTGATTCCTAAATAGTTTAACTTCTAACAAAATCTAAACTCAGAAGAAATAATTAATGTTTTTAATATATGGTTCTTCTGTAAGTTTAATACATCTACAACGATGCGTTTAAAGGTTCTGAAATTATTCTAAAAGATTAATTTTTCAAACAAAATCCAGTTGTGAGTAATCATTCAGTAGATTTTGTTGTGTGGCACGATGATGGAACCAAAATGAGCAATTTAGATGTTTTGTCAACAGGATTGTAAAACGCCCCTGTTAGTGCATCTAACCTTACTTTCTACTATACTCGTTAATGTAACTACCAAACACTTTACTCCAAATAGTGGAAGGGTAGATACGTTTCTGTATTCCGCTTGGAAGCAGGTTTAATTCAGGTAAGCATCTCCGCAAATCTGTAGCCATGATGTCCCCCTATTCCCAGAAGCACGTGATCTTTATGCCCTTTTATTAGTTGTACGTGATTGCCAACTGCCTTTCTTGTGCTCTTCTTACAACAGTACAATTTGGTTAACGTGTAGGCTTCTCTTTACTACCTCTATAGAAAGTTGGTATACTACACCTACCATCTCCTCTACCAGGGGGCAGTATATGTCTGCCTTAATCTTACCGATCCCTGAGTCTTCGCAGGAAACAACAGTTCTACTGAATAACTTCCTCCAACGTAAAAACGAAATCCAAATCCGCAACACACCTAAACAACACGCAACACACGGACATACATACTAATTTAAACAAAGTAAAACACTAACAACTGTAGAAAAATACGAGATATACAAACACTACGCAACAGATAAAGAAAACATATTAAATTACCACACACAATTTGAATCCAACACCCTTTTCCTTTACATAGCACATAACCACCCTCGCTACAGTCATAAATGTCATTCCGAAAACCTTTGTACCGAGCGCGACGTCGCCAGTAGAGGCTTTGCTTCGTAAAAGGAAAGATTGTTTCGAAACGCGCCAGCAATTACGTATTCACTTAGTTAAGTATCATTTAATTGTAGTAAAAAAAGAAAATTATACTTTATCAATATATTTTTCGACTGTATTTACAGAAAAGTAATAAAATGCTAAAGGGCTACTTAGAGGAATTAAAATATTTCAACACATCCTTCTATAGATAATTGCCTATATGAACATTTTATTTTTGTAAATTTTCTAAGCTTTTATTAATTATGTTTTTGGAAATATTTCACAAGTCTCTCGCCTTTATTTTCTTCCACCAAAATCGTTAAATTCTGTAATCGTTTTTGTTAACGTAAGTAAAATTGAACAATACATTTAATTTATCTAATATTTTTAAACAACTAATAATTGTATATTTGTAAATTTTTGTCGGAAACTACTCTAAGGATTTTCACCAAAATTGGTATGTAGGGGGGTTTTTAACCTCAGGAATCCAATGGGGTAAGTGAAAATATACTGAAAATCATCGTCATCATCAGTTATTGAAAACTTATATACACACGCATGCACACACAGACACACACACACACACACACACACACACACACACACACACACATATATATATATATATATATATTAATATATTAAATATGGTGATATTTTTTCTTGTAATATAATTAATAAATTAAAAATATTTCACAAGAATACTTTTAATGAATATATTTATTCAAAGCTTTTCGCCGATAAAATAGTACCAGCATCTTCAGAAAAATAATTATCTAATAAAATATTTTTACAAAATTTTGTAAAAATATATTATTAGATAATTATTTTCCTGAAGATGCTGGTAATATTTTATCGGCGAAAAGCTTTGAATAAATATATTCATTAAAAGTATTCTTGTTTTTGAAATATTTTTAATTTATTATATATATATATATATATATATATATATATATATATATATATGTATTTGTAAATTTTTTCACGTAAACTACTCTAATTATTTTCACCAAGGTTAGTATGTAGTAAATTTACAAAAATCTAAAACTACATTAAGTATTTATACCAAAATTGGTATATTGGGGGTTAACGTCATCATCCAACTGGGTGACATTTTTCTAAAAAATCATTATCATCAAGTTTTCGAAAATTTTTAAGAAGTTCATATTTCAAGAATTACATTGAACTCAAGCAAGAGTCAACTTGGATGTACTATGCAAATACATCAATTCCCAGTTAAACCATCATTTGCCATGACAATCCATAAATCACAGAAGCAATCTTTTGATTATCTCGGTAAGAACCTCCGTTTTAATCCACAGGGTGTGGATTATGTGCCATTCTCTAGGATTAAAAAGGAGCAGCTTAAAAATTCTTTTGCCAATTGATATTCCACGTCATACGCAACATATAAAGTAAAACATTTCGGACTCAATCGGAGTATGGTCCGATTGTAGATAAATTTTCTGATATTACTTTATTAAATATCGATCGATATAACGTTTCGATATAAATCTCCAGACGTTTCAAAAATACTCCTCGAAAATGTGCACAACATTAGAATAAATAAAATGAATTTGTGAAATTCGTTTTACTTTTGTCTTGAATTATTTTTAAAAAATTATTACTTCAATATATAATGTGAGTTCTGTATCAATTTGTATCTTCTACGAATATCATGTATTTTCATAACTGATACGGAAAAAACAGGAATTACTGTTTTTAGTTTGTTTTTTTTCATTCTACTTGGTTCCCGTAATTTACAGTCCTTCAGATTGAAAGATAAAGTACTTGATCTGTCCACTTTTTTTGTTTTTTTACGGTCAAACGGATATTGATACGGTGTTGATGTTCTCTTGTCCGCAGGCTTGGAGCGTAAACTGGAAGACCCGTATGTAGTACAAGACCTCGAGGAATGCGTTCACACGTGTCCGGACATTGAAGTACAATTTGGAAGTTGTTAAACACTCTGGTCGGACGTCCTACGCTATCATTTGTTACAAGAGAAAGAGAGAGAAGGAAATCAGGTACCATTAACCGTTACCTCTTTCGGCTTTTACTTGTCGTTTTTTATGTTCATTTAATCACTTCGTACATTTATGTACAAGTATTCGGTAAGTGACTGTGACTCGGGTTTAGGTTCGAGTTGTAACAGTGGTTTCTTTTAAAAAATGATTTAATTATTACTTCTGGCAAATACATCAACAAGAAATGTTTATTAAAATTTGTACAAAAGAAAGTATTAACGTGTTCTAACTCTTTTCACTTGGATTCCTAGTGATAGAAATAACGAGTCCAGGAACTGTTAAGGCTAAGACACGTTTAGAGATTATAAGCAAAATATTTTATAGTTTAAAACTTCTTTGAAACGCGATTGACAGTTTTTGGGCTGTAAAAAATATTTAGTTAGATTTCTGATGAAAAGGTTATTCCGAAGATTTTCAAATGCAAACACATGCAAATTATAACAGTCGGTGAAGCTAACCTAGTGGAGATTATATATAATCTTCTCCGTATATTAATTATATTTTATTAATTAAAACTAAATTAATTTAATTATAATTTCCTATATTCTGAAAGAGTGTAAATTTGATTAAATTGTATATTTGTAAATTGTAATATTCCATATCTATTTAATAACGTATGATTTCACACCACAGCTGATCTTAATACTTATAGCTTATGTTACTTTCTGTGTATAGTACATTTAAATAACTATCACTTTATATTTATTTACAACTTTATTTATTATTATATAGTTTTAAATTAGTTAGGCAACAATCGCGTTACTGGGGTGTTTTCGAGGTCTTGGCAATTTTTTATCATTGCAATCTTGTTTTAAAACTAATAAACAATTTAATTCTAGCCTAGTTTATTAATAAGATAAAACTAAGCACACATTAACTAATGGACTTAGTTCAAAGTTGAATCTTACATACTGAATTCTTTACAGTAATAATTCAAAAGGTTTCACCCTCTTGATTCTGCTCGTTAAACTGTAACATGTGTAAAAACTCTGAACAAATTCCTTCATTACACTACCAAAACATTCCAGTTTTAGGTCGCTAAGCAGATTGATATTACGGATTTACTACGTTGCGTCCACGAAGCATTTTATTTTAAAATCTTTAGATTGTATTTCTGTTACTTTCTCTGATACACCCGCAAAGCTAAGTTTCTATATTGGTTTAGGGACTTTTTGGTAAGGCATAGGCTTATCATATGGGAGTATGTCAGCGGCGCACCCAGAATTTCATTAAGGGGGCGGGGGACAGTCAATAGACAAAGACATCAATAACATGGAGACATCAACAAGGTTGTAATACTCCCCCAAATCAGTCGTTACCTCAATGTATACTTTGTTTTACTTTAGGGCGCCAACTCAACGAATACACGAAAGATGCGTACAAAGAAATATGCGTACACCAGGAATATTGCGAAAGATGCGTACAAGATCAAGTTTTAACAGATGACGAGGGTAAGCTATAACCTCAGAACATATTGACAGGCGAAATTTCCGTACAACTTTTAGGCGAACACGGATCTTTTAAAATTGAGCTACATAAATGAGTTTACCTCTCAGCTAAACATAGATGTCACTTAGTTTCTTGGGACTGAAAATTCATTAAAACTTCATCTATTAAACCTGATTTCCATTACACTTTTCCAGGCTTTGGACTGGCAAAATGATAGAGATATGTTGCGCTATCATTTTGGCGTGTTTAAAATCAGCTTGTAGTCTCGGTATTTTTTTGTGTTTTATATTTTTATTTTACAGAAATTATTTATTTTAATCTATATTACAACTCGACCAATTTATTTGATCTTTTACCATCTGATTTCTTGGGCCTAATCTAATACAATTTTCGAATGTAAGAAAGAGATCTTAAACAAGACATTATTCTCCAGTTTCTAGTAGTTTTTGGCGGTTTTTTGTATTTTCTAATTCTTTCGTCAGACTTAATATACTTTGTTTTTCTTCTCTTATCTTCTAATTGTAACTCCAGTCTCATGTGCATAGGAGACGAAGTTTCAGCCTCATTCGATTAGATCGAACTTATCACCACGACAGTTAGAGGCAAAGTGACCACTGATAAAGTGGAAACCCTTTTTTGGCCCATTTTTACTGGGAAAATCCAAAACCTTGAAAGTTATTAGAATAGTTTAGGGGTAGATGACCTGGGTTGACAAATTGAATCTGGTTTGTACGCTTTTTTCGCTTGTCAAATTTACTACTCACCCTCGTCAATTGCTATTGTTTCCTCATGTACGCATATTACGCTGTACGCATTTTTCGTGCCACCAACTCAACAACTGTGTATTTTTAAGTGGTATTCCTGAAGTTTTTTTTATCACTGATCATTTAAATATTAATAACATTTTATTTTGCTAATTAAATAATTCTCCTAATACTTCAGGCACAAATAAAACTAAAAAATGTAATTATTACATTTATTTATTGGTCAATCTTAGTAGTTAAATTTATATACGGAGCCTGGACCTTTTCCAATGAAGGATGACTAGCGTATTTTTTTTCCTTTACAGAGATAGCTTGGCCCCTCCTAGGGTCATCACTGGAATATGTTCTCACTAGCCAATAAATCATAAACGTGTTTAAAATGGAGTTCTGTTTATTTTACACAAATGGCTTCCACCGTTGGCTGGCAACCGTCATACGTAGATGTTTGGCCGCATCCTAACAGTGGATCAATAGCTAGTTCGCGTTAACCAGTGTATGCTCTACCTTATTAGTAAGGCATGAATATATCTCGATTAATTTAACTTAATTCGCAATTCATTGGTTCATTGGTTGAGCTTTGCCCTACACTAATGGCTGGTAATACAATAATACTAACTGCCATAATTGCGGTACATTAGCGAGTGTAGCAAGCGTACTATTTCCACCAGGCAGGTCTCTGCTAAATAGAAGATATAAAACTGGTCCTAAAACACTTCTTCGCAAATCCTCTGCTCGAATTTTTTCAGATCTAAATACGTATTATGATTGATCCTAAAGTATGTTTCTGATACGTATATACAGAATATATCTGCAAGTTTTGCTGGAACAAGCATTTTTAGGTTAAATACCAAACCTTCTTCGCAAACTCTATCAAAAGCTTGTGCTGCATCAAGAGATATTGTGGAACATACCTTTTGTTCTTCAAAAGCGTTTTCATTTATGCTTGTTATTCTATGAACTCGGCCATATAAGTTAAAGAATTCGATTGTAGAACGGGCAAGAAAAATTAGTGTTGTGAATTGAGGTTTCTCCTCTCAATAACAGGTTTCAATTTAGCTCAAAGAAAGATTTCAAATAAAGATATTGGTCTATATAAAGTTGTTTCATGTGGTGCTTTACCAGACTTCGGTACTATTGAAACTTCTGTCATTTTTTAAATTTGAGACAAATATTTTAATTGGTAAACTTTATTTTAATGCTTCAATATTTACCTCGTTATACAACTATTCTTTGAGTTTAGCTTGTGAGGTTGTGTTAAAACAAATAAAAACATACACAAAACTCACAAATTCATCATTTATTTACTCATACGCGTTTCAATGACAAAGTCATCATCATCAGTGAGTGTTACTACTACAAACTCTAACTTACAACTTCTACGAGTTGTAAGTTAAAGTTTGTAATGTAACACTCACTGATGATGATGACTTTGTCATTGAAACGCGTATGAGTAAATAAATGATGAATTTGTGTTTGTTTTGTGTGTTTTATTTGTTTTATTTACCTCGTTATTAAATTGAATCCAGGAGCTTTTTTTGATAAATGATATTTTTAATCTACTTTTCCTTTTGTGCTAAAGAGGAGTGCTTGCTTCGTCTTCCTGTATTACTTCTGGGTATTATTGTATTCTCCCAGTTGGAAAATACCTTATAAACATTTTGCAAATCTTTTAGCCTTTTGTTTATTGTTTCTACTCCAACTTCCGTCTGTACTTTTAGAACTTGCGTAATAGGCTTCGAGACTTTTAGTTGCCTTCCATGTTGTATAAATTGTGTTTCTATCACTTGTTAATTCCATCAAATAGAATAACGTTTCTGTTGCTTAGATGAATTTCTCAAATAAGAAGTAAGATTATTCAATTTAGTTTTGTCTTGTAGAGTTCTACTTTGATGCCATTATTTTTTTCAACTTGGAGTATATTTTGAGTTTCAAAACACCATTTTGAAACTTTGCCATTTAATATTTGGTAAACGTAAAGTATAGCTATAAAAGCCAAATTATAAACGTGTTAAATTGTAAATTTAAATATTTAATTTTATAATAATAAGTAAGTTTATGTTATTTTCTATATTGTACTTTACAATATTAAGATGATTATATTAATTAATATTTATATTAAGTGATAAAAATATTGATTTATATTTCAATAAATATTTGTATACAATACATTTTTATTCTAAATTTTAAAAAGAAAACTTCTTTCGGCGATTTTTGAAATGTTTAAAGAAATAAATTAACTTAGTTTAATTCAGTATATTTTTTAATATCTCTATAAATCCACGCCTGTATTGTCTATGCAAGTTTTCACATCTGTCGGTTAGAATGGCAATGTTTTTAAATAAACTGTTCACTTAATCTACATACCATGCGTGACAGTTATAATGGTAGTTGGGCATGAACAATCCTCTTCTCCAGGTGGCTCCTTCCACAACTGCATGTCTGTGGAGTGAGGTTAGATATCGCTTTCCTCGGAAGTATACCAAGAACAAGTAGTTGGCAAAAATAATGCTTGCGTTAAGCATTCCACACAATGAATATGTCATCTGTTGTGTTGTCGACGATTGTTGATTCTATTCTTAGAGAATCGTTGCTACTTTACTACTTGAGTCGCCAGCTATTGTTCCTCATTTCGATCAGTCACTTGTTTCATCTTACATTTTCAGTTAAACATTTAAGGTAATACTGCTCAGTATTGTTTTAAAATTTATTTAAACTAAAGGCTTTAAGGGTTTTTTTATATTGTAATGTTGGCAATATTTTTCTTAATTTTATAAAATTTAAAATTATTTTGGCATCAATAACAAAAACTGAAAACTAAAAACCTTAAAACGTTCAACTTTGTATCCCCATCTAGAATATAAATACCACTAGAAGACAATTTTGAAACTATTTGATTGTATATATATATTTTTTTTCTAGGGTTTGCAACACTGTTTTCTTGTATTCACTTATCACTTTCACTATATGTACTTAAACAAGACTCTTACTTGGTATTTATGCATAAATACCAAGTAAGATTCTTGTGTTTATATATATATATATATATATATATATATATATATATATATATATATATATCGCAATAAGTATTCTTGTGTATTAATAAAGAACATAAGTCAAAATACAAAAACAAGAATTATAATTGAATTTACAATTCCATGTTTTTCGTTGGCTAACAGTATCAACATCATCAGGAATATTAAACAATTGTTTAATATTCCTGATGATGTCGGTACTGTTAGCCAACGAAAAGCTTTGAATTGTAAATTCAATTATAATTCTTGTTTTTGTATTTTGACTTATGTTCTTTATATATATATATATATATATATATATATATATATAGTACAGCTGTACCAATAGGAAGATCTTTCTTATGGGCTATAATTTCAGCTCTCATTTATTACTGTTAAATAAAAGAAATCGTAAATAATTATTATTCGTAATTAGAATCGTAGTTGTTAACATTAACCTATTCATCGCTTTTATATTTACGATGTTTACGACCATCGAGTATCTATTTGCTTTGCTTAAAACTTTATGCTCCAATCTCTTAGCCACCAGGCTTCCGGCCACAAACACAGCCCCACATCCACATTTCCAGCATTGTAACCATATTACCCTAAAAGACTTGTAACCCTAATTTGCTTAACAAATCGTTCGTTGCGGCTTTAGCATTAGGCACAGATTCACCCTTTCCCATCTACCCAACCTTTATGCAACATGTCCGGCCGGAGCTGAATCGAATGACCTACACAACAATTAAAGTCACATGAAAAGGGAACTGTTTTCTTTCAATTTTTTTCAATTATTCAAACTTATATATTCTTTAAAAAATTGTTATTCTAAAGAAATAATGTAGTTGAAATGCGTTTCCATTTCCCAGTTTTTGGGTTATACAGTAGTTATTCTTACACCCCCCTTTTCTTCTTATAAGATTAATTCTTTATTGAACTGTAAACTTTTATAGCCATGGCTACAAAACGTTATTGGATGGCATAAACATACAATTTCGCGTCAATATTATTTTCACCAGAATATACACTATGAGTCACCTCAGAGTGAATTAAATGACAACATATGATTTCATACACCAACTGTTTTTATGTTATAGATTATGTTGTAAAACAACTGTTTTAACAAGTAGGTTATGTTACATTATTTTAACATTTTTGAGGGAAAACGTTAATATTAAATAGTTTTGATAAGTTAATAAATATATGAATTTATTTAAATTTTAATAAATCTCAGTACAAACAAAATCAATACAACGATAGTAATAAGCTATGTATTTTTAGTCCAATTTTTGAAATGATATTAATTATTACGCACATCTGATAACAAATGTTTAGGTAATTTCTCATTACGAGGAATTAAAGTATTTTCTTAGTTCAAAATTTCTGTTGACGTATCTACAAAGTATTCACATTAGTCGACAATGCCCTGAGTACCACAACCAATTTTTTATTTATTAACCAAATTGTATGGTTATGAAATTAAATATCTATAAAGGTACTCTCTTATTTTATTGTTTAAATCACAGGTAACACACCAATCATTTTCATGTATGCCATTTACATAATAGAAATACTAAAAAATGTACATTTGAAAATATATATATATAGATATATGCTCATATTCATATACCACATACATTTACATATATTACATATGTATAAATACGTGTGTGTGTGTGTGTGTGTGTGTGTGTGTGTGTGTGTGTGTGTGTTGTGTATGTGTGTGTATGTGTGTGTGTGTGTGTGTGTGTGTGTGTGTGTGTGTGTGTGTGTGTGTGTGTGTGTGTGTGTGTGTGTGGGTGGGTGTGTGTATGTGCGCGCGCGCGTGTGTGTGTGTGTGTGTGAGTGTGTTTGTTGTTGTTGTTGTGTGTGTGTGTGTGTGTATGTGTGTTGTGTGTGTGTGTTTCTGTGTGTGTGTGTGTGTGTGTGTGTGTGTGTGTGTGTGTGTGTGTGTGTGTGTGTGTGTGTGTGTGTGTGTGTGTGTGAGTGTGTGTGTGTGTGTGTGTGTGTGTGTGTGTGTGTGTGTGTGTGTGTTGTTGTGTGTGTGTGTGTGTTTCTGTGTGTGTGTGTTTCTGTGCGCGTGTGTGTGAGAGAGAGAGAGAGAGAGAGTGTGTGTGTGTGTGTGTGTGTGTGTGTGTGTGTGTGTGTGTGTGTGTGTGTGTTAAATACAATAGAAAAGGTTTACATGTATTATTACTTGGGTCGTGAGCTCCCCTTGCGTATGTAAGATACCTCCAGCGAGCACGGGAACAATTGGTTCTGTGCTCACTAAATGCATCACTTCATCGGTCGTAGTTTGCACTACGAAAGTAACTTCTGTTTCCCCCAAACATGTCCCGACCGGATACTTTGAAGCTATATTTTGCAGTATGATAGCTATTTAGTAACTTAATGGTAAATAATATAGCTGTGTATTAATACGGTATAACATTGTGCGGTAGTTTCTTATCAATTACATGATAAAGAAGTGTTTTACTAAAATAAGTGAATATTTCAACGACGATGATTAACGCTAATTTTAACCACTGTTTTTTAAGATTTGTGATATTTAGAAACACTTTCTTTTTGTTTACAATATATATCTTAGTCTTACAACCTAATTAATCCCCCAAACGTTTTTTTTTTAAATAGTTAATATAGATTTAAATAAATCAGCAATATTATTACATGGGTACTACAATATTGTGAGGTTCATATTTAAAATACTGGCTTTTAAAATGTATTTACAACTTCTCAATTAGGTGTTACTTAACCAGTTTAATGTAATTCAATTTATATGAATCTAATTTTAAACACGGCGCCGGTCAATGACTCTCAAAAAAGATTCAGTTACGGTAGCACTGGAAGTGAAAGGTACTTGGGGAGAGCTGGGTTTTTGTTTGTACTCAACACAATGACGATCGAACTTTGAAAACTTGTTCGTCATTATCGGAGTTTTGTATATTCAAGAAAAACCTGTCCATTGGCCCGGTAATTAACAGCCAACTTTCCAAAAACTCCATGTACTATGAGGTGCAACTCTGAATAGTTATTTTTGGGTTACGTTTAAAATAAAGACTAATTTTTTATCAACTGGAAATTCAGTGCTCAAATCTTGGACGCATATAAAACTAGAGCTTAGTTACAAAATTCTCCTTAATTAGTAACTACTTTTAAAAATGAAGCCATAAGAATTAAAGTTGCTTGTTGTAAACACTTGAATTCACTGATTAAACTAAGTAGAGGCTTGGCTTGGTAAATGAAACGATTGTTTCTAAACGCGTCATCAAGTATGGCTCTAAAGAATTCACTTATATTTATAGTACCATAAGAATTGCTAAGACAAACGTTAGTAACGTAATTTATCTTACAAGGGTAATATAATTTACTTTATGCGACGATAGCTCACAAATTTTGTTTCACTTTATTATTCATTGTTTTTCGTAAGTTGTTATAAAAATTTTTTTAATATATCCGCTACTGTTAGATTTTTTCCGGAGAGTAATCACAATTACTTTAAAGGTTAGAAAGTTTGGTGGAAATGCATGTATAATTACGTAGTTCATCAGTCAGTGAGGGAAGGACCCCCGCCCCTTGAATGCAGCCACATTGGCTGTAGGATGGAATATAGGGTCAGAGGTTTTGGCTGAGGGTAGGACATGAAGAGGGGTTTCTGCAAAGGACGTTCTTTGGCTGGATGGAGAAGGAAAGATTACAAATACCCTTTGTCTGAAATAAAGAACATAGTTTGTACACCAGAGCATGTAAGTGGTCCTGAAATAAACTTACCCTGTCGAATAAATAGCTATCAATCCGTTAAAAGATACTAGCTACTTGTTTGGGGTAAGAACGGGGAGGTAGCCAACTGCAACACCACCGGGTTAGTATAAGCACCGTAGAAACCTAACAAAGTAACAGTTTTTAATAATATTAATACGATATCGTTTTTACTCTAGTTCTTCGTCAACGGGATGTCATACAGGTAAAGAGACTTCATCGTCATCAGGAGGTCATAGAGGTAAAAAGACTTCATCATCAACGGGAGGTCATAGAGCTAAAGAGAATTCATCGTCAACGGTAGGTCTTAGAGGCCTTAGAGTTTATCTCAAAGGAAGGACTTAGAGGTAATGAGACTTCATCGTTAACGGGAGGTCATAAAGGTAAAGAGACATCATCGTCAATGGAAGGTCTTAAAGGTAAAGAGACGACTTCATCGCCAACGAGAGGTTTTAGTTAAGAGACTTTATCGTACACAGGAGGTCTTAGGATCGTACACAGGATGTAAAGAGATTTCATCGTCAAAGGGAGGTCATACAGGTAAAGAGACTTCATCGTCAACGGGAGGTCACAGAGGAAAAGAGACTTCATCGTCAACAAAAGGTCTTAAAAGGTGTAAAGACTTCATCGTCAACGGGTGGTCTTAGAGGTAAAGAGACTTCATCGACAACAGGATGTCTTAGAGGTAAAAAGAATGCATCGTCAACGGGAGGTCTTAGAGGTAAAGAGACTTTATCGTCAACGGAAGGTCATAGAGGTAAAGAAACTTCATCGTCAACGGGAGGTTATAGAAGTAAAGAGACTTCATCGTCAACGGGAGGTCATAAAGGTAGACTTCATCGTCAATGGGAGGTCATAGAGGTAAAGAGACTTCGTCGTCAACGGGAGGTCATACAGGTAAAGAGACTTCATCGTCAACGGAAGGTCTTAGAGGTAAAGAGACTACTTCATCGCCAACGAGAGGTTTTAGTTAAGAGACTTTATCGTACACAGGAGGTCTTAGGATCGTACACAGGATGTAAAGAGATTTCATCGTCAAAGGGAGGTCATACAGGTAAAGAGACTTCATCGTCAACGGGAGGTCACAGAGGAAAAGAGACTTCATCGTCAACAAAAGGTCTTAAAAGGTATAAAGACTTCATCGTCAACGGGTGGTCTTAGAGGTAAAGAGACTTCATCGTCAACAGGAAGTCTTAGAGGTAAAAAGAATGCATCGTCAACGGGAAGTCTTAGAGGTATAGAGACTTTATCGTCAACGGAAGGTCATACAGGTAAAGAGACTTCATCGTCAACGGGAGGTCTTAGAGGTAAAGAGACATCATCGTCAACGGGAGGTCTTAGAGGTAATGAGACTTCATCGTCAACGGGAGGTCATAAAGGTAAAGAGACTTCATCGTCTTCAGGAAGTTTTAGAGGTGAAGAGACAGAGATAACGAGCTCTTTGCTCTCTACATTTCCAAGACACGGTTTTGGCAAATCAGCTTATCAGGACAATAAAAAGATTTCGTTGGTTATAATATTCATGAAACTGAAATAAAAACTGATCATTACTTTTCTCTTGAAGACAATTCTTCCTAAGAA
>JBAIZL010000002.1:122566886-122571886 GCA_036971475.1 Prosapia bicincta | reverse complement strand
AAGTACGTTTCTGACGCCCAAATTACCCGCAACATAAGGTATAAGCGTCAGTGATTTAAAATTATTTATAAATCTGACGAGGTTAGAAATGTGATAAAATAGTTTTAAAAGTATTGGTTTTCATTGTTCAGTTTAAGCTGGTACGACTATTGGCGCCTTCGAAGAATAGGAAAGGGTTGTGACTTCAGACAGGATAGGAGACCTGAGAACCCCCCCCCCCCCCGTAAAGGGTTAAGAGGGTTCTCATGGCATCACGTGCGCAAGGTCGGTTACTTGAAGTACATCTACCCTTTATCGTGGTCATAATGAACTTCCTACTTGTTCATCCCCTATAAAAATAAGGGCAAGATAAATGGACTTAGGTGTGGGTAAAGAAAAGACCTCATGCTCTCCTGGTACGGGTATTAGAAGAAAATTCTCTCATCTAAATTAGACCTGCTCTCGTGCGGAGAGTTGAAAGTTCACGCACTGTCAAAGGTTACTTCAATAGTAACAATTAAAGTAAATTTATATGAAACTTACTGATGCAGAACGTTTTTCCAACGCACTTCATCAGACACTTAGTGTGGTCGAAAATTTTCTGTCTAAAGTTTTTTAATAATGTATTAAATGGTCAGCACTTGTATTAAATAGATGACTTAAATGGTCAGCATGTTGTAATTTCACTACATTTAATTTTGACACATTTAATTTTAAAAATAAAATTTTAATACACAAAAACCTCTTAACCACAAACTTTTTTTATTTTACCCTTATGTTCATTTCAGTTACCAAGTAACCATCCTTAGAGGGATAACATACAAGACAGTCTTTGTATGTTATCCCCCTGAGGATGGTTACTTGGTAACTGAAATGTACATGAGGATAAAATGAAGAAAGTTTGTGGTTAAGAGGTTTTTGTATAAGCCTATTTATTTTTAAATTTAACCACAGTATATTCCTAATAAATAGTAACGTTTAATTTTGTATGATTTAGTTTCAAAATTTGGCCACAATATTGTAAAGCGTGGTAGTAGTAAATGTAGCTTTGACTAATGGTGGGGTAACAAAGTGATACGAGCGTTGCACTCTCAGGCCTGATATATGAGGTCTAGGCTCTCCATCATCGCACGGTCTACAATAGTTAAAGGCGTTTTCGTTGTGTAATCTAATCACACAACTCTCTGTCAAAATCAACAAAGTAACACTTCCAATAAATTCTTTCGAAAAGTTAATATTTTTACAATTTTCATTTTATAATTGGCCTACTCAATAAAACACTTGAGGAATCTGGAGTTCAACGACCTCTAGGTGTGATGTCTTAAACACAGAAGCAAATTTCGAAGCCGAAATCATTACCCAAATACCGGTTTAATTTCCGCGAGCTTATCAAAAATCTGTTACGGACGGGCGCCAAAAAAGACATTAAAAATAAATTGTCATGTCACAGTGACCTTTCATAGGACGTTCTGATTGTGAAAGTGTAAGTAAGCAAGGTTCGTTGAACTCTCGTCATCTCGTGTTCACGTTTTACGCCTACTTGGCGAGTGGAGTTACTTTCACTGAGGTGTACAGTTTGCCAAATATCGACCGGTCAGCTGGTAACGGTAACAGGCCGGTAATGCTAAACTTCTGGCCAGGCTAGGTGATCAGTTTTTTATTTAAAGTATTCATTCCAAACGTGCCTGTTTTATCTTACTGCTCATTCACTATTCAGGAATTTATAAACAAACTTTCAAACATGGGTAAGCATTTAATATTTTAATTTATATAAAGCGTCAAATATTATTTAAATAACTTAATAACAACGATATCTTTAAATAGCTTATTTTATTCGAAAAAGGACTACAACTTTAAAATTAACTAAAGATTGGGGATCATTTTACACTTTTAACCATGAAAACGTAATGATCAAAAATTTAATCGCAGTCAAACAACGTATACTTCAATTACTTAAGTAAATTCATAGAATTCAATCTTTTACGAACATTTATAATGAATAAATTTATAGACAACGGGTTTTGTGTGAGCAGAACCTATCATTTGAAAAATGCTAAAAACCATTTTGGGAAAAACGTGTGTGTATGTGTGTTTGTGTGTGTGTGTGTGTGTGTGTGTGTGTGTGTGTGTGTGTGTGTGTGTGTGTGTGTGTGTGTGTGTGTGTGTGTGTGTGTGTGTGTGTGTGTGTGTGTGTGTGTGTGTGTGTGTGTGTGTGTGTGTGTGTGTGTGTGTGTGTGTGTGTGTGTGTGTGTGTGTGTGTGTGTGTGTGTGTGTGTGTGTGTGTGTGTGTGTGTGTGTGTGTGTGAGTGTGTGTGTGAAATGTAAGTCATTTATAGCGTAAAAGAAATGCAAATTGTAAGCTAATGGGACAGAGAGAGAGAGAGAGAGAAACGGTAGAGTAGTAAATTTGAGAATGTCTTTCTTCAAGTATTTCCCCAAAATCTTATCTGCAACATTCGAGTAGTGAAATATCAACGTATCAATTCGAGATGCATGTTCCTATATAATGAGAAACATATTTTCCATTAAATGAATTAATAACAAATTATTTGAAGCAACGGGTGTTTTTTTTATTTGTGGGTTATACTATTTTCTGTAATGTATCTCTCCAAGTTGGAATATTATTCAATCTTGTTTATCAGTTATTAAAAATATTAATTTATATTTTATTAAATCCTGCTATAATAAATCCAATACTGTATAATTAAACACATTTTGTACCCAATTTCGGAAATGAAAACTTCATTAACCGCATCTGACACCTTTGTAAAACCATGCTCAACCGATTTTATAATAGTTGGCTATATGTCATAAACAGAAACGAGAGTAGCTTTTCTGATGCGCGATAATGTTTTACGGTGATTCGATCAAGGACCGGAAACACACTTCAGGTATGAGTTATAAGCGACACTTCTCATCGTTCTGCAAATGGTTGCGTGCCGGTTGCGATCCAACAAAAATCGTGCCCCTTGCAACCCATTGTCCAGAGGAAAATATAGTCTGATAGAGCCCCATATTAGCCTAGTGAGTATTAGCGTATCACTAGTTTCCCGCTGCTATTTTATACCACAGGGAGGTTTGGGGTTGGACTTTAGCAACCAGTATTTTGTTGTTGTATTTATCAAAATCGCTTACTTTAAAACTTTATTTTTCAATTTTGTTCTATTTATTCATTCTTCTTTCAGCTGCATGGCTTATAAGTATTTAAAATTAACTAATTATACAATCTGTCTGTAGCGTCTAGTGACTTTTTAGTTCACTCCAACATATTTACATAGCTCAATGCACTTAAACATTTTTTTAAGTCAACTCTGTTTTTAAACTCTAGGATATTTTTTATTCTCTGGTCTAGTTTTTTGAATATTTTTTCCTTCCCATTTCTCCACGTTCCTTAGATTTTAAAATGAAAGATATCTCCATATTTATTATTTTTTGCTTCTCTATGAGAAAAACAAATGTCTTCCTTACGACTAAAGCATTTAACTTGGAGTCCAGCCCTCTACTGCGTTCTTTGTGCGTTGATACTGACAGTGAACATTCCATATATATATATATATATATATATATATATATATATATATATATATATATATATATATATATATATATCGCGGTTTGGTAGCATTTTCCCAACCACTGCTGAATGAAATAGTCAAAAAATTCTTTTAGTTTGTCGTTGTCTTCTGGAGCGTCCTTCATAAAACTATAATTATTATTGGATCCTTACAATTATCGGAACAGGCTTCCTTACAATACGATTGTTATTGGACACGATTGATTATTGAGTCCAATATTGTTTTAAAGGACTAGTTTAGTTGATATATGCCAGTATTCAATAGTAGAGACGCAAGTGGCACGGTGGCAGATAGCTGCGTCGCAAGTGGCACGGGTCGCAACTTGCTTGGTCGCAAGTGGCACGGTCACAACTGGCACGGTGCCAGATAGCTGCGTCGCAAGTGGCACGGTCACAACTGGCACGGTCGCAAGTGGCACGGTGGCAGATAGCTGCGTCGCAAGTGGCACGGTCACAACTGGCACGGTGCCAGATAGCTGTGTCGTAAGTGGCACGGTCACAACTGGCACGGTCGCAAGTGGCACGGTGGCAGATAGCTGCGTCGCAAGTGGCACGGGTCGCAACTTGCTTGGTCGCAAGTGGCACGGTCACAACTGGCACGGTGCCAGATAGCTGTGTCGCAAGTGGCACGGTCACAACTGGCACGGTGCCAGATAGCTGTGTCGCAAGTGGCACGGGTCGCAACTTGCTTGGTCGCAAGTGGCACGGTCACAACTGGCTCGGTCGCAAGTGGGACCCAACAACATCTATGTCAACGTAATAACTACATTTTCACTTCTGTCAGCTAGTTTCACGATTGCCGCATATTTTGTGGCTGTTACATAAATTGTTAATAAGAACACTTTTGTAGTGAGATCTGTTTATTAGTATGTTATCAATATTTAAAAAAGGGTAAAGATCTTCTAAAATTTCAAAACTTTTAAATTACTCAAAAAAACTTATAATTTAAACCTATAATTTAAAGAATGACATTTTCTCTTAATATGAACGTAATGAAAAATTATTAGTAAATTATTTTCAGAACCGTGCAGAATTTTGTTTTTCTTATGCAGAAAAATTCTTTGTGTCCTCGCCATGTTTATATTTAACCTTTTATAAAATCAACAATTAATTATTTTATTAAAAAGTCTACAGGTTTTTACAAAGCAACTTATGTGACCGACAAGTATTCCAACCTTGTCGGTTTTCCAGCCTACGATTTTAACGTTTGGTACCGTTAAGGATCTAAGTACAACTCCTTGATCACTCTAATTATAGAGTTTTCAGATATTGTAACTTTAATGCCTAATAGAAAGGATTATACAAGAAATAAACTTAGCTCAGTTTTATAGACTACCTAAAATATATAATTTGTATAACTAACATTTATAGTCCTTGTATTACACAAAACAGGTTCGTTGATTGTTCTACTGCACTAATAGTAGTTTCAAAATGTATTAATTACTGA
>JBAIZL010000002.1:122434386-122561886 GCA_036971475.1 Prosapia bicincta | reverse complement strand
CGACTAAACCTTTTTATTTATGTCCTGATGTCATTAGTCCATGACTACAAGAGTTAGTTTTGTAGTAATTTCCTCTGAAGATGATCGTTTTGCAATCGAAATGTATATCTGGATAAATCAAACGATTTATGATTTAAGAGGTTTTATTTATTTATAATTAAAAATTGCACCACAGTTGCTCCAAGTTATTAATACAAAATCTATATTCAGAAATATAGTAATTAAATTTTGTACAGTTCTGTAAAGTTTTTTGTACTTAAAACAATGTTTGTCTTGAAATGGTTATAATTTAATATATACAGTATTTTAGCTATAAATATTATCTAGTTCAAAACCTTAATGTACGTTTCGCCAAAACTGATGTCATTATCAAGTCTATTTTAACTTAATTGTTATTAGCAAATTATAATTTAAGCATTGTGCACAATATTATTCGTTCTAAAAATAGTTGCGTGCAGAATTACCAAGGTGTTACAGTTAAAAGAAGGTTTGAGTTTAACTTATAAGTAAAGGCGTGTGAAAAATAAAATCAATAGCACCAACTCACAATCAGTGTTTATATATATATATATATATATATATATATATATATATATATATATATATATATATATATATATATATATATATTTACTCGGCTGTAGTTCATTTTAGTTTTAGTGCTCACTGATGTTAAAGACTTTGTCATTGTAACGCGAATTAGAGAATATATTATTAATCGTAAGTTCGTGAACGTTTGTGTAAGTTCGTGTACTTTCGTGTAAGTTCGTGTACGTGTGTGTAAGTTCGTGTACGTTTGTGTAAGTTCATGTACGTTTGTGTAAGTTCGTGTACGTTTGTGTACGTTCGTGTACGTTTGTGTAAGTTCGTGTACATTTATGTATGTTCGTGTACGTTTATGTAAGTTCGTGTACGTTTGTGTAAGTTCGTGTACGTTTGTGTAAGTTCGTGTACGTTTGTGTAAGTTCGTGTACGTTTGTGTAAGTTCGTGTACGTTTGTGTAAGTTCGTGTACGTTTATGTAAGTTCGTGTACATTTATGTTAGTTCGTGTATGTTTATGAAAGTTCGTGTACGTTTGTGTACTTTCGTGTAAGTTCGTGTACGTTTGTGTAAGTTCGTGTACGTTTGTGTAAGTTTGTGTACGTTTGTGTAAGTTCGTGTACGTGTGTGTAAATTCGTGTACGTTTGTGTAATTTCGTGTACGTTTATGTAAGTTCGTGTACGTTTGTGTAAGTTCGTGTACGTTTGTGTAAGTTCGTGTACGTTTGTGTAAGTTCGTGTACGTGTGTGTACGTTTGTGTAAGTTCGTGTGCGTTTGTGTAAGTTCGTGTACGTTTGTGTAGGTTCGTGTACGTGTGTGTAAGTTCGTGTACTTTCGTGTAAGTTCGTGTACGTTTGTGTAAGTTCATGTACTTTCCTGTAAGTTCGTGTATGTTTGTGTACGTTTGTGTAAGTTCGTCTACGTTCGTCTAAATTCGTGTACTTTCGTGTAGGTTCGTGTACGTTTGTGTAAGTTCGTGTAAGTTTGTGTAAGTTCGTGTAAGTTCGTGTATGTTTGTGTAAGTTCGTGTACGTTTGTGTAAGTTCGTGTACTTTCGTGTAAGTTCGTGTATGTTTGTGTAAGTTCGTGTACTTTCGTGTAAGTTCGTATATGTTTGTGTAAGTTCGTGTACATTTGTGTAAGTTCGTGTACTTTCGTGTAAGTTCGTGTACGTTATTACTTATTTATAGCATTTTTAGTACGTCAGACAAAATATTAACACTTGTTCTCTTGTTATCAACAGCTATAAACAAACTGATACTTACCCTCAGCAGAGGCAAATGAATAATTGGATCCACCTAAAAATAGGTAATATATATTAGAATTGTTAAATAAGTAAATAAAACAATCTGATAAAAACAACCTTCAAACATTTTCTTATCCTTTTAGTTTTATCAATAGAGGACTCGAATCTTGCCACAAGTTGTTGTTAATTTTATAAAATATACACTTGTAAAACGTTAAATAACAATATTATCACAACAACTCATACTTTACTTGACCCTAAGTAGACGAATATTTTACTAAAGTCTTTTTTCAGTTTTCTAGTCATAAACAATAATATTTACGTACAAATAATAAAGTTTATCGAATTTTAAAAAAGAAATTCCAGATATGAACTTCGCTTAATTAATAATAATAATCCATCCTTTAAGGTGGCTTAGAAGAAATGCATACTTGAGTCATTTAAGGAAGCGCCACTAGCATTCAACTGCCCACTATTACCTTGGGTTTACCTTGAGTATGTAATTTCTCAGATGAAAAGCGTACAGAAATTCTTTGGAGCTAATTAGGCTAGTAGACAAGTACTTTACCCAATAAAATGCTCAGTCGTCAATAGTAAAATCGTTTATAAATAAGTGGTGCCTAGTAATTGAACTGTTTTAAATGGAAATATAAGGGATTAACTATTTATACATGTTAGCTGCACAGTGTAGTACCAAGTACTTAACTAGGATTTCGGGAAGAGAGGTCCAGCCAAATGAAGTTACTCCCGATAAGGTGGCCCTGGAGTACATATTTTTTGTAAAACGTAGTAATAAAACGTAGTACATACGAGTAAAACGTATCAATTAAATTGTTATATGGTTTTAGATTGTTGGTTTTTTTAACATTAAAATAATTTACTTTTTTAAAGTATTGAGTAAAGCATACCACTATTATCCAATATAACACGGGACTGGAATAAATAGAAGCTCCCACATGAAGACTTGTCAACCAAAGATAAAACTAAATATTGGAGATTTAACAAACAAAAAGCAATAATAAACCCCAAATAAAATAAAAGGATTAAATAACAATAATAATAAATTAATCATCTCCCCATTAAAATCATAATAATAAAAACAGTTAATAGTAATGGCAATATAGCTATTACTGTATAGAAAAGTCAAATAATGCAATAAAGCGGTTCATTAGGTGTGGTCCAATTTTAAGTCTAGTAAGCGGAAATATAAAATTTTATTCTGCAGGTCTAGTTAGTGAAAAATTATTTTCTTAATACTTTCTCTGTGAAAGTTCACACTGCTGGCCACCTAATTTTTCACCCTCTTCGGCTGAGACTTAGGAATCGCCTGAGAACCTCTTATCCTTTGACTCTTCGTCGGACTTGGATTCTTCCTTCAGTATATTCTCCCCCTCAAGATGTTTCTCAACTCTTTTTTTTGCGGTAATTGGAAAGACCTTCAACCACGAATCTACAACCTAAGTTTTAGCTATAATTGAAAATTACTTAACTAAGTGAATACGTAAGGGCTTACTTGCTGACGCGTTTCTTTTACGAAGCAAAGCTTCTATTCAAAAGAAAGATTGTTTGGAAACCCTTACGTATTCACTTAGTTACGTACTTTTTAAATATAGTTTAATCAGTGAATTCAAGATGATTACATCAAGAAACTTCCAAGTTTTAGCTTACAGATTGTTTATTTTAGTTTCTCTATCCTAAATAACTTTGTCAACCTGCGCAAGTTCGAATTTGTAGAACTAGTTACAATTACTGAACTGTTGAAAGTTCTCTTGCTTTTTGCTAAAGTGTTGATTTAATGGGTTAATGTTTCATATTCTTGCTCCACTTGACAATATTCTCTGCAAGGGTAGCAGGTTATCTTTAGTGGTTTCTCTGCTAAACCAAATTCTTTGGACATTGACAGTTCAGTCAATTCAGTATTTTCTAATTTTCACATTCTGCAAGATTTTCTTGATTGTTCTTCTTTTTCCAGTGCCTGCGAACTGTTGGGTTTCACCGCAGGTTCTCGCTTTCTGTTACCTCTCGCCTCCGAAAAGCATTCAGAATGTAATTTTATTTCTGTCTATATAAAGAATACAATAATTCGAACACCACTGAAAGAAGTAGAGGCTGAACCGGAAATTCCTTCTGGGAAGGCTCATATTCTGGTGGGACTAAGAATTCACACCCCTGTGGCAAAATTTTGAAAATTTATTCGTCCTGTTACGTCACCCTTATGTTTCAAATTAGACACAGAGTTGATAAAATAAATATATGAAATTCTTCTTACGATAATTTAAATGTTTTTAAATTTAAACAGTACAGTAGTTAATTTAAGTACATGTACAGAATGGTATTCATTTAGGATGTAAGATTATAGGCTTGCTACATATAGCAAACGTAACATCAAGCTATTTATTTCTACAATTCTACAAAGACATTGTTTGAAATTTTATTAACTTCATCTGCTACACCGATCATGTTATCGATATTTACTGTAGCTAATCTATTTAAGTACCCTTCAGAAATGTTTTGAAGTAAAAACTTCTATAGCGACGCCTAAATACTTGTTAGATGGACATAAACATCCAATTTCTCATCAGTATAGTTTCCGTCAGGTCACTACGAGTCACCTAAAATTCAATCAAATGATAGCATATGATTTCATGCAACAGCTGATCTTGTATTACAGGTTATGTAGTAGAACAGCTGTT
This sequence comes from Prosapia bicincta, assembly GCA_036971475.1. NCBI lineage: Eukaryota > Metazoa > Arthropoda > Insecta > Hemiptera > Cercopidae > Prosapia > Prosapia bicincta. Next base: position 122,557,405 of record JBAIZL010000002.1, on the reverse strand, counting down.
TTACACGTAGGTTATGATTCAATATCTATTGAAGATCGTTTAAGAAAAATGTTATTAGTATTTTTCTAATATAAAATTTTTTAACATAAAATGTTATTAGATATGTATTAAAAATTTTTAATCAGTTAATAAATATATTAATTTATTTAAATTTTTACAAATCTCTCAATAACAATAATTGAATATGACAATAATAATAAGTTTTGTATTTTTATTCAAATTTTTTTAATCAAAACATTACTAGGTACGTCTAATAATTTTAAGAACTTATTTCAAATGAATTAGTTAAATTTTAAATGAATTAGTTAAAATCGATTCATTCAGTAGCCTATTCAGTAAACATCTAATAAATATTTTTGTTGCCTACATTGTATTTTTATTAACTATTAGATACATTTCTTAAATAAAAATAATAAAATTGAATGAAAAATATATAAATTCAAATTAGCTCTAGTTTGTTATTTGGAGTACAATTTTTTATGTTAAATGTAAAAAAACTGTTTTTTTATGTATTGTAACACTGGTTCAACTAATTTCTCTTTACGCAAAATTTAATGGTTTTCTAAATTCAAAATTTCTGTAAAAGTGGCTATAAAAGTTTTTCCTTCTATCGGCACTCCCCCAACCAATTTTTTTTTTTTTTTTTTTTTTTTTTTACGAAGATACTAACATTGAAATCATTTACAGACAATTTACTAACGCAAATTTATTAACAGTTTTCAATCTACTTTCAACTCGTTTTATACGAAACCTAACTTTACGTTATATAATTATGAGAATTTTAACTTCACATGAAATTTGTGAAAACATTGCTCAATATAAAAAAACCTTTTAGGGCATTAAAGATGGTTTTCAACTTATTATTTTATTATTATATTTTTTTTCTGATGTTTAACAATGTGAATTTTTTTCGCTGGATCCGTGGATAACAGTACCTACCTTTTGGAATTTAATTTAGGGCTACGCATTTCCAAAACCCTCAATTAGTTTATATCCACAACAGACTAGTCACTACGTCATATCCGTTGTTTTATTAGCTCACTGTACATTGGTATAGAAGGATAAACGTAAGGAGTTGGGTAGCGGAGTCACAGCTGAAATATGGTTTTGCCTGGCCAAGACATTTTAAAGGTTTAAATGTGAGTGAAATGCTACAATACGCGTAGAAAAACAGGTTCATCTTCGAAAGCTCTAAAATGTTAAGACCATGCAGGAAAACTACTATAACTAAAGCTGTCCTGAAGGATCAGGTGCAAAAATGATTTCTTTTGAACGCTCTTTTTCATTTGGTTACTCAAATGTTTCTTTGGAGAAATAACTAAAGGCAGAAGAAATTCATGCACACTATAGGGTCACAGGTCCATGAGATATCGGTGAAGCGATCTGTCTTGTCCTACGCACTCAGATTACTTTAGTAATATTCGGTTCGACTATAGAAATACAACTTTCGTCAACACTGAATAATCTTTCAGCAGTCGCGTTTCTTTGTCACAATCCTTTTTCAGAAGATTGTTTTCTTTCCTGAATCTAAATCACTTCTGTAAGACGTTTGTGAATATTTTCACTTAGATAAATTTTATACTGGTGTAAGAAAACATCACCCCCTTTTTCCAATCCATTTAATTTTTGAAAGGGTACTTATAATTCTTTCTAGTTACGTCATAACTAGTAACCTTCTCAAGTTATTTGAAGGCCTTTTCAGATTCTTAACAAAATTCTCGAAAACTAGATTCCATAACTGAATGATAACAACAAAATTCTTTAACAATAAATACGGAAAAATAAAACTCAAAAAAAAATTAAAAGTCAGTCAAAAGTCACAATCAGTGAAATTGCGCAAATAACAACAATAAATAAAACCAGTTACTCCGTGGTTCAGTTACTTTTTTTATTTGTATCAATTTTTTTTCACGGTTAAATTCATCCAAAGGCATTCATAGAATTAAGTATATTTTGTAAGAATATGGTGCATTTTTATATTTGTAAAAAGCATCAACTTTCTTAACTCTGTTGAAGTCTTTGTGTCTAGTAAAAGCTTTGTGGTGAAATTTAAGCAGAAAAACCAAAGACTTTTATAAAGATATCGATTATTCTAATCCAATGAAGTATTATTATTATTTAGTTTAACACAAACTCTAATTGTTATATATTCTAACGAGTTTTCATCTCAGGCTCATCATCCTCAGAGATTAGACATACAATTTGTAAAATAGAAATTAATTATAAATTATAATTACGACCTGGTCATTAAAACGCGTTTTACTAAATAGGATATTGTAATGTGTAATAAATCTATTAATATACGTACTACTCACTAGGCATTCTCAAATTGTAATGATGTGATTTTTGTCTGAATGTCATAGTTTACAAAAAATTGTTTTAGAGGAGAGAGATTTGGGGAGAAAATAAGTATTGACAAAAGAAAGAATTAGTGTGATATTACACTTTGGTGATAAGGTAATATTGAGAAAAATAGAAGATTCTAAAGTAGCTTATGTGCTACCAAAACATACTGTTTGTAATTATTATAAGACGAAAATAAATGCAAATAAGATTACAGGATATACAAGAGCAAATGAAGAATGAAAAACCTGAACTTGTGGAAAGGTTAAATATCACATGTTGTAATATAATTGTAATATATTGAAACTGATAAAAAAAGGATAAATTAGAAAGAGAAGAAGACAATTAGACAAGGAAAGAAAGAAGGGGAAAATACTGCTTAAGAATAAACTTTGTGGTAAAAGATACATTGGAAGAAACAATTTATACAAAAAAGGGAAAATTAAATAAATTTTTAAAATAGATTTATATATTAAAATAAATATCCAATGTTGTGACAGAGATTAAAAGGGAGACTTTAAAAAAATGTGGGTTTGTAGTGAAAGAAAAGTATCTATAACTGTGGAAACTTTTAGTCAGTAGTTCAACCACTGTCTGAACTAAACAATGAAATAACTTTAGAAACAGAAATTTTCAACAGCACAAAATCAAACAAACGCTTGTATAGTAAACGATATTTTAAGTAAACTCCTAAAAAACATTTTATAAATAGGTTTAGTGAATAATTTGAGTAGTAGAATAATAAAACGCATAACAGAATTTTGCGTAATAGAATTTGCATTTCTCAGTCCAAATTGATTTATAATTTTTTTAATGAAAAAATCCAAGTATATCTAATAATACAATCAAGTCGAGTGGCTTTTAAATTATTATTTTTTAATTTATTTAGGTATTTATCTTGAATACAAGAAAGATGAGCACAACGAATTATGCGTACACCAGGAATATTGCAAAAGATGTGTACAGGATCAAGTTTTGACAGATGAATAGGGTAAGCTATGACGTGAAAAATTGTGACAGGCGAAATTCGCGTACAACGTTTTTAGGCGAATCCGGATCTTTTAAAAGCATTGAGCTACATAAATGAGTTTACCTCTGAGCACATAGGTGTCGCTTATAGTCTATCCATTTTGGGAAGGCGGGTAAAAGATTAAGTCACCGCCCGAGCTCCCAACAATAGCTTGGGTCAGGCGCTCGGCGGCCGGCCGCCCGCGCTAATGAGGCGTAAAAAGCACTCCACTCCAAAATATTATCACATAAAAGTAAGCGTATTTTTTAATTTTTTATTACAGTTTTGATGTCTACGTGTGATTTCATGAAAAACTAGTCCAAACACGACGGAGTTATGTCAATTAGTAAAATTGTACTCACTACAATTTTTTGTAACCACTAATTTTACTAATTGACATAACTCCGTCGTGTTTGGACTAGTTTTTCATGAAATCACACGTAGACATCAAAACTGTAATAAAAAATTAAAAAATACGCTTACTTTTGTGTGATAATATTTTGGAGTGGAGTGCTTTTTACGCCTCATTAGCGCGGGCGGCCGGCCGCCGAGCGCCTGACCCAAGCTATTGTTGGGAGCTCGGGCGGTGACTTAATCTTTTACCCGCCTTCCCAAAATGGATAGACTATAGTTTCTCGGGACTGGAGATCCTTTAAAAGCTTATCAATTATACCTGATTTCCAACCCACTCTTGCAGGCTTTGGACTGGCAAAATGATAGAGATATCTTGCGCTTTCATTTTGCCGTGTTTAAAATCAGCTTGTAGCATCGGTAATTTTGTAGTTATTTTATATTTTTAATTAAAACTATTTTTGTTTCCTTTTACAAAATGTTTTTCATTTTAATCTATATTACAACTTGACCAATTTATTACATTTTACCATCCGATTACTTGGGTCTAATCTAATCCATTTTTGTGATTTAGGAAAGGGATCTTTTAAACAAGACATTAGTTTCCAGTTTCTAGGTATATCTGTAGTTTTTTAAATTTTTCGTCCGACTTAATATACTCGTACTTTGGTTTTCTTCTCTTTCCTTCTGTCTTATGTGCACAAGTTTCAGCCTCTTTTGATAAGTCTCTTTCGATTAAAAGACTTTATCACCGCGACAGTTAAAGTTAAAGTGACCACTGACAAAGTGGAAACCCTTTTTTGACCCATTTTGACTAGGTGAATCCAAAACCTTAAAAGTTAGTAGCAAATATTTTAGAGGTAGATGACCTGGGTTGACAACGGGAATCTGGTTTGTACGCTTTTTTCTTTTGTCAAATTTACAACTTACCTGTGTCAATTGCTATTGTTTCCTCATGTACGCATATTTCGTGCCACCTTTATTTCAGTATTGCACATGTTTAGCTATAATAATTTTGATATAAAGCTGCCTTTCTACGTTTCTATAAATAATACGTAATTCATAACACATTAAGGTCACCCATTAGGATATTTATAACCACGGATTAAGAGATTTCCACCTTGAGAGAAGAAACATTCGTTATCTGTTTGTTGACCACTTCCATTAAATCTGAAAAACAAAAGCCCCTGAGAAAAATGTTTCTAGGTTATTCGCCTTTTGTTTTGAGTTAATCCAACTGGATCAACAGCCCCCTCAGGATACTAGTGAAGCACGAGAGGAAAGATTCGGAGAAAACCTTGTAAACAACCACGCATTTCTCATCGTAGGTATTTCTTATAATAAGGCTTAAAATAACATTTACTTAATCAGCAAACCCGTAAGGTCACTTTGTACCTTAGGACACGTTTGGTCATGGTAGTATTTCCTGGTGCCACTTCACCACTAGGGTTAGCCCAGACGAATTCATCGGCCTCTAAGGACTGGTTTATTACACACTTCTACAGTCAAAACTCCTTCGCGTTATCTAGAGTAAAACCACAACATTGTCCTGATGCAGGCTTCAATCGTCTTATAGAGGATTTAAAGCCTTCTAGCAACATCAAGAAAAGAACTATCGAAAACCAGGCCCCAGCCAAAGATAAAAATATTGCTGAGCTCTTCATGCTCTAGAATACAGGCTGATTCGATGCATCTGAAAACTGTGCAAAAATATGCTACATAAAAAATAATCTACCCATTTCAAAAACCCTTGACCCTCTGTAGATATTGCACTGTGGGACATGACTATCTTCAAGCTCAACTGAATCTAGCTCACACAGATCAGTGCTCTTTGGATACAAAACCAGAATAGAACCATACTGGATATACCTCAATACTCAATGAATACGAAAGATGCCCGTCTATTCAACGCACGAAACTCTACTTTTCGCCACATCATTGAACGAGATGCCAAGGTTAGGTCTAGTTTTAGATAGATGTAATAGAATAAATAAATTCTTTATTCAAGGCAAATCTCATATTGCCCATAATATGAGTATATGAGGCTATTTTGTTTCCGACAGGGATCTGTCAAGTATGGTGCTTTCTTAAGAAAATTCCCTTTATGATAAGATCCCTTGTTGGCCTTCCAATAGAAAAAAAAGTTGAAAGGTATGAAGAATTATCGCCTTCATAGAAACCGATCATACAAATCACCGACACCTCACGGGCCGTGTGTTAAATCAAACGGATTTGGACTTCGTGCAGCTTAAGTACATTTTTAACCTTAACATTTTTTTCAAAGTTAGGTTTCCATAAACACTAAATGATGCAAGACTGAAGGACCATAAGATCTCCTTATGAAGAAAGTATTTTTTTTTTCATTATTGCACTGAACGTACTGAGGGAAGTTCTACAAGATCTCTGCCAATATCTTGAAGATGTTGAGACCAGGTTCGAAAGAACTATAAAAAGCACGCGAGTAATCTGGATTTGTAAAAATTTGTATTCCGCTTGCACATGTGCGTTTGTACGTCATATTTATAAAAGTAAATATTAGACAGAATGGTTTAACAGGTTAATAAAACCAGTTAGACCTGAACACGCAGTGCAATGACTTATAGTCATTTCTTCCGTAAAAATAGACGTATAAAAGAAATGTACTGCCTGTAAAGTTCCGGAAGAGCGTGCACTACACATTTACATTTTTTTTATATTCTAACCTTGGAGTGGTCCCCACAGTAACAATTTCGTCTTTGGTAGAATTTTCTTTACTTTTTTCTCCGTTCAATGAAACTAAAATGTTACTGATACTTTTGCTAATAAATGTTAAATACGTTTTCATTTTGAAGTACACAATAGGTGTCTAATTCCTAGGCCGAGGTACGGGGACTTTTGACTAGATTCCGTCTCCCCCAGCGCCGAGGGGACTACCTGGCGTAATCTGACAGTTTTGACAGCCGAATTGGAGCTAAGAAGACCAAGGAACCGTGGTAATGGCGTGTGCACAACTGAGATGATCAGCACTTTAATGACGCTGTTTTTGCTACATTTCATTGCACCCATGATACGCCTCGAATTCTAAAGTAACATAATGAATTGTAACTAAGCTTAACGACTCTCGTACTTTTGAGATGCTCGGAGTTAATCGTGCATGCCTATGTACAGCCACTTATAAAATTGTTAGATTCTACTCATAATTACAAGAAAAATTATACCAAACAACCCGAGGTTTACTTTATTGTAACTTAATAACACATAATCTAAAACTTATTACAAACGGCTAAAGTAAACAATAAAACACAGTAAACCATATGTTGTTTGGTATCATTTTAGAGCCCGGCATTTCAAAAGGAAAGATATTAATCCTCGTCACTTTTACATCACTGAGCAGACCCTTTGAAAATTTATAGCCTCGACGCTGTGCAGACTAATTTGCCCTTGGCACTGAGGAGACGGCGCTGGGGAGACGCCACGTTTTGACACAATGACGTTGGTTTACCGTAGGTAACTATAGGTCAAATTTTATAAGCTGGAACTTGGCTCTTAGATAGAAATTGTGTATTAGTCATCTATAAAACATTAAGCACTAGCGTCATCCATCATAGGGGCCATAAATCGCAGCCTCCCAGTCCCAACCTATTAGCACGCTTCCGTGAACGCCCTATTTTCATTTGTATACATTAAAAAGTATTAATATGTAGCAAAATAATGAGTCAACCCTATGACTCAATGGAAGTTCAAGGAACTATGTTTTTGAAAATGACGTACAAGCACCTCCACCCTCCTCTCGCCAAAGCTCGCAGCCCCCTTGTGCCAGCTTATAAAATTTTACCTATACACTTGTACGTTAAACCAGACTTACAAATATTACAAATATCTTGTAAACTTAATACAAACATGGTTATGAAATACGATCATAACTAGGTGTTTGTAAAATTATCGTGAAAAAATTATTTTAGTACAAACATTATTTTGAAGTAGCGTAGAAAATGTTCATAAAAAATGAAAAAGAAGCAAAACGCATCACTAATATCTAAGAAATTTAAAATGTTTAAATAACCAAGAACTAAACTCATGTTTCGTGTTTTAACACAAAACTTCATCCTTTTCCCCCTGTCACATAATGCGTACAAGTACACGTAACACAAGCTGTTACACGAAAGCAAATAACCAAAAATTATTTTAAAGTGCCATCACTATCTTCGTACTGACATTTAGGTTATTTAAAATATTTTTAGTATAAGTAAAACTTGAGCGTATGACTTTCTGTGCAGACAATTATATAGTCATGAGCTCCAAACTAAAGACAGAATGATTTTTTTTATACGGCAATCGCACGGAGAACTCTGTTCGGCTTACCGTGACTCTCACGAGACGCTATGACACTTCTATGTTTAAACAGTATTGGATGTAAATTGACAACATATGGTTTCATATAACAGCTGATTTTATTTTATAGGTTATGTTGTACAAGTGTTTTAACACATAGGTTATGCTTATTTATTTATTCTACATTATTAAGTTAAAATGTTATTATTAATTACTTTATATCCATTATTATATGCAATAATTTTGTTTGTATTTCCATAATTCTTACTATAATTAATGATAATAATGAATTATATATTTGTATTCCAATTATTTTTAAAATGAAAACTTTCTTTGGCGTGTTTGCCAATGTTTTAAGATATTATTTCAATTGCATTCGTTAAACAAAATATGTATTGGGTATATTTTTTACCAAGTGATAAAAGTTTTCTATTACAAATTTCTTCAGACCTTCTTACAAGGACGTAAAGGGAAGTTTGCACAGATAGAAAGAAGGCCTACTTCTGGTACACAATCGTGCACAAGTAACGCCAACTATTTTCTCTACCAGGGAGTTATCTTCCTATCCTCGTTGGATATAATGACAATATTGATTAATCGCTATAAAACTAAAAAAACAAATTTTGTATTATTAAGATATATTTATTCATATTATATTATTATTCTATAATAATATTATTATTATTATCCATATTTTATGATAATAAAAATAACTATTATTTTAATATTGTGTTCATATTATTATAAAATTCGAAAATATAAAAGCCAAATTGAAGACAAGACCAAGGTAAAATCACTAGGCATAATGTGTAAAGATCTTGAGCAAAACTTAAAGGATAGTGCCTCTAGGAATTTAAAGTAGCAATACATATTGAAGATGTATGAATTTCCGAAACTGACAAATTAATATGAAAAGGACAGCGATATTATGCTAAACGTATATTATTTTCAAAGACTTACAAACAAATTATAAAATAATATATTTAATTTTATTAATAATATACCTAACACAAATAAATGAAACCTTTCAACCACAAATAACTTTCTTCTTTTATTTAAAACCTTATGTGCATATCGATTGCATAGCAATCATCCTCAGAGGTAATTTAAAATGAAAATACGTACTTTCATTTTAAATTACCTCTGAGGATGATTGCTATGCAATCGATATGTACATAAGGTTTTAAATAAAAGAAGATAGTTATTTGTGGTTGAGAAGTTACATTTATTTATGTTAAACATTACGCCACAGTTGTTTTATACATTTATAATAATATACCTGTAAGAATTTAACCGGTTGGTTAAATAATCTGAATTGAAAAGTCAAGGAAGCATTTATTTCTAATGTATAATATAATGTATTTCAGAGCAATAATTCAGAACAATAAGCAAGCACGCTCTATTGTTAAAACAACGAACTACTTCGTCACAACTGATTCTTCGGAAAGTCTGGCGAAATACAGTAAGGTCGTCGTCATGCAATAACGTTTGCACTAACTTTACAAAAGGTGTGATTTTATAGAGTATACGTTGGAAGTATTATACGTTCATAGCGGAAACAAATAATGTTAAATAAAATTACTAATTGTTACAAACACTTCAAGAAAAGAACTTTGTTCAAAAATGTTTTGTAGGGCCTATTCTGATGCCTAATTTTTGTAAAACTGTATTGTTTTTAAATTTTGTCTAGTCTAAGCGTTCCTTAACCCCTAAACTAAAGTTATGCAAGCTCTTGGTTAGTTTAAATAATGATATACTTATTTAAAAGTTATGATCTAAAATGTATTTCAAAATTTTCAGCGAGTGTAATTTTTAATTGTTTTCATTTTTGTATTTCAAATTATATTATTAAATACAAAAACAAATACTTTTTTATAATTTAAGATAAAACACAACCAAAAATGGGATTTGGCATTTTACCCACATCGTCGATTGTTTATTCTATGGTTGTTCGGAAAGTAAATGTTTTTTTCAATTCCTCCTATTACTTCACACTCTACTTGTATAAGTCTTGTTCAAATTTTGAATCGTTAATAAAATACTTTTCATTCATCCAATCAAGTTCAAATACATTTCCATAAAACTTGTATTGGATGGCACTGGTTTTTTCCAATATTAATTCATTAGTTAAATTTAATAGTGAATTAATTTTAATTTTATAAATGAGAAAAACGTTTCAAAAAAGGGGCAAGTTATGCAAAATACTTATTAGATTCATAGGTTTATTTCATAGCATATGATTTCAAAAAAACAGCTGACAATGTTATTGTGGTATATAGGTTATGTGGTAGAACATCTTTTTTAACGCAGGTTATGTTACTTTGTTTATATTAATTGTAATTATTTAATAAAGCCTAACTAAAATAAATTATCCTTTGTTGGCCTAAATAGGAATTGTTTGTTTATTTACATTTCATGTTTCTAAACAGACGGTTATTAAATGTAATGAAATAAAACTTGTTATACAAACATTTTGGCACCTAACCTACTATTTCACATAGTCTCCGCTCAAATTTAAACATTTGTTATACCTTTCCACTAGATTTCAATACCGCCTGCATACGTTGTTGCCGCCAATTAGTTGAACTACTGATTCATCATCACTTGCATTGTGTTTTCCACCAAAAAAAACCTTTCAGTTTGGGGAATTAGTGATAATCACTGAGCCCTGAGTCGGGGCTGTATGAGGATGTGTTATGTCGGGAATGAGGATAAAGCCGCGCCGCCGGGCAGCATTCCACGCCGTTTTCAATGGCACTGGGACCGACGAAGTGTCCACAGTAGGCAGCTGCACTTATCGTCCCTCCTCTAGACACGTAGTCGATGAGTCGGATCTTAGGGTCCCAAAACACCGATTTCATAACCTTCCTGGAGCTCAGAGTTCGTTTTGCTTTTTCCGCTTTCGTTGAGGATTCCGAATATTGCCATTCCATGAACTTTAAATAGATTACATTTTAAGTTTCATTTCAATATTTGTGAGGGAGATTCTAATCACTGACACCCAAGGGAGTTCCAAATCCTTCATACTGCTGTTGTAAAGCACCAAAATTCAGCTGTACTTATCGTCACTCCTCTATGCACGTAGTCGATGAGTCGGATCCCAAAACACAGTTACGGTCCCAAAACACCGATGCCATAACCTTCCTGGAGCTCAGAGTTCGTTTTGTTTTTTCCGCTTTCGTTGGTGATTTTGAATGTTGCCATTCCATGAACTTTAAATAACGTTTTGGACATTTAAAGTCATGAACATTTAAAGTTCATGGAATGGCAACATTAGAAATCCCCATATATTTTTAGTTTCATTTTAATATTTGTGGGGGAGATTCTAATCCCTGACTTCCAAGGGGGCTCCAAATCCTTCATGCAGCTGTTGTAAAGCACCCTAATTATGAATGTGCGTTAAACAATCAGGAAATATCCTTAGAAATAGTTGTGACAATTTGTGATTTATAAAGACACTGTGCAAGTGGTTGAATAACATTGTACCAATCTAAATACAAATCTGAACATAGTAATAGAGATGTATTAACTGTTTTATAAAAGCAAGCACTGTGGAAATAGATAAAGAAATATTTTAGCAATATAGAAGAAAAATTAGCAAAAAAATCTAACTTTCTACACGTGTAACTCTGTAATTCCAAAAAACTATTTTTTTGTAAAAAACTAGGACTCGCTCGAATGAAAATTACACTTGCAAAGAATTTATGAAACAGATTCAGTAAAATGTTCAGTAATGTTTTTGTCTTTACTAATCAAGATACTGGAAATGTATAGGACTTTGTGTAACACTATATCTCCCACTGTTTAACATTAGGCTGAATCTAGACGTCATAGATTCAAAGATTTAACCCAGGATAAATAGAGCCATCTAGTTAACTCATTAACAATCGCCTATGTTCCACAGCCTATTCAAAATATATATTTACTTAAAGGGAAAATTATTTTTAAGTCGTTTACTTCAGACATTGTCTGGTCTGGTTAAGAAATAAAAGGAAATACAAAATCCCGCCCTGTTTGGGGTTGTTGCCCTTTTCCCAACGACTCTGCAAAACAATAAATTACTACCTTTACAAAAAGGTCGGGCGAATTGGAAAGCTGCCGACAGATTCCTTGCTACAGTACAAAGGCCGAGACCCCAAACTTGGGTCGTTGAACCTTGGAGGGGTAAACGGTTAATAGAATCCCCCGCTTTGCACAAAATCTGATACAGTTGTGTGCGTGTGTTTTTTTTTGTAACTTAGAAACTGTAAAAATAACGGAAAGATAAAAATTGTAACTGTTTTTTTTTTATATTGAGGAGCGTCGTCCCTACCAAAACTGTGAAGGGTAGTTTTGTTTAATGCTCCCCAAAAACGCTTTTTGGAATAATGACAACAGCCACGCCCTAATCTAGTTTACTACCATCATACACGTTCACTTGTATGAATGATTATTTGTTTATATTGTAATATCTAAGTAGGATGTTTTTAAATTGTTAAACTTTGCAGAACAAACTCTGACATATAAAAAAGATAGTAACTCTTTTTAAAGTAACTGTCTTTGTTTAGTTAAGCTGGTAAAAATCATGGCACCGAAAAAATATTTTTAGAGATCATTACAAGAAGTATTAAATACATCAATTTTGCTGAAGTGGCATAGTATACCGAATCACAGACGGTGTTTCATATTAAACACTTTCGAGGCGCCGTATCAAAATATGGGACCCATAAGATATGTCAATATTACTGGTAATTCTTTTCAATTATATTCTATACTTTCATAGACTCTAATCAAACTCAATTTAAAGTTATTCTATTATTTTGTGTTAACAAAGAATAATATTTTCCTCGCAAAATGCTGTTGCAAAATGTTTGCTACTAAATGGATGTTATTTCGTGCTTAATGCTTTGTTTCATCGTTTAACCTCTTTTTCATGTACGAGATGAGTTTTGCAATCGGAATTAAACTAACCTCCCGACCTTCTACAGACGTTGGAATACCTTAGGACTGAATGATAATGCAATAACATTGGGTAATTGTGGTAATAGAAGACTGAATTATACATATAACATGTAAATAGATTCAAGGTTAGTGGGTTATGCTGACCCTTTCAGACATGAAAAGATTGTAATGCCTAAATAGCTGATAATGTTCCCAAAAGGCAAAAATACTAAGGAAAGAATGGGCCAAATGAGAACGAACGTCAAGCAAGACTTGTCAACGAGAGACCTATGGATTAAATTGATATTATTAGTAAATAGGTAAAACTATTTTATATTCAGAAATATTCATACAAGACTAAAAACACAAAACATATTAAAACAGAACTAAAAAATATAATATAATTTGACTACATCGATAAAAATATAATGACTATGAAGGGGTCTACAAGCATAAACCGGCTAGTTTTGTCAGAAATAGGGTAACCATATACAGTAAAATGTCAAAATTTTAGACCGTTTGAATTTTTCATAGGTATATTTGTGTAGCTTGTAAATTAGAAACTATTTCGATCCTTTGCTGTAGCAGTTGTGAACAGTGACTGTTATTGAAGTCCAAGTGAACAATGTCATTGCAGTGAAAACGGAAATATATTTAAAATTTTGGTTTTTACCGTTAAAGATAAGATAACCTCTTATTGTAAAGTACAGACCAGTGCATTCATTCTCGCTTTATCATTTCATGTACAGTACTTGTCTTATTTTCCTATTTTTTAAAATTTTTGGGCAATACACATAAATATTGTTCAATGTACATTGTGTTTTAATGGATCCTTCAGTAATCCGGCGTTTTCAGTAATCCGACAGCTTCCCAGCCCCATATCTGCCGAGTGAGAGTTTACTTTATACAAATAAAGGCGATTCTCTAGTGAACGATGTGTATTTATTCTTATGAAATAATTACCTGGTCTACAAAGATGTATTTCTGCAATATATTTGACGACTGGATAACAGATAAAAACCCGGAAAAAATATCAAACCAAGCCGGAACGCAGCGCAGTAATAAACACGTGTAGTGTAGCCTACATTGCAAAATTCAGAACAACAAAGAACGGTTACTTTTCATGCTAGAGGTATTTTCAAGATAGAAGCAGCAAAATAAGCGGGGTTGTTGAGCTTGCAAACTTAACGCGCACTAATTGTTGCGCAACACTTGTTCTGTTTGCGTCGTAACTAGGTAAACTGTATAGCCTCAGTAAAATCGTAGCTGAGATAAATTATTCGCTTTTAATCCAACTGAAATGTCAACATACTTGGCAAATATGCCTCAGTTACGCGCACTAACAGCACAATAAATGTTTTTAAAGCGCCATTTATATTCAAGCATAGCTTTGTTACATAGCAAGGCTAATACAGTGTAACAGGAGGCACTTCTCGGCCTCCGCTAGAGAGTAGGTCAGCTCTGGCAAAACAACTCGAGCCTAGATTCTCCAGGGTTAAGGACGCATCATGCCCTACTATTACTCTAGCAACTATTCTACGCACATACATTTAAGACCGCAGTTATAAGCAATTTCATATAAAATTAAGCGCATTGAGTGTTTGCCTGAATGAACTGAGTGACGCAATTAAAACTTTCTTCGTGTGGTTGTGTAAGAGTTTCATTTTGATTTGTTAGGCGTTTGTGAAAACTTATAGTAATGAATTCAACTTACATGTTTCAACATATATTAATATGGAGGCCCAAACTGAGATTGAACCACTACAAATACGCAGGGAGATGTCTGGGAACGATTTTAACGAACAAACAAATCTTGGGATGAGTACCATAAACCCACAGATAGACTAAAACCCCAGCGAACACCCCTTGTCTGTTACCAGGATCTTTATACTCCCGGAGAACCAGCTCCACTTACTGCTTTTCAGGACTGCTTCCAGGAGCTCCCTGAGGCAGAGCTCCTCCGGTCAGATCCCCACTTGCCGAAGCATGCTTCTTCGGATCAAGAGCTTAGAAGTGCCGTCCTTCGAACTATCAATGAAAAATACCCTGCACCAGAATGACTCCAAATTTACACAGATGGATCATCCATACCTGGATCAAGCGAAACAGGTGCTGCATACTACTGCATATATTTTGAGGGATTTTCTGCTGTCGGGGGCAGCTGTTGGGGCATTTTATGCTGTCATCAACTATGACGGTGAGGTAGCTGCCATATATGCTGCAGCAATAGAACTTGAGAACCTGACTGCTCCGGTCAAGGCCGTTTTCCTTGTTGACTCTAAGACCGCCATCATGAATCTCTCTGGGAACTCACGGACCGACTGTAGTAGAACCATAGAATGTAGAAGAAAACTAAATGCTCTCATAAATGTCGGGTGGGTATTTAACCCAGGTACTTAATTCCCAGTGGATCCCGAGCCATGTAAACATCACTGGCAATGAAAAGGCTGATCAACAAGCAAAGCAGGGAGCAAGCCTCCCCCAGCCCGAGCATCTGAGTTCACTGCATTCCTCCAGATCCCTAATAAAGACGTCTATCAAAAAATGGAATCACGGTCGATTGAGGGAGCTCTCGGCAGGAAAACGTTAGGAAAGTCTTGTGACGGGTAGACCAATTGACCAAAACTTGTCCCGATCTGTAAGGGACTAGCGTTGCAGCTTTCAGATTAAAGACCTGTCATGATTACCTTGCTGCGCACCTCCACCGCATCCATGTGCTACCAACCCTGGAGTGTCTGCTGTGTGGTGGAGAACTTATGATGCCGAACTCCTTAATGATTGCACAGCCCTGGACCGGGCCCAGGATTACTGCAGTCCCATCTTCAGGGAGGCCCATCTCTACTGGTCAGCGCGTCGCCAAATGGCTCAACTGCCAAAGGTGGGCGTTGGCTAGTAAGTAAGCATATATTAATATGTAAGCAATTAACCATAGAAACAGAATTTTATTTACTGAAGATGATGGTTTCGAGAAATTTATCCCATTATCAGCTCGGGCGAAACTGACTTAATGGTTTGACGGTTTGACAATGGAAAAAAAATCATGAAATGGTTGTCCTAATTAAAACAAAAAAGAAGTGCAACTACAGGCAGGTTTTTGCATATAATTATGTCTTGAAGTTTATTATTGAAAAACTAGTAGCTTAATTTGAAGATGGAATAAAGATTATAAATTAGCCATTCATGTTTGTTACTCGTAAAAATTATTTAGAGGTAACATGTCCCATTAGCGAGTCAAGAATAAGTTTTATTATTTCGTTTCGGCAAATAGTTTGCTAACTTTTCAAGTCTTAAATTGCACGTTTTGCATTACAAAAGAGAGAAAGTCAAGACAATGAATATTACAAATAACAATTTATAATAAGTATAAATGAGTTTAAATAATTAAAAACAATGAATTTGCTGAAAACCTATGAATGAACCGAGAAGAGTGTAACGTTGTAAACAGATCAAATAATAAGTTAAACTAGACATTTTGGGAACAGCACTGAACTAAACAGTAAAGATTTACTGATAGTTTTGTTGAATAAAATGGGGCCGTGTTACTCATCTCTAAATAATAAATTGGATTTTATTATTTAATTCGGTTATAACTGCATTAAAAAATAATACTTTTACAGTTTGGTTCGGTGTGTATGTATTTTAATTCAGTTATTTTATATCGTGTCTAATATACATCAGACATATTCTATAAACAACTTAAAATAAGGTTTGATATATAGAACAAAACTCAACTAAAATCACAGAGCTTTCATTAGTAATAAACAAACCTGTTTCAATAACAAAGTTGTATAAAACCTGTTTTACTTGTAATTGTTAGACTAAATGCTACCTTAGATAAATATTACTTCTTTGAACAGTTTTGCTGATTTTCTTTGCAATACACACAAATCACTGAAAAAGACATTTTTATTTTATTCTGATGTACATTTCTACATTAATGGTACATCTCCCTCTCCCTGCTGTAACTGATAGTCATCTGTTTATGGCCCCAATAGAGAGTAAATCTAATTAATGTGAGTCACTCGCTACGTGAATAATTTCCCTTTATTTCCAGTACCATGTGGTCATTATCTCCTTACCTTGGTTCTTAACAATTCCATCTATTTGTTCGTAACCTCCTTCTTTCAATGATGTATAATAGCGAGACACTCCTTGGTCATCCTGTTAGAGAGTAGATCATCGGACATAAGAAAAGGGACCACGGTCTTTTATGGTCGTAAAAACGACGGTTAAATTGGGCCCATGGTCAGTTCGGAGGCAGTGTCGAATTGGGCCCATACCTCTACAACCATTACCTACAAAATGGAATTCTCGCATTCACCTTAGCTTTTAATAAATTCAAATGTCTATAATAGATGTTTGGTTACGGCCAGATGGCGGTCAAACATCTATTTTAGACGATTGAAACATCTCCTTTTTATATTAATATAAAACAGTTAAATAGTGTAATAATATTTTATGTTATATGTGCACAAAATGATAAAAACCCCCTGGCCACACCATCGCCAGGGGCCATTGGAACAGTTCAGCATGTCACCGTTATAGGGTTAACAGAAACGAACACGTAATGGAATGCTCGCTTGACCTGGCGAGCTCTACGTTATTCAGTAGGGTTATTCGTGAATTTAAATAATAATTAAAAGATGAAATTAGGGTATTTTTAATGAGTTTTATAATTCTTTAAGTTTTAGTAATTTTTTATTGTATTTATTTGTTTCCATTATGTTTTAGTTTTTAATTCTATCGTACATTAAAATAAAAGTAAATGTTTGATCACTTAACAAAGCTAATGTTTCCCGACTGGCCAGGGGCCCAATTCAACCCCGACCCATCGAGGGTTGACGGTAATCCGTCTAGGGATGTTTTCACCGCGGGCCCAATTCGACCGTGTCCTCAGGATCTACACCCCATCTACAGATTTCATGTTCATTCCTTAATCCATCCTATACTCACAACCCTTTCTATTCCTTTGTTAACGATAATAGTCATAACAGTATATCTTCGCTTCCCTCCGTCCTCTCTTTAACCTGTTGTATGTGCGCGCGCGTGCGCCTATGGGAATCTAATCGTGTGTTTTACTTGCCAGGTGATAATCGTACCGCTGGTTTTTCGTAATATAAAATAAATCTTCAAATACAACGTACAAATTTAGTAAGTACAAAAAATGCACCAGGAATAAATTTCTAATTTGCACAATTATCCAAGATATGTTAATGAATAGCAACTATTTTAGTAAACTCGTACGTCATAATTGTTTGGATATTTGATATTACATTTTATAATTTTACGTTCATGAAATAAATTCCATTTGAATAAAAGTCAGTTATCATTCACTCAATTGAGATTCTTGTTATAATTATAGCTTTTTGGACTCATTGAGGATGGCGACCTTGTCATCGAAACACTCCTGTTAAATGTAGTTATTGCGGTTTGTGTTAGTTTTATTATTAAATTTAGCTTTCCCTCACAGGCTGAGCTTAAATTGTTGTTAATCTTTCATACTAGATGTAAATCGTTTGTTCAATTCAAACTTTCCACAGTAAGCAGATCTCTTGAGACCAGTAACAACACTATATTTCCTCAGATTCGGCGTCATGTAATGTAACGAAATATCGCAGAAACGTTAGAGGCGTGTAAGGGTGCTGGGCACCCCACGGAACTTGGGAATGGATTTCAAATCCATTGTTCTCTTCGGGCTTTGTCAGGTATATTAAAAAAACATTTTTTTGAAGATTTAAAGTTGAACGACACTTTGTAACGTCTAACCTGACCGACGGGTGCTTTTGTCCTTTTGAACGAAAACGGATGATAAATAAGAAGTCTTTGTGAGCAAACCGCATGTGCATGTGACAAAGGGCTGCGGGATCTGCAGGGTAGTTCGTTGCCCTTCGAAACCGACCCTCCAAGTGTTTTTGGGAAATGGTCGTTGAACTTAGGTCGTTCACCCAAAAATGTAAGCGCTTTTTGAAGTAGTCTATACTTTCCATTAAAAAATTTTAAATTTACGTTGAAAATTACAATGAAAATATTGGAAAGAACCCCAATACTACGAAAATAATCAAAAATATCAAATAAAACAAGTTACTTAAGATTAAACGCTTATGTACATTTCGATGACCATGTCGTCATCATCAGAGGGTCTTATTACAAAATTACAATCTAGCATACAAGATGTTACAAACTAGAGTGATAGGTTTTATTACAAACTAATTTTGTAATAAGACCCCCTTGTGATGACGACATGGTCATCGAAATGTACATAAGGGTTTAATCTTAAGTAACTTGTTTTATTTGTTATTTTTTTATTATTTTTGTCGTATTGGGGTTCTTTCCAATATTTTTATTGTAATATATTGTACCACTGTGCTCTTGATATTGTGTATTACGTTGAAAAACTCAACACCTTAAAAATAATTTCAAAATCGTATTATACTTTTGTGTTTATCGACCTTTACCATTAGTCGAATTTGACCTTATAAATCGAATTTGATTGTTTTAGAGGGGTAAAAATATTAACTTTAAAATTAATCCTGAAAATGTCGGCTTTTAAGAGGTAAAAGGTGCTAATTTTTGATATAGGCTAACGACAGATCGCAGACAATTTTGCTTTTTTAAAACAATCAACGTTTCAAATTTCTTTCCGAAATTCCTTTTCAAGAACTCAATTTTAATTAAACAATTATACAACATAACTTACGATTTATAAAATACATAACATTATATAAAACATAATTAAAATCAACAAAAAATCGTAAGTTATGTTGTATAATTAATCACTTAAACAATAGTTTATGCTGATCTTCATCAGGGTCCTGATGAAGATGATGAAGATCGGCTCATAGCGATTGAAAACGTTCTGTCTCAGTAAGTTTTAACGAATGCCTGAAAATCGCGCACAAGCAAAAATCTGGGTAAATCGCGCCCTGTCTACTTGAACCGAGCGGACCACTGAGTCATAGACCGCGAGCGTCATTTGACAGCCGTTGAATATGAGGAATGACCGGGAATTACCCCGGTCAAAAAACGCAATAAGGGAGTCCAAAAAACGTAACTGTGGATTTTGAAGCGGCAGTGATTTCTGCACTGGGAGTTGTGTTTTCATCTGCTCAAGTACACGGGTGTCATTTCCATATGAAGAAGTGTCTATGGCGAAAAGTGCAAGAATTGGGACTGAAAAGCGTTTCTTCGGCCCGAAGATGTGATTGATGGCTGGCTCCAGATACATTCACAAGCACCTAATGTCACAAAGCTGTCAGAATTTTTCGACTACTTTGTAGAGAGATGGATGGAAAATGAAGAAGTGCCGGTTAGCCTTTGGAATTGCTACAGACGCCGCCATCGTACGACTAACGCCGTAGAAGGTTGGCACAATAGAATTAATAACACACTTGGAAAACCGTATTCTAAAATCAGAGATGTAATCCAATGTATGAAGAAAGAGGCAGAAAATTCATCATGCTCGTTAATGAGGATAGAGTTGAGTATGGAAGGGAAACGAAGAAAAACAATCTACATGCAACTAGACGAAAGGCTGGGGAAAATAATCAAGAAGTACGAAGAAGATGGGGACATTGTCTTAGGTTTGAAATCAATATCGTTCCTACAAAAGCTTGAGCGATTGGACTAACTATTGAAAAACTATTAAAATATAAAAAATACAAATATTGAAATAAAAATGACAAAGCTTAAAGCTGACTTTAAACACGCCTATATGACAATAACTTGCACTTGTCATTTAGCCAGTCCAAAGCCTGGATAAAGTGTGATGGGAATCAGTTTATTCTGAATAAACTTGACAGGTGAAGTGAGGACCTGCTGGGCGCGGTCTACACTGCGTGCGGACGTACGGGGCGAGATTTTCACAGAGCGCGATTTACAGGACACTGTTTTAACAAATTTACAAAATTTAAGGTTCGGATAGTCATAAACTATTGCTTAAGTGATTAATAAGATT
Source organism: Prosapia bicincta (assembly GCA_036971475.1). NCBI lineage: Eukaryota > Metazoa > Arthropoda > Insecta > Hemiptera > Cercopidae > Prosapia > Prosapia bicincta. The sequence goes on along the minus strand of JBAIZL010000002.1, from coordinate 122,536,517 downwards.
CACCGAACGTAATGGACTACACAATTCAAGAGTTGTATAGTTGTTTAATTAAAACTGAGCTGTTGAAAAGGAATTTCGGAAAGAAATTCGAAACGTTGAGTGTTTTAAAAGAGCAAAATTGTCTGTAATTAGCTTATATAAAAAAATTAATAGTTATTAACATATATTTAATAAAAATTTTAGGTGCTAATTATAACAAGTTAACATGTTTTGTTTAACTTCAAATATTCTTAAATATAAAGAATTTTGTCATCTTATTTTATGTAATATTTAATACATTTAGCATTATTTGTGTTTACAAACATGTTAATTAGTGCATCGCTTCCAACGTTCGATTACGAAAGGTATTTACCGGTTATCCAGGCATCACTTACAAAAACAAACTACTCCCACCGATCTAGAAACATCAGCAACGCGTGAAAGTAGCAAAACATAAAGCTGAGGCCCTAAGAATTGAACGTTTTTAAAAACTCATTTAATCTCGCTTTGGATATACAAACGAAAACACATAAAAATGAAGTTTTTTTTGTAAAGCATAAGTCTTTATCGCTTGGACATTTATATTGTGTTCGGTTTATATACCGACCATTACATTTTGCTACAAGTATCCGGTAAGGTTAGGTTTAGTTGGACAAAACATAAAGAATCCTAACGAGAGCTAACCGGTTGAAGCATGAATGAAAGATCTTGTGTGTTGTAATGCAAGCACGCACATCAAGGAGGCCACTTTACTCATCAACTTATTATCTTACGTTATACCCTAAATGTTTATTTTGCGCCTATCTACCAAACCTAACCTATCCGCATACATTGAAGCTATATTGTTATGTGGTATACCGGAGTGTTCTGTTTTATAAAGAAACCTTATTAAAATTCGTCTTTGTTTGTAACGTAAGGTTATTTTTCTATTTCCCAGTATTAATTTGGCTTTTTATTTTCAGAGTTTCTGAGAACTATGTATTTCTCCAACTATAATGTTTTGCAGCGCCGGTAACGTCTGGATATGTTGGTATTATGTGAACATCCAAAATAAACCGTAGCTGTGACTTTATTGTTGGAAATTGACTGAGCGCTGACCACATCAGATATGAATAGGGGATGAAGATGTGATGGATTCGAAACAATTTTAACATTTTGAAGTGAATACTTCCTATCGCTGAGCATGATTGTTTCTTTGGCATGAAAAAAACCCTCTCATCTGTCCCTCTTAATTCTGTCAAGGGACGATCTTCATAAGTAAGCTTAATTTAAGTGATAACATATGATTTCACACAACAGCTGATTTTATGTTATAAGTTACGTTGTAGAGCAGCTGTTTTAAATGCGGATATGTTACATTATTTATTGTCATTATTAAGTTAAAATGTTATTATTAAATATTTTTCAGGTAATAAATATATTAATTTATATGTTAATAAATCTTACTACTATTAATTCAGTATAATTATATCGAGTTACATTATTTATTCTGTTTTTTTTTTTAATATTGGTAATCTATATGCGAAGATGATCCACCATCATGTAAAATCCCTTTATTTATCTCATTCAGAAAGTTAAATATAAGTCCAAATACGAAATTCGGCGCCGACTTCAAAATTTTGTGGGTAATAAACTCATAATAAATTATTCTTTTATCATTGGTATAATATTTTTTTACTTTTTAGTAAGTAAAAATTATATATTCGAATTCTTTCTTTTAAAAATCAGTTCTGTTTTTTTTTTATTTTTATTTAAATGAAGTATTTACTTCTGCCGGCATGTTGCACTGAAAACTACAATGCAAATTTGTTTCAATTCCTACTATTAGTTCATTCATTCTCTCTCTCTCTCTCTCTCTCTCTCTCTCTCTTTCTCGATATATATTATATATCTTGCTTAAACTTTCTATCGTTAGTAAAATACTTTTTATTCATCCAATCGAGTTCATCATTTTTTTAAACTTGTAGTGGAAGACACTTGTCAAACATTAATCCACTTGTAATGGAAGTTTATTTTCAAACATTAATTTATTAATTAATAATTAATTAATTTTAGTTATAAATGGGGGAAAACCTTTTTACAATAAATTGTAAGAGTTTTTCAATTCCTTTTATTAGTTCGCACTCTTGATCAAATTTTCGATCTTTAATAAAATACATTTTATTTATCCACTCAAGTTGAAATACATTTTTTATTAACTTGTAGTAAAGGACAATTATTGATGTTAATACAGGTTTTTCTCAAATATTATTATCATTGATTAAATTTTAGTTTTATGTGGGGGGGGGGGACTTTTCACAAAATGTTCAAGGTATGCAATATAGTTATTTCGTCCCATTTGGCGTAAAATCAGTGATAACATGTGATTTGATAAAACAGTTGATTTTATTTTATAGGTTATGTGGTAGAACAGCTGTTTTAACGTATTGGTCATGTAATATATGTTATTTATATCGTAACTATTTGTATTATTTAATTGTAATTATTTAATAAAAAGTAAATAAATTTTTTCTTTGTTGACCATAATAGGAGTTACTTTAAAATATTTTTGTTTATATAGCTTGTTTCAATTACGAATTTGAACACCTAAATAAGATTATACGAGTATCAACAATTTTTCTTCATAAAAAACTGTACGTTAACGAAATATTATTTAAGGCGAATAATTAATACAAGATTAAGGAGAACACGATGAACAAAAAAATGCATGCACTTTCGTTTCACATTACTTGAAAAACATTCTCAACGAAATGCCAGTGATTTTATATGTGGCAAACCATAATTAGTGGTAAATATTAATCATCCACATAGAAACATATTTCAAAAACACATTCCATTATTGATGTGAGTGGTCATTAATTAATGCATTGTGTAATACTATATTACCGCGTTTACACTACATCACTGTATAACTGAAAATATTGCAACAATGCATCAGGGTAGGTTAAGTTTAATTATAAGAAAATAAATATTAAGTTTGGTAACGTCAACTAAGCGACTCGTGAATGAAGCCGTCAACATCCATTGTTGTGGATGTAGTATTTCTCTTTAACATGCGTCGTATAACAATAATGATGTTATTTACGAACATTTGCAACATTTATTTCCATTGTGTGTTATTATCGTGAAATTCTTTTTCGGAACTATATTGATAATAACAAGAGCATATCCGGTTAGTAGGGATATGATTGTGGTTTAAAAGATACAATTCTGTTCATAACTTATTGTATATATCTCCTGTAAATTCAATGGCATTGTTAGAAAACAATTTTATGTAACGAAACCTAACCTATACGGACACATTGTAACTACTCTAGTTTGTGTAATAGTTATATTTAATTGTGCCGTCTATAACTGAATCCCACTCTCATAAAGAAATATTAAGTTTATAAAGTTGAATGTGTTGAGGTTGTTGTAGTGTTTACAATTTTAACCACTATTTAAGGTTTATTAGGCAAAACGTTATTGAGGCCAAAGTAGCAAACTAAACGTCAGACGTGAGGACTAGCAACTAGTCCGTAGTAACTGAAAATTTGCTTCAGTAAGCGTTGAATTAGGGTAGTAAAAATAACTATGTCTAAATAAAAGTACCATGTTTTTAAGTGATAAAAATGTTCGTATTTAACTAACTACTGTCCGTAACAAAAGTTTGGAGACTCGAGTTTAGCTCATAAAATCTAAACAATGCTATCAATTTTTACCAAATAAAAACCAAAAAAATTAACTCTTCTCTTCTGCATTGGTTGGTATGATTTTAAAAATTTCGGGTTTTATTTTCATTTTTATATCATAGCATAACCGTAAGGCGTCACGGTTTTTGTACTCTTTAAAAAGAAACTTCCACTTTAAAAACTCAAAACTAATAAATCTGTGATCTGAATTGTCTAAAATTCTAATATAATATTCGAAAAGGTCTTGTAAACATAATTTATTAGTTTCAGATTTTTTATTTTATTAGAAACGTTTTTATAGCACATTTTGTTAAACGACTTTCTTTCGAGAACTATTCATCGGTAATATACCAGATGGTTCTCAACTAATATACTGTTGGTATATTAGTATACTCAACCAATATACCGTTGGAGTTGTTTAATTTTACTTATTCTGTTATATATGTTATTATTAAATTACGGTTAGGTGTTAATTTTATAGCGAAGTAGTCTCGCCATAAGTGTAAATACAAGGATAATTTACTTGTCTAGTCGTGTGTTTAACTAAAGGAAAGTACTTGGTGTCCAAAACTTTAATGAAACGTACTTTGGTAGTTTTGGTGTCCAAAACTAAATAGCTCCAGGTTGACAAAACACAGTAACCGTTCAATAGTTTGTCCATAAAGTTTGGGAAAATTTTTACCTCCTGGCCCTTCACTTCATTTCAACTTACGACACGAACACTTAAAAACTAACCTAAAATCTGACTATTTCTATTTTTTTCTAAGTCGAATAAAAATATTAAAATTCAAATTAAAATTAAAAACAGAAAATTCAACACCAAGCCACAATGTTAGGTCTGTTATATTGTTTGTGAGTTATTTATGGACAGCCATTTTCTTTGGTTGAGACCTAGGTCTAACAGGTAAGAAACTAAAATTTTGAAAAGATCCGACGCATAGCCTGGATGCACAATACAATTTAACCTCTGCGTAATAAGGAACAATGATAAAGAAGATAGGGGGAAGGAGGGAGATCACCCCTTAGACTATTTAAGAAGATTGATGAGTATTTATTCTTGAATCCTATACTTCTCGATACAATAAAAAATACAAGACTACCAGTAAAATGATTTTTATAAAAAAAACAAACAGACACTTTGGTGGAGGTGCAAAATATTTGTGGATAAAACTCTTTAAATGAGTTAGTTACAAGTTACATTTTGATAAAGTAGTAAATGTATCAAAATCCATTGAGCACCTGGGAAATATTGCAATTCGTATAACTAACCAAATTAAATACAATGTATTAATCCGCTAACAAGTAGATTAACATTACAAAACAAATCATACCCTTTATTCTAGAAATGTGCGCGCATCTGCGTATGTAGGCGCAAGCACATCACATAACTGTTGTATTGAGGTTATGTTTACATCATTATCAATAGTATGTCCTATATATTTAGAAATACTGAATAGTATGGTTGATTAAATTATTTAGTAATGTATGAAATCTTAGAAATGATGTATTTATTACTATTATGCTATCATTTTAAACATTGTGAATTAGTATGTTTAATTATAATATTTCTATTATATAAACGGTAAATATAGTTAGGTTATATGTATATATATATATATATATATATATATATATATATATATATATATATATATATATATATACACTTGTTGACGATTTTAGATATATTTATGCTCAACATATATATTATGTACCTTTAGATATATTTATTTATATATACTTTTATTGGTTAAACGTGTTATAGTATTAAATACAATTATTGGCTGATTATATTCACAAACTTAATATATAAAACACAAAGGTTACATACAAGGCCCCACCATATGATCTGCGCAGCGCAGCTCTTAGAACTGTTTCGCGCCGCGTGATGTCCTTGGTGTTCTATTAGATTCGCTTATTATTTTAAACATGGTTACTACTAGTATTCTGGCTTAAAAAACCTGGTGTTTTTTTTTTATACCCGGGTCTGAGCCCCCAAAACCCACCCAGCCCCTCGTGGCAGCCAACCTCTAGCGAGCTACCTCCGTCTCACAAGCGCATGCAGTTAGTATCCCTACCGCGAGTGAAGGAAACGGGATTGATTGCCCATGTACCAAGCTCATAAGCTCTTTCCATGGAGATAGTGAAATGAAACAGTACGGTAAGTGTCGCGCTAAGAGCGGGATGAAAAACCTGGCAAGAAAGAAACCCTGCCAGGAAAAATCCCGCGACAGATCATGCAGGAACCCTGGGGGCTTGGATCACCATATGCTAAGGAATAAGGAGAGGTTTACCTTGTAAATACTTTGTTAGTGAGTCTATGGCAGGAATGACTCTTCTTCAGTAAACCATCAGCTACGGTTAGGTGCTTCACTCTATGAGGTAAACTGTGTACTTATGAAACAAATCTCTAACTTGGATAAATTGCAGCACTTTGTTATTTAATATAATTTTACTTGAAACAAAAATTTTCTACAGTAAAAAGATTCTACTGTGATGTTCTACTGTAATGTTCTGTTATGTTGGAACAAAAACCATAAATATTTTTTTTAATATTTAAATATTGTATATTTATATATATTTATTTATTTATTTATAAATATCCCTTCTGAATAAACGTTTTGAACAATTGCATTTAAAGGTGTCCAAGGTGGGTTTTTTCCTTTACAATTAGCTTTAAGAACGTTGATTTAATGTAACCAGGTTTAATAAGGATTTAAGCAAGGTTTGAACTCTTAGCATTTTACAAAAATTAAAGTACTACAACCCGTTCCAACAATCCCCAATATTGTTGTCGTTCCAAAAACAAATAATTAACTTACCTCTAATTTTAAAGAGCAATTTTAAAATCATGTTTGATTCAACCTATCACAGTTTTCATCATATCACATCTATGTTTTGTTTAAAATAATGGAGGTATATTTTAAAAGAAAATAGTTTGTAATTGTAGTTGTAACATTTTTTTAAAATAAAATACGAGCATTTAAAAAAGACTTGAGCTTTGCATTACGACCAAATATAATTCCTTAATAATAAAGTTAACTCAACCCGGAATAAATATTTTATTTGCTCAAACGCGTTTCGATGAAAAGGTCATCATCAGCGAATACAACTACGAATTATATTTTGTTAATTGTTTTATTCACAGAGGACCTCAACGTCAAAATACGTTTGAATACATAAAATATTTATAGTTAATTTATGTCAACACATTATTAATAACAGTTAAATCCATGAGTAAAATTATAGATTAATTTTTAATAACTCCAGGTTTTATGAGTATCAGCAACCACAGTATTCAGTATCCAGGACGATGTTTGGGGGGGGGGGGGGGTTAGGGGGACGGAACTCTCCCGGGAAAATGTTGGACATTTTTATCTCTAGAAATCATATTTAATCCTAATTTAGCACTTAAAATTACACAATTGTTGGGTTGTCGAAAAGCTATTTTGCTAAAAACCTAGAGTTTTTTATAGGCTAATATTTTTCTGCTGAAAATTATTTGGTTTGGAGGGGTCCGTCCCAACCTGCGCCCCCCTGGATACGCTCCTGACAGTATTTATTTATTATAAGTAGAAAAAACTACTTCAGGATTATAACCCATCGTCAAAACGCTTGTTGAAGAATAAAACTACACATGTTTATACACAAATATTTAATGAATCCTAGAATATAGAATCATAAAACAATTATAATCTATTGACCATATTGTATATAATACAAATTATGTATTTGTTTAAAAACATCAACTGTACATTTAAAATTCAATAATTTTTAACTCATTTATTTTAATTTTTAAAACGAAGGTGACTGGAAAGCATCACCTTTCCATCTTAAAAATACAGTTTCATATGTATGGCATTTCAACAGATTAATAAAATACTATCCTAAACCCGTTAACATACTTTCCAAAGATCCCGATAGAGTGCTCTGCTCACGCGAGTCATCCCAATGTTAGGGGACTCCATCCTCCTACGTAAAATAACAGACATCCCCCCACCATACCCCCAACCTTACTCAGCAACCTGTTTGAGATACTGATGATGATGATATTCCAAATAACCGACCGTAACAAGGCTGTGTTGTAATAGATTAGAACTGATATACAATGTAAGTTAATATTACAATGGTTACTTTTTTTAATACTTTTGAAAATAATAATGCTGTTAATTTATTTGTGAAACAGTTTTTTATTTCAATGAGGCTACTTTACCAAATTCGTTGACCATTAACTTCTGAGGTAATTTATAGAGGCACTTTTAAGTTCATTTTTTTAATGTTGTAGATTAATAAACACTTGCAAGAAGGATAAAAATTTATTACTATATTAATCGCCATTATTATTTTATGAACTACATATTGAGCTTTCAAAATGTCAACCTTCTATTAGGAAAAGTAAATGATAAACATATTTGTCTCAGTTTTTAACTTAAGCTACTAGTTATTACATTTTACTAATCTTACACGAGGCCTCTGTTTCAGATAAGTTGAAGACGGAATAGCGTACTACTCCCAAAAAGGGTCTTCTTGCAACAAAACTTGAAGAAAGATGTTTTAAAAGTGTAAAAATAATAGTTTTAAAATAAAAATTACTTCTTCTTGTGGTATTAATTTATAACATCAATATGAAACATTTTACTAGAAAAAAACCAAATACGTTAAATAATTTTAAAAACAATTCATTCTTAAACTATTTTTAGTTATTCTTACTGAAATTGTACAGAAATTTGTTGTATTTAAATTGCTTCATTTATTTTTTTTTAAGCGTTTATCTTTATAAAGTTGTTGAGAAAAAATACAAGATTTTATAGTTAATATCTATACGTTTTAATTGTATTAATACTTTCCATGAAAATTTACCTCATTTAACGAATTAAACTTTTGTGTTTTTTTTATTCAATTTTCCTTGATTGTATTTCGTTATATACCGCCTTTGCCACAACCTTTTAACGGCTAACAAAAAGAAAATAAAACAATCTTAACATAGCCTGAAGAAAGCCACTCGGCGTCTCCTTCCTTTATATATTACAATAGGTACGCTTAACTAGATATACTACATAATAGGCGATCGACGCTATTATCCCAGGCTTACTGGAATGAACCAACAATGAAAAAGTGACAGTTCGTTTTAGAGTAACTAGTTTTTGAGGTTATGAAATCTTAGTACTCACCCTCAGGTCCGAGCGTGTCAACAACACAACGACAGATTACGTCACAGCATGTCGTTCAACTCCAGGTGTGACGCTTTCGCCGGGGATACGGTTTGTATGTTTATTAGGTTGGTATTGAAACTTTTGTACTTGATTTAATTATACTGGATGATAGGAATCAAAATTTTTACATTTTTTTTAACCTCAGAATTTAATCTTGAGTTGGAAAAATAAAGTTACAGAATAGCTTACATAATACCACATTTAATTTATATCACAATTCAAGTCTCCTCGGATATAGACGTAATATTTATTTTCAAGAATAAATCTTCTATCCACAGAAATATGGATTGAAAATAAATACACTATGACATATGAAATAGAGAGATTGATGATAAAATAAAATTGTTGCTATAAAACTAAACCAATTATATAACTCAGTATTATCGGATTGGACATTGCCAGATAACAGTGGTGGAAAAGCAAATGTGAGGAAAGACTTTGAAACAAATGTTGACACTATCGCAACAGCCTACGTACTTCTCTATACCAAAGTTTGAAATGACTGGTAAAGCCGCAAAAGAACTCGTTAATATACGACGCCAAGAACACATAAACAAATCAAAATATTAAGGGAATTTCGAGGTAGTCAAGAACAAATAATTGAAAATTTTAAACTTGCAATATTAGAAACTATTACGTTCCAAAGTTCGATGGTTCGTACAGTCACGTATTTTCTAACCGCTATTTCGGCGGTAAAATTGTAATAAAAAACGAATTTTGAGTTGCTATTAATGATATGGTTTTGTATTAATTCATTTGATAAAAAACTATTTATTATGAATATACTGTGGTTGAATATAATAATAAATACACAAAAACCTCTTAACCACAAACTTTCTTTATTTTACCCTTATGTACATTTCAGTTACCAAGTAACCATCATCAGAGGGATAATATACAAAGACAGTCTTTGTATGTTATCCCTCTGAGAATGGTTACTTGGTAACTGAAATGTATATAAGGGTAAAATAAAGAAGGTTTGTGGTTAAGAAGTTTTTGTGTATTCATTATTGGCACAAAATCACTACTTACTAATTTATTCAGCGGACGCATTTCGCACTAGGTCAGCGCATTATTCAATGCTGTGAATCTCTGGCAAGACTGTTGCTCAGGTGTGTTGTGTTGGTGTGAGTCTGCAGTGTATTTCTGTTCTGTTGTTTGTTATTGTGAATATTCTTTAAATCTTGAAAGGACAACTTAAATATGCATTTAGTTTATTTATTCTGTAGTTTACTGAAAGTCAAACTTTACATAAATAAACCTAAATAATATTTAGGAAAACAACTATGTTCCCATTGAAAGAATATCATAATACTGTATTATGAAAGTGTCGTTGTAAGAATAGCATACTCATGTCAATTGTAATGAAAGCAAGGTGCGAAAGGTATGAAAGCAAGGTATGAAAACATGGATTGTTTGAAATGCTAAGTAAATAAAGGAGATTGGGGGGAAATTATTTTTGTTTTAGTATTTGCAATACAATAAAAGTAAATATTTGTGGAGGAATTTCATTACTGACCTTGGATTACAGATATTTCAATTTAAAACCTTGTTATAAATTAAACATCAATACAAAAAACATTATGATTAAGCAATCTCGTTTCAAAAATAAGACTCAATTCAGAACTAAAATTCAATCTTAAACAATTTATCCTATAAAAAAACCCTATATCTAAAACTATCAAATAATTGATAATAATATTAATTTTTGCACAGATAATTTTACTATTCATCGATTGGAATGTAAACTCTCCAGAATTTAGTTATAAACAAAACATCACGAATTCTCATATTTTAAAGATACAACCATAAGAATAAATTTATCCAATCTTACCAACTGTAGCCAGAAAAAACGTTATTATTTTAATCTATATTCTGGAGATAGTAATGGGCTTTGTAAAAAGAAAACAAATGTTGAGATGAATAAAAAAGAAAAATAATTAGTAAAGCATTTAATTTATTTAAATAAAAATAAAGTTAAGAAGGGGAAGAGATTGTACCTTCAACAGGAGAACAAAAAGGGAAAGGCTTTTATTAGCTTACAAAATAATGAACAGACTCTTAAAACACATTTAAAACATTTAAGACAAATTCAAAAACACCTGCCCATTGTACCAACACAGCTAACCTTCTTACACTTTGTATACAATGTCTATACATGACAGGCTCTAACAGATCTCTATTCCAATGAAGCCCTGGGTATTTCTTTAACTGATTTATTTATTTCCAAACATTTTTGGGTTCAGCAAAATATCAGACTTCAGTATTTTACAATATTCTTTATTTTTTTTTATTACACTTTTACTTTTACTTGCGACCAGACTTTTTGTTAACTAAAAGATGTTAAATTGTTAACTTACACTTGGAGGAAACGTTTTTGTCTTACGACTTCTTCCAGAATTAACAACCAGCTCGTCATGAACAGCAACAAGATTTCAATATTCAACTATAGTTTATTCTTAAAAAACAAAATCTGAAAGATGGCACAGTTTCTAACTAAATAAAATTAGGGTTAGTCATCTGTTGTGTCCCCATTGATAAACATATTCTGTGTTTCTTAAAAAACTTAATACGATAATGTATAGTTATTGATCAATAACTATAGCCTACATTCATAATACAAGCCTTAAGATGTAAAATCCAAAAACTCCAAATTTTTATTAAAATAAGTTTATTTTAGTAATGTTTTCTTTTTCACTTACAACTTTTTTTAAAAAAATGTTTTAACTTGCCTATAGTAGCACTTACTTTTTTGTGTTGAGGACGGCCGTTTCGGGAGATGTGTCCCTTTGTGAACTCAGACCGTAACTTACGGTCTGAGTTCACAAAGGGACACATCTCCCGAAACGGCCGTCCTCAACACAAAAAAGTAAGTGCTACTATAGGCAAGTTAAAACATTTTTTTAAAAAAGTTGTAAGTGATTACTAGTAGCTCACGCGAAGATGGAATCAACAAATGTTTTCTTTTTGCTCTATATAAAAAATTATATATAATATAATTATATTCCATAATATTTTACAAGCAAGACATAAGGATCCCTTTTATTTTGATATATAGTTTATTTTATTTCCTCAATAACTACAAACGTTTCACATTTTTATAAATATCCTAAAAATATCCAGTCAGTTGTAGATACTAAAAATGTTTTACTAATTCAAATTGTTTAATAGTTTCATGTCATAATTCAACACATCTCTCTAATTGGATATGTTACTACTTTCCTTTCACTTTATTACTATTACCTTATGAAATGTGCTATTTCCATATTACTAGTCTCATTTTTATCTTTCAATCCAGCCTGTTTTTGGATTCTCCATCACAAGTACAGCTCTAAACTTATGTATTTGCAAGGATTTATTGTAAGGAATTACCTATTACAGCAAATCACTAGATGATTTATGACATTTCCTATAAGGAAATTTGCATTGTAAAATAGTGCACACTTCAATAGTACAAGATAACATGATATGAATGGATAAATGACAATTTCTTTCCAAATCTAAATCTACATGGATTGCCATCTCTCCTTGTTGCTTTCTATAGAGTTTTTCATATAGTACGTCTCTGTGCTTCGTTTTAATGCCATATTGCATATACCATTTTACCTCTTGGTATTAAAAGTATTGTCACAGAGCCAGTTAAATCGAACTTGGACAAGCAATCCTTCTAACCTTATTTACTATTGGTAGAATAATGTCAACCTGTAACATGCTATTTATAGCCAACTTTTACTTCTTTCCTTATTGATCAGGTGATTAGCTTTATATTTTAATAAAGCTTATATTTCTCAGAATAATATTCTGCTGTAAAATGAATTTAGAAAAAGGATACAATTAATTGGTGAGCAATGAAATAAAAAGGGTTTTTGAAAGACTGTCAATGAACTAATACAAGTACAGTATTTATAGGGAAATAAATGTATTGAGCATTTTATAATTTGGAAGAAAAAACCTGAAATAGAACTAGGTGTTAAACAATTTTAAGATTAAAATACCAATTAATATCGAGTTGTGTATGATGAATGTTAACAATTTTAGAGCATAATTGAACATTTGTGGAGGTCTTATAGTTTTAATGATTTTAGTTTGAGGAGATATTGTAATAAAAACCTGGATGTTAAATAGACACTATGTTTAGAGACTGTCCATAGTCTTAAAAAATAAGATTAAAAATCATGAATTTGTAATTTTATATTTTATTATTTTAAAAACAGTAGCAAATTTATCTAAGTAAGAATCTGGGAAATAATGTTATAAAATTAATAGTAGAAGATTACACTTTTTTGTATTACTTACTTCTTCCGTGCAGGCGTCCAGCTTAACTATAGCCGATGGCCCGATCTCCACGATATATATATGATGCTATGGCCCACAGGTTCTTCTTAACTAGAATATCTTGCCCCTTTGTCACAATTGGTCTGAGGATGTCTCTTGTAGGTAATGGGTAAGGGCAGTTCAGCAGGATGTGTTCAATTGTTTCGCTCTCCACACCACAGAGTGCACACAATGGAGACTTTGTGAGATTAAAACGAAATAGGTACTCCTGTGTCACCAAATGGCCGGTTCTTGCTCTGGCAGCAAAAGATGCTGTTGATCGTGCTACTTCCCTATATTTGTCCTCGACTGGTGGTTCTGGTTGGAGCTGGTAAAGGTGTCGAACAGTAGACTCTTTTCCCCAACTTTCACACTAAAGTTTTCGGAAAACTTCCCTGCTTACACTTTTGCAATGTAGCAGGGAGTGTTTGCCTTCATCTATAGGTCCCATGGTTGAGCAATTTTGACAGCCTTTTCGTTTCCGGGTACTCCGCAATGGGCAGGTACCCATTGAAGAGTTAATTCCTTCCCGCAGTCCACTAGTTCTAGGATGGTTTTTCTTATTTCTGATATTTGAAACGAGTATGAACTTGTAGAATTACTTAACAATGACTGAAGGGCGGCTTTTGAATCTGATAGGATGCATATTTTTGAATTGCCCTTTAAATGCACACAGCTAGTCAGGGCTGCAGTTATAACCAAAAGCTCAGTATCCATGCTGGAATTGGAATTGGCTGGAATGTAAAAACAGTCTCCGTTCGATTCGTTATAGTAGTCTGCCCCCGATAGGCTCTTCTCCCGGTCGAGCGACCCATCTGTGAATATTTTTATGTGGCTTTTGTATTGAGATTGAATCATGTTTAATGTTATTGTTTTTAATATTTGTAAATGATCTTTCTTGCTCGCCTCATGTGGCAGGTTGAGTGGAATGTTTATCTCGGGCCATCTACTTGGGGGCTCCATATAGTAAGTCGGAATTTTTACAGGGACAAAACAAGGCATTTTGGTGGACAGTTGATTAATTTTATAGCTGAATGACTGCTTTATGTTGGAATCATATAACACCATGTTACTTAATGGGTGGATTGGTGTAAGAGCCTTTATTGACAAGTATTTGGTCTATATTTTTTTATCGATATAGAGTCCAATAGGTTCAAGTCCCAATTCAACCTCCATGGCTGCTATAGAGGTAGGTTTGGTGCACCCCAAGCATAAACGAATTGCAGCAGATTGTAGAGTTTGCAGTCTTTTCAGGTGAGATTTCGCCATCGAACCCCACACTTCACTTTTTTGTATTAACTTGGCAAAAACAGTACTTACTGATTTATTCAGCAGACATGTTTCACACTAGGTCAGTGCATTATTCAATGCTGTGAATCACTGATAAGACTGTTGTTAAGGTGTGTTGTGTCGGTGTGAATCTGTGGTGTGTTATTGAGTAGTTGATAATTATGTGCTCAAATATAGTATTTTATTGGGAGTATGTTTTGTTATTTAGAATGTATTGTGAATAGTATTTATGGTGTTTATGTATCTCGTAGTTATGTACTGTGTTAAGTTTGTTGCTTTTTTTAATGTAGTATAGGATTTTTGTCTATGTCAGTATGAGAGTGTAGTGTGTTTTGTATGTGTATGACAAAATTTAATTTGGGTTGTGACTTTTTTATCTGTTTTTCCTGTTTGTTGAATCTTGTGATAAATGTTCTCCCTGTTTGTCCTTTGTAAAAGTTGGGACAGTTGTTGCACGTAATCTTGTATATGCCTGCCCTGTTTTGTTTATCCTGGTGTGTTTTTCAACTGTTTAGGTGTTCAAAAACACTTTTGTCAGATAAATTGCTTATGTTGAAAAATGCATCAACTGTATACAAAATAACAGGGCTAAAAATGATAGACAAAGAAAGTACTGTATTTTCAAAAAATTTCTTTCAACACACATTTCAAACTAAACTTGCTATAACCTTTTTTTTTTTAAAAGAATTTTGTTACATTCTTTGAAGCATTTGTTCTACTTATGTACTTGCAAGATCTATATACTAGGGAGAAAGTAAACTTTTTTATCCAGTAAACAGTTCAAGTAAGCAAACCTGAAAACTCAAACCTGGTTATATTTTGACCTGTTTTTCTCACACATTGACGAAATTGGTTCTTTTTTTTATACCTTGATGAAATTAGTAGACATCTACCTGGTGTTGCTGGTAGGTTTACTTTTGTTATAAGACCCTGGATGCAGGAGAAATAGACCTTTTCCATAACCCAAACCAGAGAGTGTTTTTGTTCTTATTTTAATCCTTTCTGTATGTAGAATTACTTATATTGTCAGTATGGTATATACAATACTTATTTTTATATACTATTTATAAGAAATGAAATTTAAATTTACTACATGTTTAAAATAATATCACCTGCTTACTCAACATGATTTTTATTCTTCTCCATACTTTTAATGTATTCAGATTTATTTTTTCAACTTGTAGTTTTTGTGTTGTACATCTTTAGGTTTTTATTGGTATCATTTAACAAAGAAAACCACTTCTTGCTAATATATTTCAGCATGTATTTATTTGCTGAAAAATATCAGTAAGTTGTGCTTTTTTTGCCAAGTGATACCATTAAAAGTATTTTTTTTTCACTTCTTTATTTAACTACTCATAAAGCCCTCCACAAAACACAGTTCTTTTTCTAATGTTTACAGTACACATTTCTTTTGTAATCAATTTTGTCATGCTATCCTAATTTTCATTTCACAATCAAAGCCCCTATTTTACAATACATGCCAGTTATTACAAGTTTTTTAAATTTGTATTGATATTTCATTTCAAAGTTGTACATTTAATTTTTCTCTTGTTTGATTATTAATGTTTTTATTTTTTTGTGTTAAAATTCCATATTGCTGATGTGTGCAATGTAGCCATCTTAATATGGAAACTAAATCTTTTACGTTTAAACTCATAAATTAATGTCTTTCCGAACTTGTAAATTTATGAAAAACCTACTGAGATATAACATTATCAATAAAACTAAACATCAGTTGTCTCCTTGTGCCTTTAGTCTCAGAAAATTCTTCGTAAAAATATTCAAAATATAATAAGTTCAATGAGCCGTTTTTTGTAAAGATAAAATGTAAACGTTTTGCCAATTCTTATGGATAATACAATTCAAAAGTATCATCTTTTAATATTATTCTAAACTTTGAGCAGTCAATTTTATAATAAAAATTGCAGGTTAATTAAATTTGACGAATATTTTTTGCTCGAAAATGATAATATATATTTTACTTGAACATACAAGTATTAATACACGAATCAAAATTGAAATTAGAGACGGCTGTTTTGTGAGTCAAATATAGTATTTTAATATGCTACGATGTCGTTTCAATAACTAGATCCCTATCATCATGAGGCCTAATTAATAAGAAATAACAACGCAGAATTTACATTAAAAGTTCAACTCAATTGCCTGTTAAAAGTACACTGAAAAGTTGAGTTGAAGGTATAGTGTAAATACAGCACTGTTATTTCTTATTAACTACGCCTGATAATGATAATGATCTAGTTATCGAAACGTTGCCGTAGAAGAATGAAATATTATAATAGACTCAGAACACAGTCATCTTTTATTTCTATTACCAAAATATTGTGAGTGTGACATGAATTATTTATGTATTATTATTATATATATATATATATATAAATGATTTGTTTAAATGACAGACGTGTCTAATACCTAACAAAATCCATCAGTTCATAAATTTCATGGAAACTAAACCTATTCTGTGGTAAGTAATTATATATATATATATATATATATATATATATATATATATATATATATATATATATATATGTATGTATATATATGTATATATATATATATATATATATATATATATATATATATATATATATATATGTATGCATATATATGTATATATATATATATATATATATATATATATATATATATATATGAAGGTTTAATTGCTCCATAAAAAAGGCTAGTTTAATAGTTTTTGAAAAATTTTTCTATTGCTGTAAAATAAATACAAGGTAAAATTGGTACAGTTTTTTGGTATGTTGGCCAAACTGTTTTGACATTTATTTTTTGTGTGTAGTTGGCGTGTTCGTAAGTTCGTGTTTCGCGTTTTGGATTGAGTGTCGCGAATATTTTAGTTTTTGAATTTTGAACAAACATATCTTTATGATATGAATGTTAGTAATTACTTAACAAACATTCATAAACAGTTCTTATGTGCAACTGATTTGAAATTAATAGACTTTAGTGTAAGTTTTTATTTAATGATTTTTTTACTATTCTATAAAATAATTTTGTTATTTATAAAAGTGTTTGTATTTTAAAGAGGATTAATTCAACAGAAACATTTTTTCAAATTAAAAATGTATTAAACTCTTGAACCGAATCTGTTTGTATGTTAAACTAAAATCCGACTGTTTTATTAGGTTATGAATTATTTACAATGTTTATCATGTAAGGTTGACATAGTTATTTCAAAGACTTAGTTTAGGAATACAAACCAGATGTTAGAATTGTATGTATCATTTTTATACCTCTTTTGTTTAGAATACAAATATTACATTATTGTTAACAAATTCTAACCTCAAAATTTTACTAGATAAGACATATATAAAAAAAAAAAAAACATTTAATGTTGCATACGTATTTACCAGCAATAAATAATTGAAATTGATTCAATATGATCTTTTTATTAAGATTACAAGTTTCTACATTTTTAAGTTAAAATATTTTTGTTACAATCATACCGTTGTAAGGAAAAATTAAAACTTTTTTAAAAATTTGCATTAAGTGGTAAAACCCTGTTTAATTATTCAACTTATCTTAATTAATACTAGTTTCTAATAAGTGTCAATTGAATGGTACATTTAAATTTATAAATATTTGACTTAAATATTAATTATCCACCAATAACAATAAATATATTTGATTTATTCAAAATTTTAGGTTTAGCTAAGTAAGTGCAAAAATCACGACATCCAAACACTACTTTTTTAATTGATATGGTTTTCTGTTTTTATATAAGATGATCTAACCAAAAAGGTGTATGATTATATTACATATGGCAACATGATTCTATGGAAAATCAAATAAAGTTACCACTATTTGTATCACTTGGCAAAAAACCACTAATTACTGACATTTTGCAGCAGTTGCATTTCACACTAGGTCAGTGCTTTGTTCAATTCGGTGAGTCATAGACAAGACTGTTTTGTTAGTAACTCACAGCATTGAACAAAGCACTGATCTACTGCGTAACATGTCTGATGAAAAATATCAGTAAGTAGTGGTATTTTACTAAGTGATACCAATAGTAGTAATTTTAAAAAAAACTTCAAGGTGTACAACACAAAAACTATAAGTTTCAAACAACATTGTCTAATTATGGTAAATAAAAATATTCTATTTTAAATTTTTAAAAAATCAATAAAATTATTTTTGTACTGACTGCTAAGATGTAAGTAAAACGAAAATTTTTAAGTACTACTATCCACCATCGCTAGCTTCGTCAACATCTTCATACTTGGCGTGTTTCATGATAGCTACGTTCAGTATTTTCCAGGACTGAAAAACACCTCGAAACAGTCAAGTATAAAGATGCTGATGATAGTACTGAAAAATACAAATATAAATTTTTAAAATTTTATATTTTAGATTTTAGTATAGGTTTTGTATTTTGAAACCCCCTAATATTTTCATAATAAATCCTAAAATCGTATATCTCTCCATAGATTTTAGTAAACCCTTATTCCGCTTTAATTTATAACAAACTTACCAATATCAAATCACTTGTCTCATCTAGTAGCTCCCAGCATGCATTTTCAACTGTCTTATTGTTGGTAACATGTTTGAAAAAAAAAATTTTTACAAACAGCTAAGGCAATTTTACTCTTTTAAGACAGTTTTAATTATATTTTTATTAAAACACATTCTTTATTTGTTACAGGATACTTTAAATCAGATTGAAAATGAAGAAAATCAATGTACTCTACAAGACAGTCTCCTAAGTTATACAGTACTACATCCTTTACTTAAAAAATATCCTTTGAAGAAATCTTATGTTCGTTTCTTTTTGAAATCTTTCATTCAGCAGGTATAACCTTTGTACCATTTTTTACAAATTGTAATTGAATTAAAAATTGCAATGACTAACAAATTTAGTCAAAGTTAAGAAGTTTTGTTTTAATTTGAGAATATTTTAATATCATCCCAAAATAAAAAAAAGATAGAAATAAAATCATTAAACATTAACTCTGTTGATTTCTTTAAGTTTTGTAATTAAATTTTAGTTGTACATATGTTCTATTAGAAGAATATTTTTCACTTTGAGTAAATGACTATGTATAACTACAGACACATTTCCTTGAATTAAAATTGTTAATATTAATTTTAAAATTTCAAAAAAACGGACATTTATTTTATATCTCAAAACACACTCCTCAGTAGGAGACTGCTAATTGCTGTCTCAATTAGCAAAACATTGAAATGTTTCAAGATCAACTACTGGCAAAATAAACCTAAATAATAGAAGCCAATTAGGACATTAAAGTTCTTTTAGATTTAAAACTCTTTAACTGAGGCTGAGTCGATGCTCGAAAATGGGGGCACGTAATTAAAGTCCTTGAAAGTCGACTACCATTATTAGAAAGTAAGATTCTTGTTCAAGTACATTATAGTATAAGTGATTAGTGAATACAAGACAATCGTGCAAAGTTATATATTTATATATATATGAAGTTATTATTATTATTTGTAAATAATTTTTTTTCACTACTAAGTGCAATAGTTTTACCTTATGAGGCACCTTTTTTTCACTTGACCATTGTCGAATCACTGAATTAATTTTCTTTATGAGAAATTAATTGTCATGAAGAAAATTAATTCAGTGATTCGACAATGGTCAAGTGACCGAAAGGTGCCTCATCACATAAAGTAAAATTATTGCACTTAGTGGTTGAAAAAAATTATTTACAAATAATAATAATAACTTCATAAGGTCAGTGCAACGGAAAATAATGGACAACTTGAAATATCACTATATATATATATATATATATATATATATATATATATATATATATATATATATATATATATATATATATATATAGATTTTTTGGACTAGGAGACTGACAGACTTACCTTGGTAAAAGTCCACTCTGTAGTCTTGAAAAAAAAAAAAAAAAAAAAAAAAAAAAATATATATATATATATATATATATATATATATATATACTTATACACACACACACACCACACATATATATGATGAATAGTTACTATCTGGAGTACATCTTGCAGTACATAAAATTGCAGTTCCAACGTTTTGCTAGAATCTTATCTAGCATTGACAAGGTGAACCCAACAACAGTTACAGAGCGAATGAAGAGATCCTATATATATATATATATATATATATATATATATATATATATATATATATATATATATATATATATATATATATATATGTAGCAAAGAATATATATAGAGTGGCCCATCCCATTGACGTCAATCCACATACACCTGAGCCAAACAATTAAATTCTTTTCCTTTGGTTGACCTTTCTGCCGATAAAATCTATCGATGACACATTTCCACACTGCGGGCCAATTCAAACTATCATCGCGTTTGTTAAGACTCCCTTGCCTCTATTTCGATAGCCTCACATATAATTTTAGTCCTGTAGTTTTCCACCCTAGAGACCTGTCGGCAAGACTGGAAATCAGTGGTATCTCCTGTATTGCAGTGATGTCTGTACAGAGCCGACATTTTCTGCTTGTTTTCAAGGCTAAGTTTGTGCTCCTCAAACCTAGATGAGATACATATGTTTGTTTGGCCAATGTATAATTTCCCACAAATTCCACAAGAAATGCTGTAAATGCCATGGTTTTCCATGAAGATCTTATCTTTGGCGTTAACAAGAACCTTCTCAATGGTGATGTTAGGTTTGTAGACAGAACGTATATCATGCCTCCTAAAGAATCTGCCAATCCTATCAGTTGTTCCTCTAATAAAAGGTAGAACAAAAGTACCATTTTTCTCAGTCTTCCTCTCGTCCACGTCAACCGGAAGGACACTTTGGCAGTGTAACGCTTTATTAATTTCATAATCCTTATATCCATTGCTTCAAAGCACCTCTCTCATTGTAATAAGTTCATGTCCTTTGAATGGATGTCGATTAACTTGTGAGACCGAGAGTGTGTCAGCGACAGCCTGGATCTGTGCTGGGTGGGGGTTTGATTCAGCGATAAGATTATATTGGTGTGAGTCAATTTTCTGTAAACCAAATGGTGAACACAACCATTCTGACCTTCCTAACCAAGACGTCCAGAAATTGCAAGCCGCCATCACCCTAGTTCAAAAGTGAAAAATATCCTAGAGTGGCGAGAGTTGAAGTACGTAAGGAACTTATCAAGTTCCGTGCCACCATGTTACCAAATCATAAAGACGCCTTCCACATAACGAAACCAAACATTAGGCCGATTGAATGCCTAGCAACACATGGACAAAATGTTCACAGTTCTTGATGTAAGAATCAATCGGTCTTCTGAACCAATGGTTGCATAAGTTTAACCTAGTATCTCTCCATGTTCTGAAGTGATGAATAATTAGCACTTACTATAGGTCTTATAGAAGTGCCTGGTTAATGGATTTTAGGTAAACCATATAACTTAGGACATTACTAGATTTCTCTTGAGGAATTATCCTGGATTGTGTTTCCTTATTGATAGGCGTTTGTTTAATCCTCTGCTTGGTAGTCTTTTCCAAGTAGGTGGTCGGATCGTTCTTTACAACCTTGTCATTTTCATCATTTAAGATCTCCTTCATCTTGTCCATATAATCTGAAGTATTTAAAACAACAGTTGTGTTACCCTTATCAGCTGGCAATATGGGAATGTCTCCATTATGTTTCAGTTTTAAAAGGGCTCTCTTTTCTTCAGCGCTGAGATTAGGTTTAGGAATCCTGCTATTACGTAAACTACTAGCAGCCTCTTGATGAATTTTTTCAGCTTCAGTTTAACGCATGTAGGCTATAGATGTTTTGACCTCAGATATTATTTCTTCTATAGGAAGCCTGGTAGGAGCAATTGCAAAGTTAAACCCTTTATATAGAACAGAGATTTCAGCACCACTGAGGCTGTAGCTAGAAATGTTCTTCACAACTAAGTCAGGATCCAGAGTCTGACGATGAATTTCAGAAGTTTTAGCAGTAAGGCTATCAAACCTCTTCACCAGTTTCTTAGTTTTCAGACTTACATCAGTTTCTGATCTCCAAGCCACTAGAGTATCGATACAATCCCACAAAATATCATGTACAACATTGCTAAAGTCAATGTGAAAAAGAAATGTTCTCTAAGTAGAGCTTTACTGGCATTCTGGAGAATATTTTCAGTTCTTCTAGTTTTGGTGTGATGCGACAACTTAGTGAAAATAGGTAAGACATTACTATGACAACGGATCAGAAAACGGAGGTCAGAGATGAAAGCACTCTTCCTCAAATGCAACCTCTCATATTGCTTGATATTTCGGAATATAGTCTTACCGTAGATATTCATAATGCTGATACGTATTCCTTAATGGATGGAAAAATATGATGAATAGTTACTATCCGGAGTACATCTGTTCATTCAACAATTTAATGTACCTACATACAACATATGCAGACAACGTACTATTCAAAAACATTATACACAAAAACATTATTGAGCTGGGTGCTCAATGAAGGAACATGTATGACGTCAACATCACGGACCGAACATCCACACTAAAAAAATATAGAAAATTAATTCAGTGATTCAACAATGGTCAAGTGACCGAAAGGTATCTCATCACATAGGTAAAAGGTAAAATTATTGCACTTAGTGGTAGAAAAAATTATTTACAATAATAATAATAATAACTTGATAGATATATATATATCGAAATCTTGTTGCTGTTCATGACAAACTGGTTGTAAATTACAAATTACACTTTTGTTATTACTTGCGACCAGACATTTGTTAACTAAAGGTTGTTAATTGTTAACTTACACTTGGAGGAAACGTTTTCGTCTTACGACTTCTTCAGCCTCGTATTTTTGCCGCTAGGAATGCTGCTGTTGTGATTCCTCGGTACCATCTTTTTGAAAGTTAGAAGTGATGTGATCGAAAAGTATGTGTGATCTGTGCCGTGTTTGTTCATTTAGGATGTCATTTTTATGTGTGTTGCTATGTCTATATATTTCATAGCGTTTGAAATATATAGACATAGCAACACACATAAAAATGACATCCTAAATTAACAAACACGGTACAGATCACACATACTCTTCGATCACATCATTTCTAACTTTCACAAAATGGTACCGAGGAAGCACAACTGCAGCATTCCTAGCGGTAAAAATACAATGCTGAAGAAGTCGTAAGACGAAAACGTTTCTTCCAAGTGTAAGTTGACAATTAACAACTTTTAGTTAACAAATGTCTGGTCGCAAGTAATAGAAAAAGTGTAATTTGTGATATATATATATATATATATATATATATATATATATATATATATGAAGTTAATATATTACTATTGTAAGTAATAACTACAATAACTTTGAATAATTAACTTCATAAAGTCAGTGCAACGGAAAAACAATGGATAACATAAAATATCAAGAATATATATACATATATATATATAGGAATTTTTTGGACTTGATAGGAGACTGACAGACTTACCTAAAGGCAATAGTCCAAAACTGCAATCTCTTGGAAATAAGCACATATAAAACACATATAAAACACTTAATACACTTTTATTTGAAATATTTCGATCAACATGATCTTCTTCAGTCAAGAAAGAGAAAACAAAACAAAAGATTGAAGTGAACCACAGATGTGTATAAACATCCAAATGTCACAGATTCACAGATTTATAGTTTATGATATAGAGCTATATGTGATATGTGTAGAAATTGTTATATGTGAATCGTGTAAAGATTGGCTACTTGAAACTAGATATTAAAAGTCTGTCAGAAGGAAGGTAATGGAGCTGTTAAAAATGGTAGAAGTTAGGGGGAAGTTAAAAGGAGTTTTATCTGATGTTGAGGTTAGGAGGCTCTCTAGATTTGGTATACCACTGGTATGATAACTCCCATCTTCTTAATTCTTTTGGACTACTGACTGAAGAAGATCAGTTGATCGAAATATTTCAAATAAAAGTGTATTAAGTCTTTTATATGTGTTTTATATGTGCTTATTTCCAAGAGATTGCAGTTTTGGACTATTGCCTTTAGGTAAGTCTGTCAGTCTCCTATCAAGTCCAAAAAATTCCTAAATAAGCTTTAAGCTCTACTAGAACTAACCTAAATATATATATATATATATATAAGCTAGGCTAAAAAAGATATGTCATTTCATGTCGTTCATTAAAATTTGTCCTGAATGTTTCAGCTAGAAGGCAGAGGATTAGAAGTATCAGACCTAGTTTATTCATCTTATTGTTTCTTGTTACAAGATTCTGCCAATGAACTGGAAGAGTTTTACTATCGACACTTTATAATTACTAATAATGTTCTTACATTAAAAGAAAGTGCTAAAATTATATCACAAGGAACAACTGGACTCTGCTCGTGGCAGGTTTGAATTTATCAATTTTCTTATTTATTAAAAGTCAGTTATAATGATATTAAAGACACCGGCATACCTGCCTGTTATTAATAAATAAACATGGTAATATTATATCATAATAGCATTAAATGTACCTCATTTTAGGAATTTTAAATTTGTAAATAGAAAATATACTAATACTACTGAATTAAAAATGCCATACTAAATCATTATTTATTATCTAGCAGTATTTCAATAAATCTACGTAAGAAATTCAGACAACCTATATTGTTTAGTGATGCAGGATAAGTTATTAGTGAACTAGTAGATGTATGTTATCTTAACCCTGCGTCGGTCGCACTAGCTGTGTTTGCACCGCACATCTGGGAAATCTTCTCCCAGTGGTACAAAAGTCAGCACATTCAACCGATCGCCCCATGAATTCATTAGTTGACATCTCCAAAGTGTAGGTGCCGAGCTTTATCGCTAAGACACATAATCAGTCAGTCAGTATAAGCACGTGCAAAAACAACTCCTCGCGACGTTTACACAGCTGCGCGACAACAGGCAGTCACAATGTAAGTTCACCATAAAACTCATTATTTTTGGTATTTATGTCGTTATATATAAAAAACAAGTCTTGTTTTTTGTTTCTTACGTATTCTAACGTTTTTTTTCATGGATTACTATTTTTATTCCTTTTTCGAACGTCACTTATTTTTCGACTTTTCCTCATTTTTAAGGTCACACAAACCACGTTATTATGATCCTGAAGAAATTACGCGCTTGATACAGGAAATGGACGATGAAGAAGAGGGGAATGCCAACTTTGAAGATGAAAACAATCCCGATCTTGAACCACAGACAATTTACAAGATGATCATGATAGTGAATCGGACCAATCCCTCGTTGATGATAACGAAGATAACCTTGAAGTAGGTAACAACGAAGATTTTGACGTTTATCTGGGTAAAGATGGGGAAACCTTTTGGTTCTACAATCCTGTGGCACTTCCAGCAAAAACTAAGCGTAAAAATATAGTAAAAGTGTTTCCCCGTCCATCACAATTTGCTAGAAATGCTATGACTGAAAAGGATTTGTTTTTCAAAATAATTTCCCCCGCTATGATTGACAAAATTGTTGGCTACACGAATTATCATATTCAAATAACAGTCATTGAAACAAATAAATATTTTAGACCCAGAGATTGCAAACTCACATGCAATGTTGAAATGACAGCTTTGTTCGGTTGTTTATTTCTGATCGCCACGAAAAAGTCGCGCCATGCAGATGTTAGCGAGCTATGGGCTACAGATGGTACTGGCATGATATTGCTTCGAGCAGCTATAAGCTACCGCAGATTTTTGTTTCTCTTACGATCACTTCGCTTCGATGATATTGAGACAAGGGAAGAGCGTGGAAAAGTTGACAAACTCGCTGCAATTCGTGAATTTCATGAAGACTTTGTCAATAACTGCAAAAGAAACTACCAACTTGGGGAATTCGTCACGATTGATGAGATGTTGATACCATTTAGGTGACGTTGGTGTATTCAATACATGCCTAACAAACCTGCCAAATATGGTGTGAAAATGTATGCTATGTGTGACTCCAAAACATTTTATACGTACGATTTAGAAGTTTATTGTGGTACTCAAAAAGATGGTCTGTATAAAGTGTCCAATAAACCTTTCGATATAGTGAAACGAATGGTTATACCACTTCATAAATCGAACAGAAATCTTACAGTAGATAATTATTATTGTAGCTATGATTTGGTGCAACATTTACTTGAAAATGGTCTTACTTCACTTGGCACAATGAAGTCTAATAAAAGAGAGATTCCTAGTCAATTTTTGACGGATAAATCTCGAAATCCTAGAACTTCGATTTTTGGCTTCCAAGATGAATGTGCCCTGATATTATTTACGACAAAGAAAAAGAAAGCGGTAATCTTGCTCTCGTCCATGCATTATGATGACCATGTTGATCCCAACACAAATAAGCCTGACATTATTCTTGATTATAATAATACGAAAGGTGGTGTGGATTCAGTAGACCAAATGTGTTCTACACTGTCTATTGCAAGAATAACCAGGAGGTGGCCAGTAGTCGTTTTCTACAGGGACCTAGACATAGCAGGAATCAATGCTCAAAAAATTTTTTTTTTCAACAAAACCGGAAAAGAATGCAAAAGACAGGTGTTCTTGAAATCCTTGGTTTTTCAATTGATAGAAAAACATCTTCAGAAGAGGGCTGAGATTAAATCGTTACCGAAAATTCTTTACGACTTTCTTGAAATATATCGACAAAAAGAAACAGAGGCACCAAGGCCATTACGTCAGGGTATTTGTTACTTATGTGGCTCGCATAAAAACATAAAGACAAATGTTAGGTGCAATCAATGTAGTAGAAACGTATGTCGAAACCACAGTGAAAGAGTTGTAAAGTGCCAAACATGCTTGGAAGAAGTGGGAATGGAATGTGAAGAGGAAGATTAGTTGCTATTATGAATACACCAAATCGGTATGTGAATTTCAATAATTTTGTAGTTTTTTCTTATTTTTTAAAAATTTTATCTATATAAAATTACCTAATACCTAATATGTTTTATTACTTAATTTTTCTTTGTTTGCAATTTTGTCGATGTAAGGCTGTGTTTGATATTGATGTAAGAGGAAAAGTCATTATCCATCATAATTAAAGTGTAGGCAAACGCCGACGATTTCCCTGTTTTTTGCTTTTACTTAGGAAATATTTCTAAGTATTTCTATTACCTATACCGTTACCTATTTTGTACAACTTTTTCCATTTTGTATAACGTTAATTACATTTTTTTATAAGATAATTATTTTTCTATTGTTAATGCAATTTGTAATAAGATTGCAGTCCTAGATATTGTGATAATTTAATATTGGAAATATAATTAAGGTGTTTTTGCAATAATATTGAGTGTTTCAATCTGTTACCATGTACCTATACCTTTTAAAAACATGTAAAAATATGATTACCTACCCTTTGAACACATCTAATAACAAAATTAGGTAAAATTTGAGGACTTTTACAATTGCGGTGTAAACACAGTAGCACGACCAACTAATATTTTTAACTGGTGCGACCACCGCAGGGTTAATAAAAAAATCTCTTTTATTTTTACTCTAGAGATGTATTATAATCGTCACATCTAGAGATGTATTAATATTTAGCACTTGCCTATAGATCTAATTTTTTTGTTGAATGAAGACAGTCATTTTTCAAAATGTGTTATGGTCAAACCAGGCTATAACTTTGTTGTTTAAGGTGGGGTAGGGTTGAGGAAGTGAGGGGTAGGATTAGAGAATTTTATTAGGTGATTTAAATAGTTTTATACTTCATACTGTTTGATTGTGTGGAGTCTGTTATTTTTATTTAATTTATGCAAGTTCACCAAAGTTTGAATGAATGTTATAGTTTTAGAGTGCTCTTATATGTTCTTGGTAACATATGGAAAATTATCTTCATGTTGGGCTTATGTAAAAACCAGAGCATGAACCACGAAGTATATACCAGAATATCTTTGTTTGAGATTTGGAGTTTAAAATTTTCTTAAAGTTGTAATCATGGAATAGGCTATTTTTTTTATTACATATACAAAATGTGTTAGTTTGTAACACATGATCTATGTGTTAGTTTGTAACACATGTTTTACGTGTTAGTTTGTAACACATGATCTATGTGTTAGTTTGTAACACATGATCTATATATTAGCTTGTAACACATGATCTACATGTTAGCTTGTAACACATGATCTACATGTTAGCTTGTAACACATGATCTACATGTTAGCTTGTAACACATGATCTACATGTTAGCTTGTAACACATGATCTACATGTTAGCTTGTAACACATGATCTACATGTTAGCTTGTAACACATGATCTACATGTTAGCTTGTAACACATGATCTACATGTTAGCTTGTAACACATGATCTACATGTTAGCTTGTAACACATGATCTACATGTTAGCTTGTAACACATGATCTACATGTTAGCTTGTAACACATGATCTACATGTTAGCTTATAACACATGATCTACTTGTTAGCTTGTAACACATGATCTACATGTTAGCTTGTAATACATGATCTACATGTTAGCTTGTAACACATGATCTACATGTTAGCTTGTAACACATGATCTACATGTTAGCTTGTAACACATGATCTACATGTTAGCTTGTAACACATGATCTACATGTTTGCTTTTAATACATGATCTATGTGTTAGTTTTTAACACATGATCTACATATCAATTTGTAACACATGATCTCTGTGTTAGCTTGTAACACATGATCTACATGTTTGCTTTTAACACATGATCTATGTGTTAGTTTTTAACACATGATCTACATATCAATTTGTAACACATGATCTAAGTGTCAATTTGTAACTCATGATCTACGTGTTAAGTTTTATGTACATGTAAATTTGTCAAAAGGGTTATCCAGTTTATTTTTCAGTTTAAACCCTTACGGCTCTTTGTCAGTAACTTTATTTTTGTGTAAGTATAATCTTTAGAGTTATAGCTAATATTTCCTAGATAGTTTTGTACTAAGAATTATAAAAATGTAAACCTAGGTTTTTGTTGTGGTTTTATACTCTAAGTATATGACTACACAAACAAACAAAAAGATTGATACAATCGTTTCATGGTATTATTCATGTAGCCCCAGAATACACACACACACACACACACATACATACACAGAGATTCTGTTTTATGGTAGTGCGATATCCTTCCTTTATATCCCCACAACTACCTCTTTTTCAGCCTGCCTGAGACTTTGCCGAATTTTTGTAAATTTAATGCTGCAACTGTTTTTGTTTATTGTAAGGTATGTCAATTTCTAAATTCTACAATACCAGGATGATAATTATATTTTTCCCAATATTTTAATTTTGAATGTGGTTATCTAATATATTGACTTGGTCATGATGAGCTATAATTATTAATTAACTTTCTTCAACTAATTATTAATTAAATATTGAAGTTTAACTTCTGTCAGCCTTATCAACTATTTTTTTGTTGTTGTAATATTCTTTTAGTAAGCAATCTATGATTGCCTATTAAATCTGTTCATCTTAAAATACAAAAAGTATTATACTTTGTAAAGTAACAAGTTATGTTACATTTCAAAGACCGATCTACTGGGCTATTTTCTTGTGTAAGAAATATTGTCTTATGAAATACTCTTACTACAGATTTCTCTTGCAAGCCCATGAGTAACAAGTTTCTTTAGGTGGATCAACACTTTATACGTCTTCTCTTGTTATTTTTTACTATTTGATCAATCACCAACATTTAATTTTCTTTCATATTCTAATGCAATTCTGAGTATAATGTACTTTAATCTGTTAGTAATATATTAATAGTAATCTCACCTTTTCTGATTTTTTTTCAACATTCTGTGACTTTTACAACTTTTCTACATGATTTAATGTTATTTGCTGCTTTTCTTTGGTCTCCTCAAAATATTTTACTTTGTAAGAGTGACAATTTTGCCATAAATTGTCTTATTTTGTATTCTAAAAACAAATTACTCTTGCCTTTTAATTTTTATTCAGAAATCTTTAACTTGTGTATTTGCATATTTTAGTAATGTTTTCTTATCTTTTTTCCATAATATTAGATATTTTTGTAATAAATCAAACATTTTATATTCATGTTATTATTGCAATACATTTGTCTTATTAATAATATTGGTATTTATGAATATTGGTTTTAATTTTTATTTGTTGTAATGGCTATTTAAAGTGAAAAGAACATTTAGGCAGATTTGTTGATTTAGGGGAAATAAAAAGGAAGAGGCAAGGCACATGGTTATGAGAGGAAATGTTTAGATCAAACTATGATTTTGTTGCAACTACCTACACACACTGATTTTGTTGCTTGAAATTACAGATACAATGATGCCGAACTTAAGAATAATTTCTAATAATTTAGTTGGCTCTAAATAAAATATTGTATTTAGTTACTAATTTTTAACACATTTGCAACTCCCCTGCACATACGAGGTGTGGCTAGAAAAAAACCGAACTGATGCTATAAAATGTTTATTTTCCATTATTTACAATTTGATGTTATCTCCTTCAATGTACTCTCCTCCTCGGTCCATACACCGCTCCATACGAATTTTCCACTGTTCATAGCAATGCTGCAGATCATTTTCGGTAAGTCCATACATTACTTCCGTCGCTTTTTCTTTGACTGCTTCAACACTCTCAAATCTAGTTCCTTTCAAAGCTGACTTGACTTTAGGGAAAAGAAAAAATCACAGGGGGCCAAATCAGGTGAGTAGGGTGGATGGTCTAAGATGGGAATGTTGTGATTGGCTAAAAATGTCTTCACTGACAACGCATTGTGAGCTGGGGCATTGTCTTGGTGCAGGATCCATGTCTTTTTTTTCCACAAATCGTTCCGTTCTCTCCGAACTCGCTCACGTAGGGTAGTCAGGACGCTAATGTAGTAATGCTGATTCACTGTTTGTCCCTCTGGTACCCAATCAATGTGTACAATCCCTTTGACATAAAAAAAAACAATCATCATTGCCTTGAATTTCGATTTTGACATTCGTGCTTTTTTTTGTCGTGGAGAATCAGGAGATTTCCAATGCATCGATTGGCGTTTGGTTTCAGGATCGTAAGTAAAAAACCACGATTCATCACAAGTAATAACATTTTGTAAAAAGGTGGGATCACTTTCAATGTTTTGTAGGATGTCAGAACAAATCATTCTTCGGCGTTTCTTCTGTTCAATTGTGAGACACTTTGGAACCATTTTTGCACACACTTTGTTCATGTTGAAACTTTCATGAAGAATTTGCCTAACACTTTCTTTGTCAATTCCTGTCAACTCAGACATTGCTCTGATTATTAAACGGCGATCTTCTCGAACAAGTTTACCGATTTTTTCAATGTTTGCATCAGTTTTTGCTGACAATGGTCTGCCAGTGCGAGCGTCATCACTTGTGTCTTCGCGGCCATCTTTAAATCGTTTAAACCACTCAAACACTTGTGTTCGCGATAAACAATCATCGCCGTACATTTTTTGCAACATTACACAAACGTTTCACTTGCAGAGTTTGAAAAGAAATTTGATGTTAACACGCTGTTCTTTCTGTACACTCAACATTTTTCCGACGCACAGACAAAACGTCAACTACTTAGAACAGACGCCACGGGCAGACTGAGTGCAGGAGGCAGATGAAACTCGAGCAGTAGGCGGAGCAAGAGTCACGTGACAGGCCAGGCGACTTTCAGCCTTATTGCATTCGTTTTATTGTTTCACCTGTGCTAGTTTGGTTTTTTTCAAGCCTCACCTCATATATCTGCCACATCGGTCACCGCAACAGACTCTAATGTCACAAAAAGTTCCTCAGCTACGGACTAAGTAGGCATGAGTGTGATCACCCCTACCGGTTAGAACAAGAAATATGTTATAAATATTTGTTTTCATCATAAGTAATTTCCACTCTTCAAACATAGAAAATGCTTATATTTTTTTTTCTAATTTAAGCTATGTGTAGCAATATTTGTGATGCTCAATCTATTGTAATAATACATTTTTTTATCTTTTACAATAGACTGGGGATATGTTTGTGCTATACCTTAACGTAGTCTAAATACATGATCTTTTATGATTACCCAAAACCAATCATTTACAATATTTGACACAAGTATTTGAGAACACTCTCAGCAGCTGTAAACCAGCTATAAGGATTACCAACATGACAACACTAAATTAATCACATTTATCAAGTCATGCAGAGACCAAGCCTCCTCTATATGTTTACACTGATAAAAACATTTGAAGCCTCCAAAATAATCTGATCGTCATAAGCAACAATTTAGCCTCGTTGTGACACCAGCACTTATATAGGCTATTTGAAGGGAACTGAACAGTGCAAATTTGTGCCCCCTGTCTTTAGTTACAAACACATATACATTAGTTGACACATATACTTGTAGCCCTATTACTTACTAAAGCCTTAATATATCTATACCATTTCCCGGCTGAGCTGTATCTTTTTTGTGCGCTAGCAGTGAAGATATTAAATATTAAAACTGATAAAGTCTTATGTATAATATTTTTACCATCTGCAATAAACCAGTTAAATGTGAAAAAATTATATTATTATCATATAAATAACTAGTACAAACATTTTATAAATTTATTTCCTATTTAGGTCAACAAAGAAAAATTTTATTTTAGTTACTTTTTATTAAATAATTGCAATTAATGTAAATAAAGTAACATAACTTATGTGTTAAAACAGCTGTTCTACCACATAACCTATAACATAAAATCATCTGTTTTATGAAATCATATGTTATCATTTATTTTAATGTAAATGGAACAAAAGATATATTGCACACCTTGCCTTCTTTGTGAAAAGTTTGTTTCCCATATAAAACTAAAATTAATTCATTTTAATTAATAAATTAAAATTTAAATAAATTGTATTAACATTAAGTTAATCTACTGCAAGTTAAAAACTTTTGAGTAGATAATCAAAAGTATTTGATCAATGATTTAATATTTGAACAAGATATATATATATATATATATATATATATATATTTTTAGGTTAGTTTTGGTTGGTAAAGATTATTTAGATTTTTTGGACTAGGAGACTGACAGACTTACCTTGGTAAGAGTCCACTCTGTAGTCTTGAAATAGTAACACATAAAGGCACTTAAACAATGATATATTTCGACCACACAGTGGTCTTTAGACCACTGTGTGGTCGAAATATATCATTGTTTAAGTGCCTTTATGTGTTACTATTTCAAGACTACAGAGTGGACTCTTACCAAGGTAAGTCTGTCAGTCTCCTAGTCCAAAAAATCTATATATATATATATATATATATATATATATATATATATATATAAATATAAAATACGTTTTCTTGTTTAATAATTTAAAACAACACAGGTTATTCAAATACAAGAATATTTATTATTTTAAATCCAAAGCTTTTCGTTGGCAAACAGTACCAACATCATCAGGAATGAATTTTCATTCCTGATGATGTTGGTACTGTTTGCCAACGAAAAGCTTTGGATTTAAAATAATAAATATTCTTGTATTTGAATAGCCTGTGTTGTTTTAAAATATATATATATATATATATATATATATATATATATATATGAAGTTAATATATTACTAATTTTGAGTAATATTATCCACCTGGTGGATAATATTACTCAAAATTAGTAATATATTAACTTCATAAAGTCAGTGCAACGGAAAAACAATGGATAATATTAAATTTCAAGAATATATATATATATATATATATATATATATATATATATATATATATATATGCGAGTTAACTTTCAATGACTGGCCTTGTCATTATCATCGGGCATACTGTCAGTATGCCCGATGATAATGACAAGGCCAGTCATTGAAAGTTAACTCACATAAATACCAAGTAAGATTCTTGTTTAAGTACATAAGTGAAAGTGATATATATATATATATATATATATATATATATATATATATATATATATATATATATATATATGAGGTTGATATATTACTATTGTAAATACTTTTTTCCACCACTAAGTGCAATAATTTAACTTGTTGTGATGAGGCACCTTTCGGTCACTTGACCATTGTCGAATCACTGATATTTTTCTGGTGTAGATGTTCGGTCCGTTACACCAGAAAAATATCAGTGATTCGACAATGGTCAAGTGACCGAAAGGTGCCTCATCACAACAAGGTAAAATTATTGCACTTAGTGGTGGAAAAAAGTATTTACAATAGTAATATATCAACTTCATAAAGTCAGTACAACGGAAAAACAATGGATAACGTAAAATACCAAGAATATATATATATATATATATATATATATATATATATATATATATATATATAAGGAGAGTGTAAAAGGAGTTTAATAATGAAAAATATAACAAATTATAATTGATAATTACAGGGCGGATTGGCTTTAGCTGAGTGGTGCCTGGAAAATAGTAATTTACTGCTGGGGAAACATATTCTTGAACTTGGTTCCGGAGCTGGTTTGACAGGCATCTTTGTAGCAACAGCTTGTTCTCCTGCTTCTTTTTGCTTTAGTGACTACCATAGTGCTGTATTGCAGCTCTTAAAGGAAAATATTGAATTGAATTCGTACATCATTAAAGGAGAGCAAACTTATATCGCTGATACACTTGTCAAAGTTATTAAACTGAACTGGGAAGATGTTGGTAATACTGAAATAAGTCTTACTCATGATCCTGACATCATTTTAGCTGCTGGTAAATATTATTTACTAACATTTGTTATGTTCTATTATCGTTATAAATAAATAAACTACACTTTGTAATAATAGAAATATTATGATCAGAAGGGCAGAGTGCTGTCTGTTTCACACCTATTAATAATGTTGTCAAGTGAAGATTCATAACCCTATATTTGGATATGTTTTTTGTTTATTTTAATTTTTACATTATATTTATTATTTATATACAGGGTTCTCATTAAAAAATGGTGCGGTTTCAGTAATTAGTAGGAAGATTGTAGGGAATATTGCTCTCATTAGCTAGATGAACTCGAAAGCATTCATCAATTTCATTTCCAACAAGATGGTGCTCCCCACACTTAGTGCATTGGTCACGGATGCTTTGGACAAAAAATTGGAGGCCTACAACGACCTATGCTATGGCCTCCAAGGAGTCTAGACCTGACACATCGTGATTTTTTCTTGGGGGTGGTACATCAAAAGCGTTCATTCACAAAACATTCGTGACCTGAACCACCTAAAAAACAGGATTAATGAAGTAATGACAACCATAATCGAAGAAATGTTAACGAATGTTTGGAGAGACGTTGAGTATCGTTTACACATTTTTCGAGCGACTAAGGGTGCACATATTGAAATTTATTAACTATGTCAAAAAAACTGTTTGAGATGACAACTTATATGAATAAACAACATTTACTGTAAGTAGTTCGGTTTTTCTTTAAACTATGTTTGAAACCATTCTTTTATGATATAATGTATAATATTCTCTTATTTTGTAATGTATTTATATTATTACTATGTAGGACACTATTCAACATAGAATAAACATTTTTTCTTCGTGATTATGAAACTTCAACCCTATTCGTAATGAAAATCAGAATTTGTGAAAATTTGTCACTAAAGATCTTCAATAACCTCAACTCCAAGTAGAAATACATCTTGCCCACCACCCAAACGTATGATAGGAAATCTAAAGATTTGCCGCTTGACTCTGTTGTAAGGGACATATATGGAGATAATGCAAAGGGGGTAAAACAAAGTACGGGTATGTTCAGGGCACAATAAATCTGAAAGTGAATCAGTGGTTTCAATCGTTTTAGATTTTTATTTTATAATCTTCATTTAACAAAATATAGTTGTTATAAACAGTCATATGACTAACCCTACAAGAAGTGTTAGGTCTATCATTAATCTTTATAGAATCTATTTACTCACTTATAAATATATCTGAAAAGGTTTAAAACTAATAAACTATTGAATAACCCAAGGACATGACAGATAACCTCTAAGACATTACACATTACATTTTATAGCCTGTGAGACATACATGTTAAGACTGTACAAAATTACAGGAAGTTCATTCTCATCAAAACCAGACAGTGATGTTAGTTGCGTCTCAGTACCCATGTAGACTCACAGTGATGACACTTGGCATCATCAGCACATTTCACATACGACATATTAATATTTATATAGGAAATTGTAAATAAATAGTTGTTAAAATTTGAATTATTTAAAAATTCTAAGATAATTTACAATTAAACATATCTAAGGTAACCATGTCATAGTTCAATACAATTTTGATTGCTTCCAGCGGGGATTGCCTTCAAAAACCACTTTCATGAATGATGTGATCATTCAGAAAATATCAACATCAAATGGAGCTTTGTTAATTGTACTTTATTAAATGTTGTCTAATCTATCTTACTGTTTATTATGGTATATTTTTAATGTAAACTTCTTTTGGCATATCTGGCACTTTTTTTAAATGAGAGCAGACCTGTATAAATATGTCACATAAGATGTCAGATTCCCATGAGCTAAACAAATTGTCCCAAAACTTTCTGAAGGTGAGAGATGTAATTTACTGCTAATTTCAGGACAGCTATTTTTTTTTTACTTAGAGGTTATGTTTACATCTTTTTCAAAAGCAATTTCATATATATATATATATATATATATATATATATATATATATATATATATATATATATATATATATAGATTTTTTGGACTAGGAGACTGACAGACTTACCTTGGTAAGAGTCCACTCTGTAGTCTTGAAATAGAAACACATAAAAGCACTTAAACAATGATATATTTCAACCACACAGTGGTCTTTGTCAATCGAAGAGAAAACACAAAAAGAAATATGAGAGAATGAAATAAAAAACGTTATTTTTATTTCATTCTCTCATATTTCTTTTTGTGTTTTCTCTTCGATTGACAAAGACCACTGTGTGGTTGAAATATATCATTGTTTAAGTGCTTTTATGTGTTTCTATTTCAAGACTACAGAGTGGACTCTTACCAAGGTAAGTCTGTCAGTCTCCTAGTCCAAAAAATCTAAATAATCTTTACCAACCAAAACTAACCTAAAAATATTAAAATATATATATATTGAGGCACCTTTTGGTAACTTGACCATTGTCGAATCACTGAATTAATTTTCTCTATTTTTCTGATGTGGTTGTTCGGTCTGCGATGTTGTTATTTGTTGACATCATACATGTTTCTTCTTGATCCGTATGTATGATGCTTTTGAATGCATATGTTGTCTGTAGTTTCATTAAATTGTTGTGTGTTTTTATAGATGTGGTATTTTTCTAGTGAGTTTAGTTCTATTGGGTATTTATTATTTATTTCAAGTAAAGTTAGGTTATTTTTGTAACTTGTTATTCCATGTTTATGTGATATTAGGTGTGCTGCAACATTTGATACTTTTGTATTTTTATTTTAGAATGCTCTGTAATGTTCCGCAAATCTTATTTTAAATGATCTGGTTGTTTTTCCAATGTAAAATGTGTTGCAGTCGTTATATGTAGTTTTGTAAATTCCAGATCTATCTGGATTTTACCAGACCATAACCTATTATGTTGATATTTGTTTTGTGGTTTGTGTTATTAAGATATTAAATTATTTTGTTGTTTGGTTTCTATGTTGGAGTGTGCTATTCTTTGTTGTATTTATTTATTATTTTTTCTATTTTGTTATTGGTGTATTTATATTTTAGGTAGATTTTTTTATTATTATTTTTGTGTTCTGGTTGTAGTGTTGTGTTGAGGTTAGGTTTTTTTGTAAATTTATTGTATATGTTTTTTATAAAAAATTAGCTCATAATGGTCTGCATCTTTTGAGGTTGAATTTTGATACAGCATACAACCTGTTTCAAAGATTGTTTTTATCTGAAGTTTCTTGATGTAATCATCTTGAATTCACTGATTAAACTAATTTTAAACTACTTAACTAAGTGAATACATAATTGCTTACTTGCTGACGCGTTTCAAAACTTCGTTACTTTTACGAAGCTAACCCTCTACTCTTTTGTTTTTATCTATTTTTTTTGCAACAGTAACATAAATACGACCGTGAAACAGTAGGTTTTTAAAGAGTCAGCTGTGTACCAGCTACAGCAGTGTCTGAAGCAAGCAAGGGGATTACTCACTATAATATCTAATAACAACCACAGTCACATGTGAAACATTACTTTCACATTAATCGAGGTGTGGTTATATGTCGTGATCAAATTGCACCGTTCGTCAAATCATAAGTACAGGTTATTTGGGAATGTCAGCACCGAGCTATGACTGGGTGTTTGATATGGATTTGCGCTATAAAAACAGTTTCAACATCTATGATGTCCAATCATATATTCAATCAAGTATTTCCAAATTAACTCATGAATATAAGAGCATTTATGATTTGCATAATCCAAATGATAATTGATGGGGCTGTGGGGGGCCAGGTAAGGACAAAACCAACCCCAGTAGTTACAGGCCTATATCACTTACAAGCGTCTTGTGCAAACTACTGGAGAAGATGGAACCGCCGTCTTGTCTGGTACCTAGAAACCAACAACCTTCTTAGCAACGAACAATGTGGTTTCAGACTATGACGATCATCAGTTGACCAATTGGTTTTGTTAGAATCCGCTATTCAAAATTGCATCAAACACTCGTTGCTGTTTTTTTTTTACCTTGAGAAGGCATATGATATGGCATGGAAAAGAGGAATTCTGAACACTCTGAAATAATGGGGTATACAAGGGAATATCTTAGCAGTCATCGCTAACTTTCTTTCTAACAGATCTTTTCGTGTTCGTCTAGGAGGCACATATTCAAATAGTTACATACAGGAGAATGGTGTACCACAGGGCAGCGTACTGACCGTCACGCTATTTGCCGTTGCAATAAATAGTATCACCATTAATATACGATCTCCGGTACACTGTTCACTTTTTGTGGATGACTTTTGTACTGTGTGGGTCCAAGCTCCGTGTGGTTGCGGGGTGAGGTGCAGGGGAAGAGGGGCTACGGCCTTGTAACTGTTATGTGCGTGTATTCCTTTTCAAATAACATTCGGCCAGTTAAGCTAGTGGAAGTGTGTGTGTTAATAGAATTGTGCGTGTTTCTTCTATCGTCTAGCCTAGTGTTTTGTTTAGTGTTGATAATTATACAACACTAATTTTAATTTTTAATTAGTGTTGATGTTTTAATTTTTTAATTTAGTGTTGATTATAGTTAGTCATGTCTCAAAATTCGTCAAGTGGAAGTAGCCGTAAAAAACGTTTTGTTGTACATAGTGAAGCTCGAACATTAATTAGTAAAATAATTGAAAAATGTGACGAAGAAGCAAAAACTAATTCATTGCGTTTCCCATTAAAACAGGCCACAAAAAGAGCAGCAGATTATTGTGGAAAGTCAGATAATTTTATTCTGAAAGTCCGTAAAGAGGCTAGGCACTTGAAAGAACAAGGTTCAAGCAGTAAGCTCTCCTCGCCTGGTAAAAAAAGAAAAACCAGGTTCAATGACAGAAAAGTTTCTGTTGATGACTTCGATAAGTGTGTCATTAGAAATATAATTCAAGATTTTTATAAAAGTGAAAAGGTTGTACCGACAGCACGAAAACTGCTACCCATAATGAAAAAAAGAATTCACTTTCCATGGGGAAAGAAATCTTTGATAAGAATTATAAGGGGAATGGGTTTCAAATGGAGAAAGTGTAGTAGTAGGAGAAAAATTCTTATAGAAAAATCGGAAATTCGGGAATGGCGACACAGATATTTAGTGCAAATAAAAGCCTTACGTCAATCTGGAAGGGATATTTTTTACGTGGACGAGACATGGGTAGACAGTAATATAACTGTTAAAAAATGTTGGCAGTCAGATGATGTTTTCGGTGTATCAGAAAACTATAGAGCAGGATGCCGCTTTATACTTCTACATGCTGGTGGCAAAAATGGATTTGTGAAAGGAGCCAAGCTTCTTTATAAGGCAGGAACCACTTCCGGTGACTATCACGGTCAAATGAACCAAAATAATTTTGAGAAGTGGCTCAAAGAGATGCTTTTGCCAAACATTCCACCCGCCTCTGTAATTATAATGGACAATGCACCATATCATTCTGCTCTAGCAGAAAAGTTTCCAACCAAATATTCAGTAAAAATGGAAATGATAAATTTTTTGAGGAAACGTGGTATTAACTGTAACAAAACAATGAAAAAAGAAGAGCTCATTCCTTTAATTAACATTCACCGACCGAAAGAAAAAGTTTTTAAAATAGACCAGTTTCTCTGTAGTTTAGGCCATACTGTCGTTAGAACTCCACCTTACATGTGTGACCTAAACCCTATCGAACTAGCTTGGGCTAAAATAAAGAACTTTGTGAGAGAACACAACCCTGACGGCAACTTAAGTTTAATAAGGTTACAGGAATTAACCGAACTGGGAATAGAAGAAGCGACAGAAAATGACTGGATCGGATATTGCAACAAAGTCGAAGACCTTGAGAAATATTACTGGGAAACTGATGGCATAGTATCAGATGTAATAGACGAACTAATAATTAATATTAATGCTCAAGACGACAGCAGTACAGACGATACTACCAGTGACAGGGATTCCAGCATCAGTGACGCAGATAGCACATTTGCTAGGCCACTGTAATACGTAAGTACATGTTATCAGTATTTGAATAGATGTTTTTTTTATGGGTAGTAGCTTTACCCTCTCTTAGCCTGTGTTTACGCATTCCTCGAATTCCTAGCAAACACACGGAGGTTGGACCCGCACAGTATATATGTGCCTGCTGGTAGTATGGCAACTGCGGAAAGATCTTTCCAGTTAGCAATATACAGATTAGAGGAATGGTCAAAAACTACAGGTTTCAAATTCTCTGCTTCGAAGACCCAATGTGTAGCATTTAGTTGTCGTAGGCAACACAAGGAGCCGATCCTTTATCTTGATGGAATTCAGCTTCAAACCACGGATAGTGTTCGATTTTTGGGTCTTTTATTTGATAAAAGACTCTCATGGAGTCCACATGTTCGTGATTTGAAGGTGAGATGCAGCAAGAAATTGGATATGTTAAGAGTCCGTAGTGGTACGAATTGGGGAGCAGACAGAACTAGTATGCTTGGGTTTTATCGTGTAGTTGTTAGGTCGCACATAGATTATGGCTGTCAAGTCTACTCATCTGCACGACCTACAGTTCTGAAAACTCTTGATACCATCCACCACTCTGGACTTAGACTTGCTACTGGTGCATTTAGAACTAGCCCAATCCCTAGTCTTCTTGTCGAAGCTGGGGGGACCTGCCCTTTATAGATGACGTCAGATGCTACAAATATCTTACGTTTCTGTTCTTCGAAGCAAACCTAACCACCCGGCATTGGAAATAGTCTTTAATAACATGCTAAATCAAGTGTACAATACACGTCAACGTTCAACCGCTCCATTTGGCATACGAACATTAAGAATATTGGATGACCTTGAGTTGCAACTACATACAGTTTTTGAACGATCAATGTGCTATCTACCTCCATGGATAATAAAAACGCCGCACTTCGATTTCTCATTGTCCAGTATATAAAACACGATACTCCTGTTGTGGTCTACCGCCAGGAATTTTTATCCATTTATAAATCTCACCAACACAGTGAAATTATTTTCACTGATGGATCTAAACTGGACAATGGCGTTGGGTGTGCGTTTTATGCACCTACACGTACAGATTGCCCTCAGCTTGCAGTGTTTTCACGTCAGAACTTTTTGCCATCTTAAAAGCATTAACTGATATTCGATCTCGATCTTCCCACTATCTTTTGTGTTCTGATTCCAAAAGTGCTCTTCGGGCTCTTCAGGATGTTTTCTCCGTCATCTCTTTAGTTGGGGACATTTTGTGTGCTGTACACAGGCTTCAATTGGGGGGAGTGGGGGGAGCGTTCTGTTGGGTTCCTGGACACTGCGGAATACTCGGAAACACAAAAGCGAATGAAGCGGCTAAGAATGCAACACGTTTGGTGCCCATTACTCAACGAGTTATGGCATCTGATTATGTGTGTTTTGCAAAACATTTAATGCTCGCTGCTTGGAATGACGAGTGGAATACCGTGATTCAGAATAAGCTGAGGGAAATTAAAGATACTGTCCGTCCATGGAGGTCTTCAATTCATTCAAAACGTAGGGAGGAAATGGTGGTTACACGCCTTCGCTTTGGCCACTCTTTTGCAACTCATGGATATTTGATGCGTCATGAAGATCCACCAATATGCCAATACTGTGGTGATATCTTCACAATAAAACATATTTTAGTAGATTGTGTTAGTGTAAGCAATATTCGTGCCCTTTTTAATTTAAAAGCCAGTTTAAAGGTGGTGCTAAGGGACAATGCCTCGGCCATTGACCGAGTCATCGCTTTCTTGCACCACTTGAAAATATTTTTTTAAATTTAATATTTAAAATATTTTTTTTTATTTATACATATAATTCTCTGTTTCTTTTATTTATATAAATTTAATATATTTTATGTTCTTGTTATTGTTATTGAGATTTATTTATTGGTAAATTGTTACCTATTATTGTTTTACATATTGTTATTATTTACTTACTGTTATATTGTTCTTTGTTGTTATTTTGTTATTTATAGTTTTTTTAAAATTTTTATATTTATAGATTTATTGTTGTTTTTTGTTATTTATTGTTATGTTGTTTTGTAATTTTTGTTGTATTTAAATTTATTTGGTTTTATTTAAAATATTGCGTTTCGTGTTAGATTTTGTTTAGCGATGATAACCACAATTGGTTTTTCACCAGGAAAAAGAAAAAAAGCTAATTATATAAAAAGTATTAATTTGGTTTCTGTATGCTTCAAAAAGTTCTGCAGCAATTGAGTTCAAATTTTGACT
Organism: Prosapia bicincta; assembly: GCA_036971475.1. Taxonomy (NCBI): domain Eukaryota; kingdom Metazoa; phylum Arthropoda; class Insecta; order Hemiptera; family Cercopidae; genus Prosapia; species Prosapia bicincta. The sequence continues at coordinate 122,493,228 of JBAIZL010000002.1, read as the reverse complement.
CGATATAACAACCCCCATCAAAGATTATTTTTTTGTCCTTTTTGCATCAGCAACATAGCTGCTGTCACGAGAAAACAGCTTTGTTAATGATTAGCTGTGTACCAGTAACCATGCCATTTGCCGCAAAAGAGGGGATAACTCACTATACTAGGTAATGACAACCACTGTCACTTGTGAAACATTACCTGTCCCTAATTACAATGTTTATTAACAAAAATGTATCCACTTGCATCCCATTCGAGTTATTATACAACCTAAATTAAATATTTACCTTAATCGAGGTACTTTTGTGTAACCATGTCGTGATTGATCTGCGCCATTCGCCAAATCATAACTAGAGGTGATTTGGAAATTCCAGCACCCACCTGTTCATTTGATGTGGATTTCAGCCTTGAAAAGCTAGTACTTTTAGAAATTTGGTTTTGATTTCATAGCTAACAATGTAATAACAAATTTAATTATCTGTTGTTTAATAGGTGTCTTGTGTTTTCAGATGTTGTCTATGATGACACATTATTTTCTTCACTTTTGTGCACACTAAGTCATTTTGTACGTGGTAAAGTTCAAGCCGTACTAGCCTGTACTGTCCGTGATCCTGATACACTTAGTAAATTTCTGACATTGTTAGGTAAGTAAGTGTTAAAAATTTCAATAATAATATTATGAAATAAATGTATGAACTAGAACATTTGAATCACTATATAAAAAAACTTCATATGTGAAATAAAACTGTGCTTTAGAGTTCTTAGTGCGACCCATCTCAAATCTCACTAGCAATATGATCCAATTTGCAAAATTTGACAAATCCATAGAACTGATATATTGTGTTCAAAGAAGTCAGTTTAGATTATTAGAATATTATTCAGTTTTGTTATTTGAATAACATTAAAAGTGTCTAACTTTTCAATAACAAAATATTTTCTCCAACTAAAGAAAAGAAAAGTGCTTATAGGCAGCTCACAAAAGTAGTTCCAGGAAATTGTTTGTTTTCTGTAGGAAGGGCCGTGTAACCAAGCGGTTGTCAGGTTGTAGGCAATGCAGTACATTTGGCATAGGCCACAGTTGCTCAAGAAAATCATTATATATAATTATATCATTTGTCTTTCAGAAAAGATTCCGAGACAAGATTCTTTCGGAAAGGTTCTGAGTTTAGAATATAAAAATAAACTCAGTAGTGGCCATTTATGAAACCAAAATGTCTGTTGATGGTTTTTATTTTTTTAAAATTAGTAATATTAACTATTGTTACTGTGAGTTGTGGCCACAAAATACTAATCAGAATTATTTGCCCCTTCCAGGTAGATGAGTTATTTGGGTTAATGTTTCACTGTGACTAAAAATAAAATTACAATTAAAACCCTTTTACACTTTCACAAAATATACACACATAATCTAAGTAACCTTCAACTAACCAAAATACGTGACATTCAAATAATCGTAAATACACAGACTTCAATTAACCAAAGTACACGGTCTTCAACTAACCTAAGTACACAGACATCTACTGAAAGATATGTTGCAGGTTATAGTTTTACTGTTCCACAGGCGTTCATCGCCCAACTTGAAGTTAATAAATGGGAAGTAATATTTCTGTAAATATCTAAACTTAGTAGTTATTACTCCCTGAAATTATTTTTCAAAATACTATGGTTTAACTTTATCGTTATTAAAGTAAATGTAATGCAGCAATATTATTCCGTTTGATTAGACCACAGATCGTAAAGTATCTTATTATAATTGTAAATAGTTAATAAGATAACCCACCACATTTCTTTCAGTTGAAGTCCCTGTACTTTGGTTAGTTGAAGTCTGTGCACTTTCGTTTAATTGAACATAGTGTATTTTGGTTAGTTGTAAGTTGTGTACTTTTTGGTTAGTTGAATTTTGTTCATTTGAAGGCTACCCGTTTTTACAAAGTTTAATTTTCTTTTGCCTGTTCAAAATTTTATTATCATATAGTTGCATTTCTAGAATGCAATTGTTAAACGAATACAAACGTTGCCTCAATATAAGATATCCAGAATTTCTCTTTTACGGTGTTATGGCAACTATTGGTGATGTAGGATTCTTCTGACAATTCTCTAAATATTAATTAGTTTGAGCAAGAAATTTTACTATCAAACAATGATAATCTTTCCCTTGAAATTTGATGAAATTGGTTTACAGAGACATTATAATTCGTAAAAAGCATATTGAAATGCATTTCATAAATTTCTGTAGTAGTTTTACTTAATTCAAAACAGATATCAATACTTGCAGTTTTTGTGTTGCACATCCTGAGGTTTTTGTATAAATTACACTTTTTTGTATTAACTTGGCAAAAACCTCTACTTACTGATTTATTCAGCATACGTGTTTCGCACTAAGTCAGCATATTATTCAATGCTGAAAGTCACTGACTAGACTGTGGGGTATGTTCTATGGTATGTTATTGTTCATAGAGTAGTTGTGAATTATGTGCTCAAATATAGTATTTGATTGTGATTGTGTTTTGTCATTTAAAATGTGTTGTGGATAGTATTTATGGTGTTTGTATATCTCGTAATTCTCTACTGTGTTAAGTTTGTTGCTTTTTTTGATGTAGTGTAGGATTTTTAGATTGGTGTATATGTCAGTCTGTGAGTGTAGTGTGTTTTGTATATGTATGGCGAAATTTTATTTGGGTTGTGTCTTTCTTATCTATTTTACTTGTTCGTTGTATCTTGTGATAAATGTTCTCCCTGTTTGTCCTATGTGAAAGCTGGGACAGTTGTTGCATGTAATCTTGGATATGTCTGACCTGGTGTGTTTTGAATTGTGTAGGTGTTTTTTAATTGTGTTGGATGTTGTGAATGCTACTTTGTATTTAAGTTTATGGAACCAGGAAGCTGTTTTTGTGATGTATTGTCATTAGTGATGTAAAATTCCTGGAAATTTATACTTGGGGGAAAATTCCCAGGGAATATTGCCAGGAATATTCCTAAAATTCATTTATTTATTCTAATGGCAAGTACAAAATAACATTAGTTATACAATCTGTAATAAATCTCGTGCTTCCCAGTATCGTTCATGTTCAGTTGTCTTTGATAGTGCTGGACACACCTTAAGGTACTTCTATCCATGTGTTGTTCTTGTTGGCATAGGCTGCAGTATGGGTCCTCAGCTAGTCCAATGCGGTATAGGTGTTTTCGTAGAAGGTCGTGTCCTGTAATTAGGTGGAAGGTGGCAACTGCCTTGTTTCTAGGGCCCTCAGGTGTTGTCATTATGGCATCTTCCCATTGTTTCCCTTGTGTACACTATAGTGTTCCACTATATCTTTTATATGTTGGATTTTGATGGCTTTTTTAATTTGTAATCTTATTATGTTATAAGAAACTTGTGTTTTTGTTCTTGTTTTATTTCAGTACCTTTTTTAGCAAGGGTGTCTGCCTGGTCATTTCCAGTCACACCACAGTGACCAGGAATCCAATGTAGTACGATTGATTTACGTTCGGAATTCAGTGAGTGGTACAGCCTTTGGCACTCTTGCACTTTGGGGCTTATTGGCAGATCAGGAGATGCTATGCCCTGGATAGCAGATTTTAAATCGATGAATATAGCAGCATTATTAAATTTGTTCATATTTGCATACAGTTGGCTTAACGCAATCCTAATTGCTTCGACTTCTCCTTCGAAGGCAATTCTGTTGCTTCCTGCTGCTCCATAAAAGGAGAAGATGTTGCTAGATACTCCTGCTCCTGCCTTTTCAGTTGTTTTTGAATAAGAGCCATCGATAAAAATATGTAGCCAATCTGTTTCCAGATATTTACTATGTATAGTTTCTAGTGCAAGCTGTTTTAGTTGATTTTTCTCTGTTTTCTTTTTCTTCGCTTGGTCACAGAGTTGCAAGGAGTATTCTATCTGTTTGGATTCAGTTGGATTTTGCTGCAGCGGAAGAGGCCAGCGCTCATTAAGGCTGCTACAATCCAATCTCTCAAATAAATTTGTAGCTTTTTGGATAAAACCATTTTGTGTTTTTAGTCTAGCTACCGAAGGGGTATTGTAGGTTTTCCAGTATTGGTCATGAGGTATTCTCTGGAATTTCTCAAAGAGTTGCAGACAGTGACTTTGTATTATATGTTGAAGACTATAATTATCAGTAAGGAGGAGCATTGCATCTATTGGCGTTGTTCTAATTCCCCCAGTAATGAGGCGTAGTGCTTGATTGTGCACTAGTCCCAAGGTTGCAAGTGTCCGGTCAGTAGCGGTGACTAAAGACTCGCAGCAGTATGAAAACAAAGGAAGTATAGAGGTTTTATAAGTTAGATTAAGAGTAGTCCGATTGCAACCCCATTTGCTTCCAGCAAGACGTTTCAAGATGCAGAGTCGGTTGCTGGTTCGGTTGACAGTCTTGTTTACATGTGACTTCCAGGTGAGTTTATTGTCAAATGTCATCCCTAAGTATGTAGACTTGTTTGTTTTGTTGATAAGTGAGCCTCTTAATTGTAGTTTGGGCTCTAAATCAGTATGGGCAAGAGAAAATGTCTGAAATGCTGTTTTCCCAACATTTATTTTCATACCATTACCATCACACCGATTGGCCATTGCATCCAAGGCCTGATTCAATGATTGTTCGGTTTTGATTTCAGCCTTATATTTAGGGGTTTCATACCAGAAAACAGGATCGTCGGCATATAGTAGGCACTAGATTCCACATACCTTCTTTAGTGCTGTTACTAGGTCGTTAATATAGACTTTAAAAAGTGTGCAACTCATCACTGCTCTTGTGGTAGGCCAAAATTCATAATTCCTGGAAATTTATGGGAACTTATGATTTTGTCTTAAACTCATAGGTCAGTGGACACCCCAATATATTTTTTTTTAAATCCCTTAAACTAATCTATTAATATGAACATATAAATCAATTTATAAAGAGTTATATTCAAACGTTATTTGTCTTAAGTCCTTCTTGTTGTTATTTTAACAGTAAACTGGCTGCATTCAACTTTAAATGTTATTGAATACCACATGATTGCTTGGCGGATCACTATCATGTTTTCTAGTATCAAAGAAACTTATCAAATTTTAAACTTATTACAAATCCTTGTATATTTTTTATAAAATGGTGCAAAATTCTACCAAATTACTAAAAGGTCATTTTAACTTATTAAATTAAACCTTAAATCCTAAATATTTACATTTTTAATAATTTTGATTATTTAAATTAAATTTGATATCATCACTATTTGTTCAGATCAGGTCTTTCTAAAAAAGACAAATATGTCTGTATTAACACTATATTTGCTATAAATTATTAAATTGTGCACAATAAATGAGTGAAGTTATTAATAATTAGTTTTCATCATCTTCCATCGCATCATCAAGTCCAAATTCATTCTCATTTTCCTCCTCATTTAATCCTAACCTAAATTCCTCCTCTTTCTCATCTTCATCCTGGCCTTCCATAATTTCCACATCAGTTTTTTCTTCGTTGTAGCTTCCCAAAGCTTTAGATCCACTTTTAGGTTAGGCATTCTAGGGTGCATGAGCTTCCAGTTGTGTGCTAGATAAGTCAGTTTAGCAGCTTTTTCTGAAGTAAGCCTGTTCCTTTCCTTACTATGGATCCAAGAGAAGGTACTGAATGTTCTTTCTGTGGCTGCAGAGGTGACTGGAGCCTAAGATTCGTATGGTTACACCTACCAGCTCAAAGATTCCCCGGAGAGTCCTCCATAACAATGGACTGATTTTGGTATTGGTTGGTGTCGTAGTTTCCCCAAACCCTTCCCTTTCTAGCCCAAACCAGAAGAGCTTTTTGGCCCATATGCCTTCTTTGTTCCTAAAGTCGGCCAAATTTTCTTGCACTCCAGGAACATTGAATTTCATTTGTTCTGCAGAATCGCAAACAAAACTGATTGCATCCAAAAGCTAGAAATTTTTACCCGCTGAAAATTTTCTTTGGGGATGCCGTTGATGACTGTCGTCGAAGCCTCTTGAACGGTCTTTATCGAGTCAAAACGTCGTCCCTTGAGCTGTCTTTTCATCAGGGGGAAGAAGAAGAAGTCCGGTGGTGCCAAATCGGGAGAATAGGGCGGGTGTGGCAACGTGGCAATGCCGTGATTGGCCAGGAGCTGTCTGACGACGAGCGTGCCATGGCACGGTGCGTTGTCATGATGAAGCACCCAGCAGTTTGCGATGGCCGGTCGGACTCTTTTCACGCGTTCTCGGAGGCGGGTGAGCATCTGCACATAGAAGTTCGAATTCACAGTTTCCCCTGGTGGGACAAACTCCTTGTGAACCACTCCATGATGGTCGAAAAATACAATCAACATCGTTCTGATTTGCTCATGCGAGCCTTTTTTGGACGTGGGGACACGGTAGTGTACTATTCCGCGGATTGTCTTTTCGTTTCGGGGTCATATTGAAAAACTCATGTTTCGTCACCAGTTATCACATTGTCCAAACAATTTTCATCTCGGTGCAAATTGGCTAACACTTCTTCGGAAATGACCGCCCCCCCCGCACGCCTTCTCCTGTTTTGTTTCGGTTTGTTATTGGCACAATTACATATTTATTTATCTGCTGCTCACACCGTTTTGTGTACCGTGTTAAGATCCCTAAATTTTGTCTTGTGTTCCCGCGTAAGGGACCACGCCTACATGCAAGCCTATTTCCGCTGACTTCTACCTTAACGTTTGTACGACCTCCCCTAAGATGGTTGGCAGGTTTGTTGGGTCTATATATAGTCACACATGTCAGTAAAATAGTCAGCTGGAAAGAAACAATATTTATATGAACATACATAATTTTCAAAGAATCTTAGCACTTCATGAGATCTGCAGGCACAGCAAGGGGACGTGCAAAATATGATCATGTTTAAGATACCTTTTTTAAAAGGCTCCTGTGTTCTTTAAACATGATCTGCCAGTAGACATCGTCTCTGGGCTTCAATACAAAAACCAACTAATTTTTAGAATAGCTCAATAAAATTGTTCTCAGGAGAGAACTCGTTTGAAGAAACAGTAGGTTCTTAATTTCATATATTTATTAATTAATGAAATTTAATTAAAACTGTACTCTGATTTTATAATCATTATTTATTAGTTGGAAAATACTAAAAGTTTTTATTGGTTGTTCAACACAGGATAAATTCAAATACTGTAAGTTTTTATAATGCATTTAATTACTGATTTTAAACTAAAATAATTATCTTTTCAAATAAAATACATTTAACTCTCTCTTTATCTTCACAAATTATTAATTAAAAGTTTGTTATTTTTCACATATTTAAATCCTACATTTCATATATAATTCATTAATTACATTTACACATTTTTAAACACAATTATTTCCAAATTTACATAATCAAATATTTTATCTTCTCACTTCAAGATTGAATTGGTAAATTCACATTTTATTATAAATAATTTTAAAATTTGTATGATTCAATAAATCTGGTCTTCTTGAAATTGATTGGTTTATGGCCAAAACCACTTTGTAAATTTAATATTTATTATTCATTATTTAAACATTTTTGTTATACTAATTAATTTTACAACTTTTAAAATTTATTTAATTTTTCAACATATAGTGAAGTCATTGTTTAAGTTCAATTGGTAATTTGAATTTAATAAATTTAATTGTCTAAATTTGAAATTTTGTATATAATAGAGAAAATGACTTGCCAAGGATTTCCCTGCCGGTCCTAGAGTCCTCTTGTCTGGATTCCCTGGTCCTTGGACATCGGAAGTTGCCATCCCTGGTCAGTCGATGGAAGTCTTTCTCCATTTCCGCGTCCTGGAGGCTGAGTCTGGAGCCCTCGTCCATGGATGGAAGTAGACGGCGGAAGCGTGGCTATTTTGGTCCCATCTGACGGTGGTTGTCCTAGGCGCTGACTGACATTACAACCGTTAACACCTCGTATTAAAATTTTTTACAGACTGCCTTACAGGTCCTTCAGTTCCTGTATTTATTGCGGATATGTAACCCTTTTCCCCCCTGCTCTAAGCTCGTCGCTATCTCCGCGCTTCTTTTCTTGTACGGGCGGGTTGGACAACGTATTCGATTGAACCTGCATAATTTTATCTGTTTTAGAACACTGAAAAATGTCTATTATTTTAAAATGACTGTAACTTTTTTGTTATTTGAGTTTTTTAAATTCTGTTTTCACTATTGTTTATTATGGATTTTCCTGGTCATTTCAAAATGTCGATGATAGTTCTACGTGGCCTAGTTCTCAAGTTAGCATTTTTCGGCACTTAGAAATTTTTCACTTCACTCTCGTTTGTCAAATTTAGTTAGTTATTACAGTTTCATGCTATTATAATTTTTAATTTGTCTTAATAATACTTATTCAAAATTTTACTGACTTCTTGACTCTTTACTATGTTTATTATACCATAAATTAAAACCTTATTATTTAAATATTAAAATTGTTATTTAAAAAGTAGGAAATTATTAATTTCTTAATTTGAATGGTGATTCAGACCGTTACAGCGCACGCATTGCCTGTTGGTCAACACTCAGAATTTTCGTCACGATCTAGGCGCACACCCTGCGCATGGCCAAATCCTGTGAAATAATGCGTTGAACTTTGGATGCAGACAGACCCAACTGGTCTGCAATTTCTTCACTGGTTAAGCGTCGGTCTGTGTTCAGCAGTGTCCTCACTCTGTCCACATTCATGTTGATTCTTGCCGTCGACAGCCGTCCGGAGCAATGGTCGTCTTCAATGAGCTCCTTACCCTCTTTAAACAACTTGTGCCACTTAAATACTGTGGAACGGGTTAAGGTAGTGTTCCCATAAGCCTGCTTGATCATATCGAGGGTCTCAGTTGCCGTCTTCCCGAGTTTTGCACAAAACTTCATGGAATAACGTTGCTCTAAATTCGGATTCATTTTGTTTTTCGACATGGACAAAAAACTTGCTTCAATAAAAACGGTGTACTGACTCAACGACAGCCCGAAAATCAGTCCTGCCACTTTTGGGTGCGACCCTATATATTATCGTCAATAAACTTAATTACACATTCTACAGACAGATGATCAGTATTCAACAACACATTATAATTATTATTTTGTTGCTTTAATACAATTACGTAAACTACTGGTCTGTTTTGATCAGCGATCCAAATTAAAGTAGGCTATCAGGCTTCTGCTGTATTTATTGTGCCATCAAAACACTTTTAGCTTAATATTTTGAAGCAACCTCATATTTTTATACTGTGTTGCTTAAAATGTTAATAAATAAGTAAGTGTTGAGTAAATTCAACCCGTTACATTCAAAATTTTGTTTATTTTTCTAGACAAAAGTAATTTAATTGCCAAGGAACAACCTCCTACTAAGGCTAAAGAATTTGTTTACTCTTTGAGTTCACCAGTCAAGATATTTGTGGTCAGCAGTAAACACAATGGTGAGTAATGTTTCAACTCATTCTAATAATTATATAGTTGCTTGTTATAATCATTTTGAATTCACTGATTAAACTATAAATAAATGATACTTAACTAAGTGAATACGTAAGGGCTTACTTGCTGACGCATTTTGAAGCAATCATTCTGTTTCAATGTAACACACTATTCAATCATTGGTAACAACAATATTTATACCTGGAGCATTGAACCCAATGTCCTCTTTAATTTCAACATCATTTTGTTAGTCAAACAACAGGCAATTTTCCTTAACACAAAAAATTAACATTTTATTTTTAACTAGAAGAAAACCCCTCTTCCCACCATACTTTCCACCCTGTGCCCACTGTCACCATCACTCACAAACTTTTTATCAACATTATCTTGGCATAAAACCACGACTTACTGATTTATTTAGCAGACGCGTTTCACACTAGGTCAGCACATTATTCAATGCTGTGAGTCACCCAACACAACACACTTGAGCAACAGTCTTGTCAGTGACTCCCACCATTGAATAATGAGCTGACCTAGTGTGAAACGCGTTTGCTGAACAAATCAGTAAATAGTGGTTTTTTGCCAAGTAAATACAACAAAATTATAATATACAAAAACAGCAAGAAATATTGTGTTAGTCATTGAAAATAAGTACAGTAATACCCCGTACTTACGCGACACGTGGGCCTGAGCAATAAAAGTGTAAGTCGAATTCCCGTAAGCTGGGGTATAAGTATACATACAATCACATAGAAATCATGTTTAATTAGGACCAAAGACTAATTAAACTAATAAATTAGAAGAAAAATGTGTATGTATTAAAATCTTAAATACATAATACAACAAAAAATTGTATTTTAACATACATATTGCAAAGAAGTTATTTAAACATGAAGGCTTCATAAAATCTAGTAAATTCGTTCGACAAATCAAACATTTTTCTTCTCACACATAATTTTTTGTAACTCGCTAATTTTTTGTTTTGTGGCAGAAGTACGTTTATCGTTGGAGTTGATCCTTTCCAAAATTTGTAAGCCTTGCTCAATTCAACTACGGCCTTCCCCAATTAAACTAAGGCCTTTTGTCAAGTTTCTAACTGTCATTTCATCTTCTACGTCAACTGGGTCAAAAGAATCTGCATTTTTAAGGTTTTGCTCTTCCTCAAGCATTTCTATAAGCTCATCAATTATTTGTCAGCTCCTGGTTTTGTAATTCCAACAGTTCTTGATTATCCACTTCTGAATTGAGTTGTCTGGCAAAACCGACAACTTCTTCAATCACATCAGACTCTGCCACAGATTCCGCTTGAGTTTCATTGGCGAAAAACACACCTTTATCCAAATGCCACTCAAAGTTTTTTGTGAAATTTCATTTCAAGATTGTTCAATGATTCTCAAAGCATCTAAAACATTGAATTGTTACCAAACATCTTCAGCAGAGACAGCTCGTTGTTCTGTCTCATATCTTCACTAGATGTGCAAATGATTTTCTTGTGTAATAAGCTTTAAATGTTTTGATGACTCCCCGATCCATTGGTTGAAGCAAACTAGTTGGTTTGGTGGCAAAAATATCACTTTCACGTTTGTGTCAAAATTAGTTTAAGTAGTAGGAGGATGGCCAGGTGCATTTAGGAATTGCTTTAAAAGGAATTTGTTTGGACCGACAATAACGTTCGACTTGAGGTATGAAATGATGGCCAAGCCAGTCCTCAAAAAGGGAAGCTGTCACCCAAGCCTCCCGATTCGACTTCCAAATCACGGGCAAGCTAGCTTTAGAAATATTTTTTAATGCCCTTGGACTTTCTGAGCTATAAACTATGAGAGGTTGCAACTTACAATCACCAGCTGTATCTGCGCCAACCATCACAGTCAATCGGTCTTTGGCAACCTTAAATCCAGGAAATATTTTTTCTTCATGCACTATAAAAGTTCATTTAGGCATTTTCTTCCAGAACAAGCCAGTTTCTGTATAACTCATACAGCATGATTTAAAATCGTGTAACTTGGGAATCGCGTAAGACGGGTTAGTGTAAGTCGAGGTCTTACTGTATTTCACTAATGCCAGTTTACTACAGTTTGTTTAAGTGATCAGCTGTCATTAAACCAGTCATTTATTTTACTCAGCATTCCAGACTGAAATTTTTCCAAATGGCCAGTTTAACATTTCTTTTTATTCCTTGGATCATAGTAACATCTAGAAGAAAAGTAGCAAACTACTTGATGAAAAGATGGTCTTATCGATATGTTTACAGAACTTAGAAGCAAGTTGCGAGAATGACCAAGTAGACCAACAAGTTGTTAAGATTTAGTGTTGTGCATTACATTTTCCAAGTAGGCCAATAGGTTGATAAGATTCAGTGTTGTGCATTAAATTTTCTGAGTATGTCGCAAATTTCCCTAAAAATCCAGCCCCACATTTTTGTTAAATTTAATTGTTAATAAAATGTGGGCAAATTTGACTTGAGGCGATTGAAATCTAAATATTTACCTGAATCTAAGCCGTAATCAGAACTTGCAGAAATGTCTGTGTTCTGGGGGAAATAGAAAGTAATGTGCTTGTCACACAGTTTTTATTGCTAAGAGTAGTCAATTTCCCTTTTTTGGCGCTCCAACTTTAAGACGATCAGCCACTATAACTACTATTGGCTAAACATTATTTTGAATGGTTATTTAGACTAGCAGCTCTTTCTTGGTAATGTGTTGCTGGGGAGATGTTGGCAATAGTTTCCCATCAGCATTTGCCAAAACGCGACAATAGTGATGAACCGCAAGGAGATGGCTTAGCAATATTATGATTTGGGCCTGCCATAAATCCGAGTAGTCAACATATTAGCAAGAAATTGCTGTTATGTTGCCGATGATATGAACCCAGGAACAAAAACAGCAATATTGATAAGATGGAATTCATATTTCCTCTTTGACAACAGTGTTGACAGGCAAATGTATAGGATTTTTGCATGTACCAGAGCATGATCCAGCTCTACTGGAAATTTAGGAAAAAATGTATTGAGAGAATAAAAGCATAAATTAGGAAAGAGTAGCAATTTGGAGATACAGATCAGATTAATTCTGAGAATGTCCCTTTGATCCGCAAGGTAACAGATGCGTCACTGGGTCGCTCAACTCCAGGTTCATTCGACTCAACATTCCTCACACATTTCTATAAGCTCATCAATTATTTGTCAGCTCCTGGTTTTGTAATTCCAGCAGTTCTTGATTATCCACTTCTGAATTGAGTTGTCTGGCAAAACCGACAACTTCTTAGCAATAAGCAGTGGTGTAATGGGGCAGGAACCCATGAGAATGGCATTCCTACTCTGCTTTTCCAAGAATCCTATATATTACAGGCACGTATCCAGCGACTTGCTTTGGGGGGGGGGCGATCGATGCATTTTATATATATATATATATAAAATGTGTGTGTATGTGTGTGTGTGCGAGCGTGCGTGCGTGTATGTAAAAACATAGAACAGAAAAAGTTCTTTCTACACTTGCGTTAGAAATTGGTAACGTGATGAAGGTTCGTAGAAAATTAGACTTTTTAATAAATAATTATTCCAATTTCGATAACACTTATGGCTAGAGAATATTATTAATTTCATAATAAGCTATTATTATAAAAATGGTTTACTAATTAATATAAGTAGTTATTCTTCCAACACGAACAATTCCTGAGTCAATTGCGAATATTACGCTTGCAAAATTACGTATTGAAAATCATATGTTCGAGACTAAGCTTCACTAGCTCTATCTGTTGTTAAAACGTTTAGACGTTTACGAGGGAATGCGTCACATTTTCAAATTAAAAATTAAAATTTTATTTATTATTTACAATAAAAGACAAATTAACTTAAGTAAAAGTCTAATTTAATAGAAAGTCCTAATTTAATAATATATTGTCGATTTTTAACCCAAAGTTCTTGAGGGTTGGGGGGGTGATCACCCCATCGCTCCCCTTGAATACGCGCCTGACTTCTTAGCAAAAAGCAGTGGTGTAGTGGGGCAGGAACCCATGAGAATGGCGTTCCCACTCTGATTTTCCAAGAATCCTATATATTAATAGGCAACCCATGTTTTTTGTGTGTTATAAATAAACAATGGCTGAATGGGTTTTAATGATTTTATAAATAGCTGTGAAATAAAGTATATTTAAATAAAAATTAATGAAAAGTGTAATACGTTATAACAATTTAAATTGAAATGGAGATTTTCTAACATCTTTCTTGAACAAATGATTCATTTAAATACATAGGGAATAATCCTGTGTTTATTTTTCAAACCACCTGACCCTGATGCGATCTGGTGTATTGTTTGGTTACACACTTTCTTTAAGTCTAAAAATCAGTAGCACTTCACACACCACCCTGTAAAGGGGAGGGCATTATGGATAGTCTAATGTCAGTCAATTCTCAGAAGTTGGTGAGCATTCCCACACTGGAAAATTTACTACTAGACCACTGGCAATAAGAAATTTCTGGAGTCATACTGGTTTAATCATTCCATAGAACCAGGCTTAATATAATTATAGAGCTTCGAACTATCATGATTGAAGGATGGGAATAACTTAGAATTGCATTAGAGAATTTTCAAGATTGCGTCCCTATAGACCATCTGTATAAGAATTTTTATCTGTTGATAATGAAGTGCCTACTTTTAAGGAAATTAGTATAGGTGATATGATTAAAGATGCAATGTATGAAGAAAATGATGATAAAGAAGTTGGTGGTAAAAATAATGTGGAAAACCCATAAAAAAGACAAGAGAAAGACAGCTTGAAACAAATGGGACTTTGTTTAGAAAAATACTCGAGTGATTATGTTTGGATTCAAGATCCTACTAGTGTGATCAACGCTATTGATAACAGCATGAAAACAGCATTTTTAATTTAAAAAGAATCGTTCTACAGTTATTGATTTTTTCAAAACTATTAAACCACAATTACTATAAATACTGTATTGTTAAAATGTTAAATGTTATAATGAATTGCATTGCTCTTCTAATTTTATTTGGTTTCTTATTAGGTCTCATTTATTAAATACAGTAAATATTGAAGTAAATTTATTTTTTATTTACTGTTAGTTCTTAAAAAAATTGGAAAACCAATACAAAATAATAATTTTGCTATAGTGTTACCCTCACTTTATGCAATAAAGTTTTATAAAACTGCCAATGGCATTGTAATTAGCTTTGACTGTATTTGTAAATCCCTGTAATATAAACACCATAATTTGCCCCTTATGGCAGTAGTGCTATTGAATATGAAAATGATCTCTACTAATAGAGAGAATCCGATGGTGGTATCTGGGGTATACATTTGACGGCATAAAGAAAATGCTGTGGGATTAGCGTTGTAGGTATACCAAAAGTAAAAATCGAAAGAGATGTACAGGTAAACTAAAACGTAATGACAGAACTGTGTTCGAAGTAACGGATCATAAATAGCAACCGTCTGATGAAGCATCTTTATGTGTAGAGATACAAATTTAAAAGATATTTCATAAAAACTTACATAGCATGAAGAGCCCTGAGATATCAAAGTCCCAGCGGTTGTACTATCAAAAATACAACTACAAGAAGCACTGAACACACTTCTAGAACTGTGAAGAATATGGATAGGAAACCCTGAACCAAGAATAAATAACCTGTAGAAGTTCCCTTTGGCTAAGAACCGCAGTGTAATTGCCAGCTTTGTGGTAATGAGTATGGCTTGCCTTGTGTTATTTTTTCGAATGAATATTTTGATATTATTGCACAAAAACTAATACTCTATATTCTAAATTCATGTAAAGTTATTGAATAAATAGCTCTGTAGTTGTAGTTCTCTTGTCAGATACCTTTATTTCCCTTCTCTGCAAAGATCTCGTCATGGTCTTCATGACTGATGTAGGCTGCCTCTCCTTTCTGGATTATCTTTGCCCAGCGCCTGAACTAGTAGTGGTGTTTTTGTTGGACATCTAACACAAGACTACCCAGCAAGTCGCTGGCATAATACCAGTTGCTCAGCAGCCTCACTTTGCTGGATGGTATTACTCAGAAACACTTTTCTGGAATATTGGCAGGATGCTATATTATATATTAAACCATAATTATAGCAATTTTGTTGCTTGTCTAAATGGCCTTTAAGGTGAACGGAATTACATAAGTTGAGATATTTTGTATTCGAAATTAAATCTGCCTTGAAATAGTAATTTCATTTGAAATTTCAGTTTTTCATTGCAAACTTCAGAAAATTATGAAAATTTATTTTGGGGGAATTTTAAAATTATATAGCTTTTTACAGAAGTTAAGTATTTTGTAGATGAAATGCATTTATAATGGTATATCTTGGTTGATATGATAGTTTTTATAAACTATCAAAATAAAATAACCAATCCTTTAATATTTTTAGCATAGGCTTATACTTTCCAAATAAATATACTTTCTGTACACTGCATCTTGTAAACTTTCTGTGTCAACAGAGATGAAAATTCAAAACATTAAAATTTGTTTTCTTGACATTTAAACAGGCTTAATGAAAAATGAATAAAAAATCCAAAAGAAAATCCAATAAAAAATTCCATTCAGTGTAACAAATAGGTTTTCCTTCTGCACAAACAGGTTGTTTTTTTTTAGATTGAATATATGCTGCATTTAGACCAAATACTCATTGATCAAATGGTACAAACATTTTCCACTAGAATGCGCTTGCTGAGTAATTGACAAATAATAACAGAAATTGTATCCTAGCTTTTCTTGACTGTAAAACATATCTTTCTTTTTTTTAATTGTATTCTGTGTTGTAACAATTAATAAAAAAATATATGATAATTTAAGAACCTCAAGTTTAATTTATCTCAGAGATTCTGAAGATTAGAATTAGTTTTTAGTTTTATTTAAATTTTTACAGCAACCAAAGAATTTGTAACTATTAATAATCAAATCTTTGCCTACTACTAAAGAATTTACCAAATTGTCTGTTTTATTGATAGATTATTATCACCCCAACTGTTTATTTTTGTTTTAGTTTAAAATTTATAGCCATAGATTAACAATGTTACTGTAAACAATTTATTTAAAGTGAAAAAATATTAACTTAAATTTAATTATTACAAAACCTTTGGTAAAACAGTTTTTATTTTTAATAAATTTCCGTCTGTAGGTTTTTTCGAGTTTTTCAACATTTCACTACAGATTTTGGACAAAATATTTCATGTCTGTGAACAGATTCAAAATAAAAGTTTTTAAAAATATAAATTTATTAATCTATCTAAAACACTTGTGCATATGTTACATTTGCTTATAGTAGCACTTATTTTATGATTGTTGAGGATGGCCGTTTCGGGACATGAGTCCCATTGTCAACTCAGACTGTAACTCGAAACCCACATCTCTCAAAATGGCCGTCTTCAATAATCATAAAAGTAAGTGCTACTATAGGCAAGTGTAACATATGTACAAGTGTTTTTAGTTAAAAACTAGTAGCTCACATGAAGATGGAATCGGCTATTATAAATGTATTTTAATAGCAGTATTTTCTTAATGACACAGTAAAAAAAACTTGACTAGTTGCAAAGCAATACTACTAAA
Organism: Prosapia bicincta; assembly: GCA_036971475.1. Taxonomy (NCBI): domain Eukaryota; kingdom Metazoa; phylum Arthropoda; class Insecta; order Hemiptera; family Cercopidae; genus Prosapia; species Prosapia bicincta. The sequence goes on along the minus strand of JBAIZL010000002.1, from coordinate 122,476,300 downwards.
CATATATGTATATGTAGTATATATATATATATATATATATATATATATATATATATATATATATATATATATATATATTAAATATGGTGATATGTTTTCTTGTAATATAGTTAATATATTAAAAATATTTCAAAAACAAGAATACTTTTAATAAATATATTTATTCAAAGCTTTTCGCCGATAAAATAGTACCAGCATCTTTAGGAAAATAATTATCTAATAAAATATTTTTACAAAATTCTTAATATTCATATATATATATGCTTTGCAGTTTGAATTGCATATGCGAAGTACTGTAAACAATTTTATGGGGTTTTATTTAAATTTCTTTTTAATACAACTTGCAGAAACTTGGGGATGGTTAAAATTGTATTTGGTTAGCAAGTGGAGCTTGTTTACTAGTAGTTAAATGGCTAGTCTATAGTCATAAGTCATTTCACAAAAAGATGAGAATCAAAGAGACGCTAATTAGGCCTTTTGGGAAAAAGATTCTTAATGATTGTGTTAGGAAATATTACAGTTTTTATAGAAACACTGAGCAATATAAAAGTGCCTAGATATTTTAAGAAATGAAGACTTATTGTCAATTTTAATACAAGATTTGCAAAATTGCAATCCTCAAACATTATAGGCCTACAAAGTTAAAAACACTTTTGTTTTATGTTCGCTAGAACATAAAGTTTTTTCGTAATTAATTTAAAAACTTGTATGTTTATTACATTAAGTTGTAATGTTTTCAATTATAATTCTTGTTTTGTTTAATCAAAGACTAATTTCGTGTCTTCATTATCGAGCAACAACTGAGACTCAGTTACTGAGTATAATATATATGTAATTACGTATATAATTACACATATTATAATTACATAATATTAATTAATCACTGATCACATCAGTTCACCTGTTACCGGCCCTTTTTAATCTCCTTAGAGTATTTAAGCACAGGGAATTTTCTTTCATGTATTTTTTTATTTGTTCTTCTTTCATTTATTATCTTAATTTATTTTCTTCCTTCTAAATATATTTATTTCCAGATTTATATCAGCCACTATTTTTGTCAGTGATTGTAGTTTAATTTAAGTTTAATTATAGTTTAATTGATGTAGTGAAGGATTTTTAGATTAGTGTCTATATTGGTATATGTGTGTAGTGTGTTCTGTATAACTGTATGAAACAACTGCGGTGTAGTGTTCAACATAAATAAATAAAACCTCTAAACCACAAATGACTTTTTTCTTTTATTTAAAACCTTATGTACATTTCGATTGCATAGCAATCATCGTCAGAGGTAATTTACGATAATAATACCTCTGATTTGCTATGCAATACGGATGATTGCTATGCAATTGAAATGTACATAAGGTTTTAAACAAAAGGAAAAAGTCATTTGTGGTATAGAGGTTTTATTTATTTGTGTTCTGTTTGTGTATGGCGAAGTTTGATATGGGTTTTGTGTTTTTTTATGTCTTTAAAGTGTTACTTGTATCTTGTGGTAAAGTGTTGTATCTTGTGTGGTATTGTTGTTTTTTGTTGTGTTATGTGTGTGTTGTTTTTTCCGCATTATGTTATCTATCAGGGTGTGTATTATATTAGGCTATGTATTTTATTGTGTTATGTTGTGTTCGTTTATTTCATCTTCATTATTGGTATGTTGATTAGTCTGTGTATAAGAAGATCTCTATGAAGTACAATAGCTATTGAGCTAAATTTGTGTTTTTGGGAAGTTCGTGCGGTTATTATGAATCTGAAACATGTAGAAAATCACAAGTTAGCAAGTAAACCACAGACATCACCAAACCCCTCATTCTATGACTAATTAGAGTAGTCAGTTATTAGTTTACGAAGCGTAAAGCGTGATCATCGTATTTGTAAAAATCTTTTTATATTACCAAATTATTAATCATAAGCATTTTTTTAAAAGCTATAAAACGTAGATTTAAATAAAAACTTCAAACTATATCCTATATCACACACACACACAGATAATCAAACAGACCTAAAATAGATCTGTGTTAAATGAAATCTTGTCTTACTTATCGTCTTTATTAATAATATTATTATTATTTTGAAAACCAAACAGTTAATTGATTTAATTAGTTTCATTTACATTTAAAAAAGATATATTAACTTGCGTGATTTTATCTGTCTCCCTCTTCGACTTAGGTAAATGCAGGCCCAACAATCCCGAGGGTTTGCGCTGGAGGTAACAAGAGCAGCGTGGGAGATCTTGACGGGGAGGTTTCTCTTGTTTTTAATTTCAAGAAACATAAACTCGTATAGGGACAAGGCTGGTCTCCGTGAGAACCCGCCGTCTCCGAGTGTCAAAATAAAGTAGTTACAGACTGTTCATGAAAAGATGAGCCTTGGTCTTATTAGACAAAGCGACGAGGAGATTAAGTTACCTATGGCCATCGTGTTGAAACCAGAGCTATCTGCTCTCTGTTCTTCTCTTAGGTAAAGTTTGTGGATATAGCATTGAATCTACAGGAAGGTAAACTCGTGTATAGACCAAACTGGACTCCGTAAGATTCGCCGTCTCCGAGTGTCAAAATAAAGTAGTTACAGGATGTTCTAGAATAGATGACCCTTGGTCTTATTAGACAAAGCGACGAGGAGATTAAGTTACCTATGGCCATCGTGTTGAAACCAGAGCTATCTGCTCACTGATTTTCTCCTACGTAAAGTTTTTGGATATACCATTGAATCTACAGGAACATAAACTCGTGTAGAGACAAGACTGGACTCCGTAAGATTCGCCGTCTCCGAGTGTCAAAATAAAGTAGTTACAAGCTGGTCATGAAAAGATTACCTTTGGTCTTATTAGACAAAGCGACGAGGAGATCAAGTTACCTATGGCCATCGTGTTGAAACCAGAGCTATCTGCTCACTGATTTTCTCCTACGTAAAGTTTTTGGATATACCATTGAATCTACAGGAACATAAACTCGTGTAGAGACAAGACTGGACTCCGTAAGATTCGCCGTCTCCGAGTGTCAAAATAAAGTAGTTACAAGCTGCTCATGAAAAGATTACCTTTGGTCTTATTAGACAAAGCGACGAGGAGATCAAGTTACCTATGACCATCGTGTTGAAACCAGAGCTATCTGCTCACTGATCTTCTAGGTAGTAAAGTTTTTGGATATAGCATTGAATCTACAGGAACATAAACTCGTGTAGAGACAAGACTGGACTCCGTAAGATTCACCGTCTTCGAGTGTCAAAATAAAGTAGTTACTAGCTGCTCATGAAAAGATTACCTTTGGTCTTATTAGACAAAGCGACGAGGAGATCAAGTTACCTATGACCATCGTGTTGAAACCAGAGCTATCTGTTCACTGATTTTCTCCTACGTAAAGTTTTTTGATATACCATTGAATCTACAGGAACATAAACTCGTGTAGAGACAAGACTGGACTCCGTAAGATTCACCGTCTTCGAGTGTCAAAATAAAGTAGTTACTAGCTGCTCATGAAAAGATTACCTTTGGTCTTATTAGACAAAGCGACGAGGAGATCAAGTTACCTATGACCATCGTGTTGAAACCAGAGCTATCTGTTCACTGATTTTCTCCTACGTAAAGTTTTTTGATATACCATTGAATCTACAGGAACATAAACTCGTGTAGAGACAAGACTGGACTCCGTAAGATTCGCCGTCTCCGAGTGTCAAAATAAAGTAGTTACAAGCTGCTCATGAAAAGATTACCTTTGGTCTTATTAGACAAAGCGACGAGGAGATCAAGTTACCTATGACCATCGTGTTGAAACCAGAGCTATCTGTTCACTGATTTTCTCCTACGTAAAGTTTTTTGATATACCATTGAATCTACAGGAACATAAACTCGTGTAGAGACAAGACTGGACTCCGTAAGATTCGCCGTCTCCGAGTGTCAAAATAAAGTAGTTACAAGCTGCTCATGAAAAGATTACCTTTGGTCTTATTAGACAAAGCGACGAGGAGATCAAGTTACCTATGACCATCGTGTTGAAACCAGAGCTATCTGCTCACTGATCTTCTAGGTAGTAAAGTTTTTGGATATAGCATTGAATCTACAGGAACATAAACTCGTGTAGAGACAAGACTGGACTCCGTAAGATTCGCCGTCTCCGAGTGTCAAAATAAAGTAGTTACAAGCTGCTCATGAAAAGATTACCTTTGGTCTTATTAGACAAAGCGACGAGGAGATCAAGTTACCTATGGCCATCGTGTTGAAACCAGAGCTATCTGCTCACTGATTTTCTCCTACGTAAAGTTTTTGGATATACCATTGAATCTACAGGAACATAAACTCGTGTAGAGACAAGACTGGACTCCGTAAGATTCGCCGTCTCCGAGTGTCAAAATAAAGTAGTTACAAGCTGCTCATGAAAAGATTACCTTTGGTCTTATTAGACAAAGCGACGAGGAGATCAAGTTACCTATGACCATCGTGTTGAAACCAGAGCTATCTGCTCACTGATCTTCTAGGTAGTAAAGTTTTTGGATATAGCATTGAATCTACAGGAACATAAACTCGTGTAGAGACAAGACTGGACTCCGTAAGATTCGCCGTCTCCGAGTGTCAAAATAAAGTAGTTACTAGCTGCTCATGAAAAGATTACCTTTGGTCTTATTAGACAAAGCGACGAGGAGATCAAGTTACCTATGACCATCGTGTTGAAACCAGAGCTATCTGCTCACTGATCTTCTAGGTAGTAAAGTTTTTGGATATAGCATTGAATCTACAGGAACATAAACTCGTGTAGAGACAAGACTGGACTCCGTAAGATTCGCCGTCTCCGAGTGTCAAAATAAAGTAGTTACTAGCTGCTCATGAAAAGATTACCTTTGGTCTTATTAGACAAAGCGACGAGGAGATCAAGTTACCTATGACCATCGTGTTGAAACCAGAGCTATCTGCTCACTGATCTTCTAGGTAGTAAAGTTTTTGGATATAGCATTGAATCTACAGGAACATAAACTCGTGTAGAGACAAGACTGGACTCCGTAAGATTCGCCGTCTCCGAGTGTCAAAATAAAGTAGTTACAAGCTGCTCATGAAAAGATTACCTTTGGTCTTATTAGACAAAGCGACGAGGAGATCAAGTTACCTATGACCATCGTGTTGAAACCAGAGCTATCTGCTCACTGATCTTCTAGGTAGTAAAGTTTTTGGATATAGCATTGAATCTACAGGAACATAAACTCGTGTAGAGACAAGACTGGACTCCGTAAGATTCGCCGTCTCCGAGTGTCAAAATAAAGTAGTTACTAGCTGCTCATGAAAAGATTACCTTTGGTCTTATTAGACAAAGCGACGAGGAGATCAAGTTACCTATGACCATCGTGTTGAAACCAGAGCTATCTGCTCACTGATCTTCTAGGTAGTAAAGTTTTTGGATATAGCATTGAATCTACAGGAACATAAACTCGTGTAGAGACAAGACTGGACTCCGTAAGATTCGCCGTCTCCGAGTGTCAAAATAAAGTAGTTACTAGCTGCTCATGAAAAGATTACCTTTGGTCTTATTAGACAAAGCGACGAGGAGATCAAGTTACCTATGGCCATCGTGTTGAAACCAGAGTTATCTGCTCACTGATCTTCTAGGTAGTAAAGTTTTTGGATATAGCATTGAATCTACAGGAACATAAACTCGTGTAGAGACAAGACTGGACTCCGTAAGATTCGCCGTCTCCGAGTGTCAAAATAAAGTAGTTACAAGCTGCTCATGAAAAGATTACCTTTGGTCTTATTAGACAAAGCGACGAGGGGATCAAGTTACCTATGACCATCGTGTTGAAACCAGAGTTATCTGCTCACTGATCTTCTAGGTAGTAAAGTTTTTGGATATAGCATTGAATCTACAGGAACATAAACTCGTGTAGAGACCAAACTGGACTCCGTAAGATTCGCCGTCTCCGAGTGTCAAAATAAAGTAGTTACAAGCTGCTCATGAAAAGATTACCTTTGGTCTTATTAGACAAAGCGACGAGGAGATCAAGTTACCTATGACCATCGTGTTGAAACCAGAGCTATCTGCTCACTGATCTTCTAGGTAGTAAAGTTTTTGGATATAGCATTGAATCTACAGGAACATAAACTCGTGTAGAGACAAGACTGGACTCCGTAAGATTCGCCGTCTCCGAGTGTCAAAATAAAGTAGTTACAAGCTGCTCATGAAAAGATTACCTTTGGTCTTATTAGACAAAGCGACGAGGAGATCAAGTTACCTATGACCATCGTGTTGAAACCAGAGTTATCTGCTCACTGATCTTCTAGGTAGTAAAGTTTTTGGATATACCATTGAATCTACAGGAACATAAACTCGTGTAGAGACCAAACTGGACTCCGTAAGATTCGCCGTCTCCGAGTGTCAAAATAAAGTAGTTACAAGCTGCTCATGAAACGATTACCTTTGGTCTTATTAGACAAAGCGACGAGGAGATCAAGTTACCTATGACCATCGTGTTGAAACCAGAGCTATCTGCTCACTGATCTTCTAGGTAGTAAAGTTTTTGGATATAGCATTGAATCTACAGGAACATAAACTCGTGTAGAGACAAGACTGGACTCCGTAAGATTCGCCGTCTCCGAGTGTCAAAATAAAGTAGTTACAAGCTGCTCATGAAAAGATTACCTTTGGTCTTATTAGACAAAGCGACGAGGAGATCAAGTTACCTATGACCATCGTGTTGAAACCAGAGTTATCTGCTCACTGATCTTCTAGGTAGTAAAGTTTTTGGATATACCATTGAATCTACAGGAACATAAACTCGTGTAGAGACAAGACTGGACTCCGTAAGATTCGCCGTCTCCGAGTGTCAAAATAAAGTAGTTACAAGCTGCTCATGAAAAGATTACCTTTGGTCTTATTAGACAAAGCGACGAGGAGATCAAGTTACCTATGACCATCGTGTTGAAACCAGAGTTATCTGCTCACTGATCTTCTAGGTAGTAAAGTTTTTGGATATAGCATTGAATCTACAGGAACATAAACTCGTGTAGAGACAAGACTGGACTCCGTAAGATTCGCCGTCTCCGAGTGTCAAAATAAAGTAGTTACTAGCTGCTCATGAAAAGATTACCTTTGGTCTTATTAGACAAAGCGACGAGGAGATCAAGTTACCTATGACCATCGTGTTGAAACCAGAGCTATCTGCTCACTGATCTTCTCCTAGGTAAAGTTTTTGGATATACCATTGAATCTACAGGAACATAAACTCGTGTAGAGACAAGACTGGACTCCGTAAGATTCGCCGTCTCCGAGTGTCAAAATAAAGTAGTTACTAGCTGCTCATGAAAAGATTACCTTTGGTCTTATTAGACAAAGCGACGAGGAGATCAAGTTACCTATGACCATCGTGTTGAAACCAGAGTTATCTGCTCACTGATCTTCTAGGTAGTAAAGTTTTTGGATATAGCATTGAATCTACAGGAACATAAACTCGTGTAGAGACAAGACTGGACTCCGTAAGATTCGCCGTCTCCGAGTGTCAAAATAAAGTAGTTACAAGCTGCTCATGAAAAGATTACCTTTGGTCTTATTAGACAAAGCGACGAGGAGATCAAGTTACCTATGACCATCGTGTTGAAACCAGAGCTATCTGCTCACTGATCTTCTCCTAGGTAAAGTTTTTGGATATACCATTGAATCTACAGGAACATAAACTCGTGTAGAGACAAGACTGGACTCCGTAAGATTCGCCGTCTCCGAGTGTCAAAATAAAGTAGTTACTAGCTGCTCATGAAAAGATTACCTTTGGTCTTATTAGACAAAGCGACGAGGAGATCAAGTTACCTATGACCATCGTGTTGAAACCAGAGCTATCTGCTCACTGATCTTCTCCTAGGTAAAGTTTTTGGATATACCATTGAATCTACAGGAACATAAACTCGTGTAGAGACAAGACTGGACTCCGTAAGATTCGCCTTCTTCGAGTGTTAAAATAAAGGTTAACGTGTCTGTATAGGATTAAGATGTCGTCTACGTATTTGTACCAGTAAATGACAAAACAAACTCACATTCAAGTACTATATATGAACATAATTAACAACTACTCTAAGAATAATAACAAACTACAGACTCACAATAATACAACACACCTGAGCAAGTCTTGTCCGTTACTCACAGCATCGAATAATGCACTGACCTAGTGCGATACGCGTCTGCTGAAAAATATCAGTAGGTTGCGGTTTTTTTTGCCAAGTGATACCAAAAGTTGTAACGCTCTTCTTTCTTGTCATTTGGCAAATCTATTGATGGCTTTATCAGTGTTCACCTTAATATCGGAATGAGCATCAATGACAAGACTTGTGAATCGGTCTTTCATTACAAACCCATCTGCTGAGGCTGTATAGGAAGACTAAACCTAAATCCTTTTAATGAAAAATGTCTTCAAGTTTCTACTAACGAATTAATAGGGAGCAAGCATATTTTAAATTACTTCAATATTGAATTACAGAAATAAGAAATTCCAACAATTATTCAGAATTAAAGGAAAAATAGTAAAAGTGTATTTCAGTGAAATCGTCTGTGCCTACTGGCTGTGCTCCATGCATGGCAAAATACCAGAATATTCTTATAAAGATAGTTGAAATTATCGTTTGAATATATCTTCGATCTATAATAAACGTAATCGGTTTATTCTTTTCCGCGTATAGCATGCATAAACGTGCATCGGTAATTCTAAAAGCCATTATTTAGGGCTCGTCTGCTATTATGCCGACCTAAATAGCTACATAAATACAAAGGGTACTTGAACCTCCAAGATCTTATAGACGTGAAACGTTCAACGTACGATAATTAGTTTTGTAAAGTTGGTACCGGTAATGAATATTACTATAGCAGATTGTGAGAGCTGGCCTTGCCACTTACAACGGTTCCACCATTGTCATGAAGGTTCTTAACCGCTAACAATGGATCTCCATGCATGACCTTGAATCTCCGTTATCTAATTGTCTCATTTATTAAATCGGATCGCGCATTAATTCTTGGTGAGGCTAATCACCATAACAATGGATATTTTTGGCCATTGACGTCGGTTAACAACGCTCACCATAGAGATCGAGTACATCGGAAGAAACAGATGCTCTTAGGGACAACCGAGTGTAGAACTCCATCTGCAGGTTTCCTATTGTGAATGATTGACCCAAACAATTACCTAATGCTTTTCTTATTTAATATTGCCTTTAATATAATAAAGTTTCGTACATGTCCGTTTAAGAGGGTCAAGAAACAAATTTTGAAACAAAGACCTCGTCAGATTTTTGTTAGTGGTAATGATACCAGTTTCGTAAGAGATTATTTTAATAATATGGAATAAAATTATCGGGTTTACTTAAAAGTATTTTATTCTGCTTGCATTTTTCCTTAAAAATTAACATTTCACTCTTCAGCAAGCCTTATAGTAGAATTAAAATTAAAAGGTTATTTTGCCCATTAAGATAGAAGATGGCCGAGCTTTCTCCCAATTAGAGGCATGGAGTTCCCGTGACAATTGAACTTAACAAAGTAGGGATGGTCGATCCAGTGACTTTAACGGATCGGTGATTTTAGTGACAGAGCCAGGCTTGGATCAGTGACTTTTACCGGTGATAAGAAATACTGAGACAGATCTGTATGTGCCAATAACAGGCAGGCATACCACACTGGTGACGAAAGACAGTGCTGGTGACATTATTATTAGGAAGTTACTGCAACACATACACTGGGGTAATAAATTATAATTAATCTGATATAAAACTACAAAATAACAGTTTATTTACAGTATTGGATGTTTGTATTAACAAAAAGGCTTTTTCTGACCATACAAAGACTTAACCGTGATTTTCTGTTATTTAAAATGTAACCTTCCTTAGAGAATAGTCGCTCGCAAGGTAAAATAAAAGTACTAATTTAGGCTTACAAAAGTGTGTACCTATAACAATCAGCTCAGTTCATTTACAGTTTAATTTTATTGTTTCACAAAAAATTGCAAGTTTTCAATTATTTCAAAACAAATTAGTAGTTTATCATTTAAACCCAACATAACCTACTATAACAGCCTAGGTTATAACATATTTCGGCATTGGATTATACATATTAAAGAATATAAATAATTTATTTCCCTCTAAATTTGATGGGGAAGGTAAAAGGTTTGTTGTTGCTTGCAGCTTCACTAACGGGTGTTTTCTAACCATATGTTACTTCAAACTACTGTTAGTTGTTTTATACGATAATTTTGCCAGACAAATATCACACTTCGGAAATTCACCATCAACATGGGTGAGGTGATTCCATACATCGCTTTTTTCTTTTTCGGAATGCTCACTATATTTAAAAATAAATTCATACGGAACTAAGAATAAACTATAGCGTCTACGGCACTCAACACTGTCACTGTCCTGACACAAATCGCCCACTCACACACGACGTAAGTGAGTAGAACAAGTGACAGCGACAAATCAACCAATCACAGCCGCGGTAAAATATCAGTAACTATACATTCAGTGACGGCGACATTTTGCCAAATCACAATAGAGAAAACCCCTCCCCCTTCAGTCAACGACACTGCACGATGATCGGCGACGTTAGAGTAGATCCAGTGACAGCGACAAATAAACCAATGAAAGCCATGGTAAAATATCAGTAACTTTTTAGCCAATGACGACGACGTTTTGCCTCCGATTGATTCGTTTTCACTTAAACTGGCATTTTCCATATTTTGTCACTGGTACCACCGGCGACAAACGAATATCAGTGACAAAGTCACCGGGACAGAAATATCTACCATCTCTGTAACAAAGTCTCTGTATTTTTGTTGCCCTTCTCTGGTTCTCTACCTCTTCCTTTTCGCTGGATAGCTCTCCATTTGTACGTCGTTTATTGTATAATTCTTTATTAAAAGTTACTTGTGAAATTGGTATCGAGAGTCTAACTTTGTAAACAAATTTGTGCATGTTTTGCGTTAAAACTTTAGGCTTCCATTTTAGAGAAGAAAAATAAACGTATAGGGTCTGATCCTGAGCAAAATTTGTTGATAAATTTTGGGATTAATGTCTAGTTTAACAGGATAATTCCTAGAGGAGGAGACATTTTTCAATAATATTTTTTAAACCTTATGAGACAGAGAAATTGAAAATGTTACTTTTGATTTTACCTGTGATTCTACCTATCGCTGCTGTGCAGGGACAGCTAGCAAGGGGGCTAGAGAGGGAAATAAGAAAGTACGAGGCCCGAGCTGTCTTGTAAAGGAAATTCCTGATCGCGTGTTTCTCTTCTAACATGTTTGAGCAGGTTTTATCTTCAATTAAAAAAAAAAACCATTCACAAAGTGTTCTTCTCTACCGATCGCCAAATATCGTTCTAATTTTAAATAATGCATTTATTTGCGTCCAATACGGAGTTACTTCACGTCTCTTGGGAGGAGTGAGCTAGTCACGGAACATTCTTGTCTGTCTACTACTCTGCCCACGCGAGCTATGATCCATGCTTCGATGTAATCTTGCTCAAATCCCTGAATCCATCCTACATGCCAAACATATAATTACGTTTACTTTCCTTTTTAAAAAAATTTCTAACTATCAAAAGCAAAGTCAAAGTGAAAGATACGGCTTCGAGCCGTGACTAACCTGCCCGACGCTTGGCCACCGCGACCGTTATATTTTGTCGGCAAGTCCGCCCACCTTAACATTACTGTTGTTGCAGATATGATCCAGCAAATTATCGATCAGCTGTTGTGATTATCCGTGCACGATGTTGCAAGTGTAATACGATCCGGCATGGCCAAATGCTGGAAAGATTGCGCAAATATTCGTTGCACTTCGGTCCAGCCGTTATGAATCGTACCCAATCTGCTTTCTCTATCTTCAACCCATTTTAACACCTCAAAGTATGATGTGGCTCAAAATCCACTTTCCCACCAAACGTTTAGTTCATACTTAAAATTCGTTTATATGGTAATTATGTCATTGCTACAAGTAATATATGGGAGAGACTTATACTTCACGATACAAACAAGCTTCAGGAACCCGAAAAAATAATAAATCTTGGTAGCCTACACTACAAATTTAAATTTGTAAAAAAGGCAAAGTTAACTTCACAATTTACACAACACTTTTTAAAACCGCGTTTTATTAATAACAGAAAGCACTGCTATACTACATTTGATTATACGCAAATTATCCATTTGGGATTGATTTGGTATTTTTTTAAATAATGGTTTCTAATGTTCGAGGTAAACAGTTGAAAGCTTTAAACACAGCTTCCACCTTCCATGCAGCAACGCTAAAACGTAAACAAAAATAGAGGTGACATGTCAACAAGTATCATGCCTCTTAGTATAATTTATTTATTTTTTTATAACCAATTCTATCCTAACCGGTTACTTTATAGCTATATTCTAATATAGTACCCAATAACACAGTGCTCAGTTTTATAAAAAAACACATGATTTTAAAAAGCATGTTTGTATTGTGAAGTGAAAATATTTTTGAATATTTTAAATCTTTGAGGCCCTATGACGAATTTCTTTACTCAACTTGAGCACAACAAAGGATATTTCAAAACATTTATCTGTTTTTGAAAGTTTTCTGCATCGCCAGGTTACATTTTATTGTCATTACCAAGATGCAGAAAGGAAATACAGTAATTACAATTATATGTACCCTTTCATTTAAATCGACAAACAAAACTTTATTCTCTCGTCCGTCGCGTTTACAAGTACATATTGAAATAATGCAAATATGTAAAACAGTGTTAAAACATGTTTTGATCTTTTTAATTAGTTCTATACGTTCACACATTAACAGCTAGCAATATGTAACACTTACTTTTCGAACATGTGAGGATGGTCGTTTCTAGAGATGTGGCCTTAATCAACTATATTTTGATTTAAAGCAGATTAGGAACGGGTCTATAGCTGGATACTGTGCGACGAACGTATGTTTAACATCGAATTGGCAACAAGGCTCACCGACCCGGGAAGATGTGAATTTCCCACTCGCCCAAACGGCGGCATCCCCCTCCCCTTTGGCCGATTTCACTTTCGTAGAGTCTATTCTGTTTAAAAATCAAGCTATAAGATCTTAACAAGATCTTGGGATTTTTGAATAATAGGGTGAAGGTTTTAAAACACTCTTGGGAGTAATTATAGCAAAAAGCGTGTCTAAAAGTCCAAATACTCCTCAATATAGTTTTAAATTTTAATTAATTCAAAAAATATTTTTAACAATTTTTGTTAAGAAACCGGTCCGTTAGGGCTAGAAATAGCAGAGATACATGTCCTAGAACGACCGTCCTTATTTATACAAAACGTAAGCGCTACTAATAGTCAAGTATTTACATGAAGCAATATTATTTCTAAATGTTAATGTGTTTGTGTATAGTAGAAGCATAAGTAGAGATGGAAACAAATATTTTATATTTCCTTCGATAATTGATTGTATTACAACCAAGATATAGAATGTATTACAATCGATATAGGCCTAATGGTTACGATCTAAGTTCTTCTCCGTATGTAGATGCTGCAATGTGTGCAGCCGGATAGCTTGTGCAAGTTTTGAATCGCCATTGTGACGACCCTCGTGATCGTGGAACATTGCCTCGCTTCGTTCGGTTACGTCACAGACCGCTTTGTGCGACGGGTTTGGAAAGAGTTTGTATCGAAACAATAAGGCACGGGAAGTGTCACACAATAGGACAGAAAGCGGGATTCCCGTACACGTTCGCTAATAGGGAATTTTTAATTAACGATTTTTTTTATTATAGAGAATAATTGCTCGCGCTTTCACCAAAGTGACTAATTAACTTTATCTTCTACGGATGAGTAAAGGCAAATGACGTGTTTTTAAGGAGAAATAATGCTTTCTTTTAATGTGAGTATTGGATCCAGTTCAAATCTTACATTACAGCTCGAGATTCATCCTTAAGTTGTTTTTAGTATTTCTTCCCGGCTTTATTGTTTTGCTCTGGCGTCTTCCATTCTTGAAGTATGACTTTACAGATGAACTTCACTAATTATTCCTTTTATACCATTAGGGTTGTGTAAGAAAGATGTGGTATTCCATACTTGGGCCATACGGTAGTGAAAGAAGGTAACTTGGCAAGCGTAGGGTTTCAACCCCCACTTTTACTACAAATACCTTTATCACAAACTTATTTTCACAGGCTGGATCGACTTGGAACTGAAACTTTTTGGATTCTCCATCGGCACCTCACCAGGTGGTGGATAGGGGAACGCCTCCCAGATATAGGTGGTATCGGGGAAATGAATACCCAAGGCGGAACAAAACCAGCACAGCATAGGGAAGCTATATTACTGGTTCGATGCTCTTGGAAGAACTCCAATTGAGGCTCGATATCAGAAAATCTCATACCCGTTACAAAGCCTATGACACTGCGATGAAGGAAGCAACAGGAAACTACCTCGTAAAACTCCCCAAGATCAGCTGGAAAACCTAGAGAAGTCCGTAACACAGCAGTACTCAATCAGCTGAACAAACAAACAAATCATACACACTATCAAAAAGAGAAAATTAGAATATTTGACATATTTTACGTAGCACAAAATATCAACTTTTTCAGCTCATTATACAAGGTAAAATTGCCAACGTTCGATAGGACACGGATCACTATAGTTTGATTTAAAACAGAATAGAATTCTGCGTAGGTAAAATCGACCAGATGGAGTGGGGATTATAGCCGCCTGAGCTAATAGGAAATTCACATCTTGCTGCGTGGGTGAGTCTTGTTGCCAATTCGACGTTAAACTTCCGTTCGTCGCTCAGTTTCATTTTAGCTGATGTGGAGTGATTTACTAGTGATGTAGCTTGCTTCGTTCTGCAATTACAGTCGCTGGCAGTGGCTGGTTGACTGTCAATGCGTTGGAACTGACAACATCGCATCCCTACTCTGTCACAGACCCATTCCTATTCTACTTTAAATCAAAGTATAAGAAGAAGAGGATGGAACCCAAGACCGTTAAGTTGGTTTTCAAGTGCTCCAATCAGCTGCTAAAGTTAAAGCTAAAACATTGCAACGATACCGGCGCGTTCGTTATGTTCTTGTATACATATAGCTGGAGGAAGATGTATTTATTTCCCAGGCAAAGTGCAAAATGTTTTTACTACTTCTACAATCCCACTTGGGCCGCGTCACTCTTCTCTAACGCGAATCGATTGCTGATACACTTTTTCGACTAGTTTGTTTATAGCCCGAGTAGAAAGCAACATGCGCCGGAGAAAGGAGTCGTCCGGCCAGTTTTTTTTTATTTCCTTCGGGCAGTCCGGATCTTCCTACTTGAATTTCTCCAACGAGTAATATTTACATTGCAGTTTGGTAAAACGTGTTTTTCTAATCTTCCCCCCCCCTCCCCAATTCGTCAGATCAAGAACAGCTGTTCAGTCTCAGCCAGATATAACGGTTTATGACGTTTTCGAAAGATTTATGGAACCAAAGATTTTAACTGAGTTATCTCTAACCAGTTTAATATAAAGTAATTAATAGAAACCGCGTTATAGTAAATTTCATTTCGGATTTCGTGAGGCAGCAACTTTGTTTATGATTATTTCTGTCAATTGTATTGTTTTATAATAGGGTAGCTTTAATATTTCGTACGGGAAATCGCTTTGTAAGTTTCAAAATTCGCATTAACAGATAAAGTAGGTTCCTGTAAAAAATACACAGCCTATAGAGTTTAAGGACGTTTCTTTCAGTTAAAAATATTTCGTTCTTGAAAAATGTGACGACAATCCTTAATTATATCTAGGAAGCGAATCATAATGACTTTGAAGAATATTTAAGATATGTGACCGATATTCATCCTGAAGGAAACAAAAATGGAAAACTTACACCGACTGATTATTAGACATCGACAGCATTGTTAACTCTGTGCTAGAAATAGGCGTATCATTTGTATAAAAATGGAGGGTATTCACATTTTGAATTGACATTTAATTTATTTAAACATTAATATGTTTAATAGCATCAACTCAGATTTTGTGTTTTACGACGTACATGAGCTGAATAACGCATTACGGTTTTAATTATTTATTTATTATAATTTTTTTAAACAATTGAATTCCTAATTTTTCTTATTTAATATGTGCTCAAGATATGTGAATTTTAGTTGACATTTGTTCAATGTAAATGGCTTATGGGAATGTTACTCAAAGACGGAGAATGTTATAGAAGTGTAAAGATTCTGATAAATGAAATTAGGTACACGTACCAACGACTAATAATTAATTTCAAAAGTTTTGACGTTTGAAGCCCAAAAAATTGTCTGCATGGAAAAACTTATACAAGTAATCAAAATTCCGAGGAAAAGTTATTTGTGGAACTTTAAAATATTATATAGTAGTAAATGACAGAAATCGCTATGATTAAAGCACATTGGATAAAAAAGTCACGTATGCGCATGCGTCGGCAGATCCGCGGTTGAAGGCTTCTTCTTTGCTGACGGACGGTCTGAACATATTAACTATTCTTTTGTTAACTGAAAACTAATTCACTTTTTAGTTTATAGTTTTGTTTTCATTGTATTAATTTTTTTTTTAATTTCCCAATCTTGTATTTTCTATTTATGTTTATATTTTATCCCAAATGTTACTCGCGATGACTGTAATCTACCTGCCGAAAGTAAGCAGTCAGAATAGTATCGCCTTGTAGACACTTCCGCTCGGTTTTCCACTCCAAACTAAATTTCCCTCCCAGACTCCAGATTCTGCTACACAAATCAAGATTATGTCTCCCGTAGAAACGATGAAGAAGTTTATTTTCTGCAAGACGGGGATCCACCACACCATCATAGTAACGTAATGGGCCCTTTTTATGGCATCCTTCCTCAGCGATGGTTAAGGTAAAAAAAATCTGTTCAGATCTCCAGTCATCATCAGTGAACTATGTATAACCTTTAGGATATTTTAAAAGACAATTCATACTGCATTTAACCAGACACTGGGGACAGCTAAAAGGCTAAATGGTAGATCAGAAAAGCTTTTGAGGTTTTTTTTAGATTCAGTATATTCACAGTATTTTGCCATTCTCCAATTGGATTTTTTCTTGGCGAAAAATCAACACTTTTTTAAGATTGTCAGTTCTACAGTTGGAAGTCCATTGTGTGTAGCAGTTAACCTTAAGCCTAGATTACTTATGTCTAAATTTTCTCACACGAATACTTATGTATCGTAAATTTGACAACTTCAATTTCTTTTTTATTATTTGCCAAAATAATGTTTTTTTTTTAATTAATGTGTTAAACGTTGTAATATCCCATGCTTCTTTAGCTCTTGGAAAAAACATTATAGTAGCTACGAATCCTACTATTAGGAAGAAAAATTACGATCACTACGTTTTAATCAAACAGTGAAACACAAATGTTAAAAAAAATGTCTTTTTATATAGTATTAAACACAATTTACTTACAAAAAACACAGAATGTAACATACAAATGAGTTGTACACGAGATTTTTTAATAAAATTTAAGAATTTTTACAAAAATATGTATAGAGAACACAATCTTTTAAAAAAAGTTACACGATCACTTATTTGTCGTCAAAATGACATAAGACGCGAGCATTGATTCACTAAGACGCATGCGTACTTTAGCGGCGAAACTGCGCATCTGACATCGGCTGTTGTAGGTACGAAGGTATTGGGAAGATGGATGATCGCGAACCTCTCATTTGTCAGGTATAGCAATTTGTAAAACGGAACTTCGCCATTTTGACGAGGTATAAGTGATCTAGGGTTAAACATTTATCTAGTTTAACCTCCAAAGAACACAAGTATCGGGTTTCGCGGAAATATTGACTACTTATGCGCCGCGACGTTACTGACTCGAGGTCACGTGACAGGCAGGTTTGCTTACCGTCATTGTAGAGACGCCCCCTCCCACAATGCAATTAATCCTCTTGAAGCTGATTCACCGACTATCGTTAGTAGCAAGATTACATGAGGAAAACTTATTTTCCTCTTTACAGTTGGTCTTCTTTTTACAGTTGGTAATCGGAGGGGCGATGTACTTTCCTGTAAAACGCGACCATTTCAATTCAATATTCTTACACAAGAATACATATTATAGTATATGTCCTTCACGGATGGAAACATATGATGAATAGTTACTATCTGGAGTACATCCGTTCATAATGCAGTCCATAAATTCGAGGTTCCGACGTTTCGCTAGAATCTCATCCAGCATTGACGAAGATCTCTCACTAGCTCTTCTACTGTTGTTGGGTTCACCTCGTCAATGCTGGATGAGATTCTAGCGAAACGTCGGAACTGCGAATTTATGGACTGCAGAATGAACGGATGTACTCCAGATAGTAACTATTCATCATATGTATATATGTATGTGTATATATATATATATATATATATATATATATATATATATACTATAATATGTATTCATGTGTAAGAATATTGAATTGTATATTCAATAAATTATTCTTGTATTTGTAAAGTGTCTTATTTCTTTATATATATATATATATATATATATATATATATATATACTATAATATGTATTCTTGTGTAAGAATATTGAATTGTATATTCAATAAATTATTCTTGTATTTGTAAAGTGTCTTATTTCTTTTCTATATATATATATATATATATATATATATATATATATATATATATATATATACTCTAAAATGTACTGACTTGCAGCTCACTCTGTCCACACTTTGGACTGGAATGACAAATGTACAGGCTCGTAATTTAGTTGTGTTTAAATTCAGCTTATAAGCATTGTCAATTTTGTTTTTAATTTTAAGACTTTTTCAGTTATTTTTTTGGAATTTAAATATTTATAAGTGACTATTAAACGTCAATCAAGTTTTATTCCATTACTCAAGCTTTAGAAGATACGATAATAACTGCAAACATAAATCATTGGACTGGCCGCAACTGGATATTTCAACTGGGAGGTGTAATTTATACAAATATTTGTTTGGACGTGATTTTCATATATTCGTGTAATCACAATATACACAGGCTCGGCCTTTCTATTTCGGTGTAAACCGTACTCTTACCCTTTGATCTCCCGCTTGGTCAACTATTGTGTACTTCATAATGAATACTTTTTATATTTATTCAAAAAATTAAATTATACATTGAAATGGAGAAAATGATACCAAAGGACTTATTTATTAAGAAGTTAACTGTGTAGGTTTGATATATATTTTATTATGAAAGGTTACAATGTACGTATTTAACCATATACTTGATTTTCTAATAAAACTGTATCGTGTTCCGTTTTATTTTTTATTTTACTCTCTTTTCAAAGGAGACTTTCTTTTTTAATTAAAATTTTTGGAATAAATAAAATGAGTTTTCATTTTGAAGCATGCAGTAGGTGACCTATTGTCAGACTATAGGCCACTGCACTATATCGGTTGGGTGGCTTGTTTAGCGCTGTTGCCACGTGTGAAGTATGGAAGTATGGTCGAACGTCGCTTACCACCTGAGCACTAATTGGCAACCCTGAGCGAACAGTGTTGCCTAGTTCGAGCGTCGGGCTGTAAGTCTATCGCCTGTCCATGACTCGTCTTTCGCCCATGTGGCAACGCTGCTTTTTGACCACCCGCCCGATTTTGTGCAGTGGCCTATAGACGATTCAAGAACTTTTGGTCAGTCAGCTGGTAGCCTCTGGGTCAGCGCTCTTCAGAAACTTTACATAGCCTCGTGTGGGTTATGTGAGCCTGTTAGAAATTATGTGAACATTGTAGTCACCCATATTCTTCCGCTACTGTTCGCTTTTAGCTCTTAGCATTCTCTATGTAGGACGTATTTAACAGTGTTGTTTTTGTGGTTTATAGAAATTTCGAGCCTGGATTACTGAAACGTTCGTTCTTCACTACGTATTCAACAAACAGGGCTCGTTTGACCATCACGAACAGAATTCCTGGCCATCTCATTGAGTTTTCCTATTCCATACACGGCGTTTGGTCTCTCGCCAACTATCGACTATTGTTTGCTTTTGTTGAACTACACGTGACTTATTTATAAGGCGCTGGTTTTACATCTGACGGAATTCTCCTCGCTGCTATCACTGACGCCACACGTTTCTAGCAGCGTCAAATTCCAGTACTTAAACACTGTATTCGTGTGTACTTTGTTGTATTTTTATGAATAAAAAGTACCTATTCAGTACAATTATGCTAGAGATTCTAGATATTTTGTGTCGTCAAAGGTGAGCATTATTCTATTGTTTGTTTGTGTGTGTGTGTGTGTGCGCGCCGGCGTGCCTGCGTGCGTGTGTGTGTGTATTACACGCTATTTTACATTAGTTTCTCTCTTTCTCGAGCACTTACGCAACATTCTTTTATATCACAATTTCAGTTTTATATTATATATAGACTATATATGATTTAATTTGAGGTGTAATTGTGATGAATTATATTGTAAGGGAACTGGGTATTATTATAATATACAAGTATAGGCCTACATTTGTATTTTATAAATATAGTTGGCCCACATACGTAGTATGTATAATCAAAGTTGTACTCATAGTCAAAACCACGAAATTTTCGAGTAGGGGGAAAACCACGAAATTAACAGAATTACAAGATTATTTAAAGAAAGAAATTTACAAATAACTTACAAAACTGATAATAAAATTTAATAAACAATAACAATAATCAAAACAATATGCACGAAAGAAATGGTGTATATAATATAAAATGTCAAGATTGTAATAAATTATATGTAGGACAAACAGAAAAGAAATTAAAAGAAAGGTACATTTGAACGCTTATATTAAACCAAACATATACAAATCAAATTTAATTACTCATTATATTAATAATGGACACAAATTTCCTGAAATAGGAAATATGAAATTAATAAAAGAATTAAATAAAGGATTAAAGATGAATATGTGTGAAACATTGGAAATTTATAAACATAAAGTTAGAGACAGATTAATTGATGAACAGATTCAAGTGAGATCAAGGCACCAAACTATTTAACAGGTCATTGATGTTATAGAAAAAATTACATAAAGTGCAATACTTATAAATATATGGTTGTTTGTAGTACATGTGATTTAATTTTTGTAAAAATATTTTTTTACATAATTATTTTTCCTGAAGATGCTGGTACTGTTTTATCGGCGAAAAGATTTGAATAATAAATGTATTAAAAGTATTCTTGTTTTTGAAATATTTAAAATTTATTAACTATAGTACAAGAAAACATATCACCATATTTAATATATATATATATATATATATATATATATATATATATATATATATATATATATATATATATATAAATACTCCATATAATAATTATTCATCATAAATATATATATATATATATATATATATATATATATATATATATATATATTCGGTCGTTTCTACGGGGTTTCATCCTTTTCAAACATTTAAACCTTCACTGCGTTCTCTCTTCGTGATAGCAATAGTTCCCAACTGGCCAAGTGTCAAGCACAAACCCAGAACGGAACGGTTCCGGTGCTCTTGTCACGTATTGGTTGTCAAAGGTAACTGTCACATGTGCGATTCCTCATAGCGGTACTCGGCGACGTGATGTAACCTTCTGCTCTTGTGCGCCGTTATCGAAGCGTGATAACCAGCCGTATTGCGATCGGTCGTTTGGAAGAGAAAACGTTTCTTCGCAAATTTTATAGCGTTTATCTTTCCGCTCATAACGACTTTCGAGATACGAAGACTTCCGCGAGAGTTTAGTTTGATGGTGTATGCGTGCCCTAATCGAAGGGTCTTGAACCTTGCGTCTTGAAGTTTTTTTAAACATTCAACTTTGTCAACAGAAGAATCTATCTACTCCATCAGAGTTATACAAAGTTTTAAACTTTTTATGCTTGTACGTCTTTTTTGTCAATTATAATTTCTCCGATGCCGGATAGACTCTTCGCTTCATGTAAATGGAGAGAGAGTTTTTCTAAGTCGCGAGCTATAGCAAGAGACTTGCCTGGCCAATACGCAATCGCCTACTTGACGTTCGGAGTGATGGAGGAGGCCGCTGACTCAGTGCTTGCCTTACATCGGTCTGCCACAACCACTGTGTCTGGATGCTATATAGAGAGGGAGACAGCTCCACTAGTCGGGGAACTCCCCTCCTGCCCATCTCAAGTCTCTGGCTATATCTCGTGTGTTATACCTCTTTATGAACCAGTTAGAGTATTTCAGGAACGCGATTTTGGGCATTTGCTGTACCAGGGCTTTTTATGTCCCTACCATCATCCTGTCTTTATTCGCAATCCTTTCCTAAACCTCGTAGGCGACAACAGTCATACTGGGCGATCACCTTAAAACAGAAACGAAAATTTAACTTTGTTAGTTACATTTACATTATTTAGGCCCCTCCATGACTCCGTTAGAGATTAGGTGTGCATCACTTACACGGTCCTCTACATGTGATATCATCGAGCCTCCCAATATTACCTACCATCAGGTTTTATATCCTCGACAATCTAGCTATATTCACATCCTTTATAGGCTTTAGTAGTCTTCCTGACTGGCCACCTTAAACTATAAACAAATTACCATTTTAAAAGGAAAATGTATGGTTCAGCCTAATATCACGTGATCAGGTTTGTTGAGTTTTTATTGTAGCTTACCTAGTCTTCTTAATGGTCAGTCACCGTTAATCGAACTCTAATCAAGTGAAACTTGAGACGTTCGGAATAAAGATATCTGACAAGAAAGGAAACCTGACATAAAAAATGTATCAGTCGTTTTACTGCCGACAGATGTGGTAATATTTATTTAATAGTCCCCAGAGAGTTAATTTGATAGAGCTGAAATTATTATCAGGTCTGTGTATTAGGTAGCTAAATTATTGCATACGAGAAATTTACTAAATTCTTCACATTGTGTTAGTATTTTCTAATTTACATTAAATTTCATTAAAGGAGTTCTTGCGGTTTTAGCTTGTACGTGTGCAACAATGGTGACACAATATTGTTGGTATGGGCGATCCACTTAATTACGTTTGTAAAGGATTTTCTATACCAGGGGTTCCCAAACGTTTTGGTACCACGCCACCTCACCTTGAAGTCAAAGCATCCCATGCCCCCTCCACTTTACACTATAAATAAATGGTAAGGGCATATTAAAAAACAAATTATATATATAATACGCTTAATTTAATAATTTAAAACAACATAGGGTATTCAAATACAAGAATATTTATTAATTTATATCCAAAGCTTTTCGTCGGTAAACAGTACCAACATCATCAGGAATCTTCCTTTTAAAATATATATATATATATATATATATATATATATATATATATATATATATATATATATATAGAATATCAAATGTGTTTTCCTGTTAGAATATTTTTAAGATCAAATAATACACACAAATACAGGAATATTTAATTTATTGAACAATAAACTCAAAGCTTTTCGTTGGTTTACATTACCAACATCTTCAGGAGTTACAATAGTAAGAATGATAAAAGAACTGTCTAAACTGTTTAGAACTGTCTAGAACTGTTTAGACAGTTCTTTTATCATTCTTACTATTGTAACTCCTGAAGATGTTGGTAATGTAAACCAACGAAAAGCTTTGAGTTTATTGTTCAATAAATTAAATATTCCTGTATTTGTGTGTATTATTTGATCTTAAAAAAATATATATATATATAATTTTCATTCCTGATGATGTTGGTACTGTTTACCAATGAAAAGCTTTGGATATAAATTAATAAATATTCTTGTATTTGAATAACCTATGTTGTTAAAAAAAAAAAAAAAAAAAAAAATATATATATATATATATATATATATATATATATATATATATAACAACTAATTTATTTATACATACTTTAAAAAGAAACACGATATAACATTTCAAGATTTAATTCGCAATATAAATTTTAACTTATGAGAGGAAAGCCTGTTAGTGAGATGGATGAGCTTGTATTTCTTTCTCTAGCATGACTATACGAGGTTGTATTTCAGTAAGGACACAACGCAAGTCATTTGCAACATCAAGTTTGTTCCTTTATTTGGTTTTTATTGCAATATGTGCTGAAAATGTTTTTTTCGCACAAGTAGGTGTTTGAAAAAGACAAGTATAATCGAAGACCTGCCTGTGATACACTTTTAGGGGTTTGTCCAAAGGAAGATCTGTCCACTGTGGCGCTGTTGCCACATTCAACGGCAAGCATTCGTTTCGCGACACTTTTGTACTATTATTCTTTTCAAGCTGTCATGCTGATTTAATTTCAAGTTTACGAAATTTCCACAACCTTTACTTATATTTCTTTTATAAATGCATATATTTCATTTAAATTTTCTGAACATCGTGTTCAATAATAAGGTAAATTTATCTGCGTAAGAGAAATCTTGATGTTACTTTAGTTTTTAATTTTTCAACGCTTGGGCCATAAACATCGAATATACCAACAACAAAAATGAATCTCTTGTTTTTGGTGTAAGTATTGTATTTTAAAAGTTTTAAAATAAACAATTTCAGAATAAAGATTTTTTGTTTTTTTTTCGTTTTTATGGTTTAACTTCTGTTTCACGTAATAGCTATTTTTGGCATGAAAACAAACCATGACAGTTGTGGCATTACGGGCAGATAGCTACAAAAATGTTTATAAAATAAAATCATGTTAGACATTAAGAAGACGGAAATAATATAGCATATTTGCATTTATTATAATGTTTAAATATATTTTAGTAATGAACTCAATAAAACTATAAGCTAACTTATAAGAAACTTAATACTCCGGAACTTGTTACGTCATTAGTAAGTCTGTATATTAGGTAACTATGTTAAACATTAACGTGTTGGGAAATAATATCATTTAAGTTACTGGTAATGTAAAATGCAGAAAGAAACATGACGGGTAGCCTTCAACTGATAAAATTCAACTAACCAAAATACGTGACGTTCAACTGAACGAAATTGTACGGAGTTCAACTAAACAAAATACATGGACTTCAACTGAAAGAAATGTTGCGGGTTATCTTATTGCCGTTCCGACTATTTACAATCATAATAACATACTTTACGATCTATGGTTAATAACTAAACGAAAGTGCACGGATTTCAACTAACCAAAGTGCACGGACTTTAACTAACCAAAGTACACGGACTTCAACTGAAAGAAATTTGGCGGGTTATCTTTTTGCTGTTCCGACTATTTACAACTATAATAAGATACTTTACGATCTATGGTTAATAACTAAACGAAATTGTACGGAGTTCAACTAAACAAAATACATGGACTTCAACTGAAAGAAATGTTGCGGGTTATCTTATTGCCGTTCCGACTATTTACAACTATAATAAGATACTTTACGATCTATGGTTAATAACTAAACGAAAGTGCACGGATTTCAACTAACCAAAGTGCACGGACTTTAACTAACCAAAGTACACGGACTTCAACTGAAAGAAATTTTGCGGGTTATCTTTTTGCTGTTCCGACTATTTACAACTATAATAAGATACTTTACGATCTATGGTTAATAACTAAACGAAATTGTACGGAGTTCAACTAAACAAAATACATGGACTTCAACTGAAAGAAATGTTGCGGGTTATCTTATTGCCGTTCCGACTATTTACAACTATAATAAGATACTTTACGATCTATGGTTAATAACTAAACGAAAGTGCACGGACTTCAACTAACCAAAGTGCACGGACTTTAACTAACCAAAGTACACGGACTTCAACTGAAAGAAATTTTGCGGGTTATCTTTTTGCTGTTCCGACTATTTACAATTATAATAAGATACTTTACGATCTATGGTCTAATCAAACCATAACATTTGGAGAAATAATTCAAAAGGTAGTAATAAAAACAACTAAGTTTAGATATTTAGAGGATTATTACTTCCCATTGAATAACTTAAAGTAGTGCGATTAACGCCTGCGGCACGGTAAAACTATAACTAGCGACATTTCTTACATTTGAAGTCCGTGTACTTTGGTTAGTTGAAGTTTGTGCACTTACGATTATTTTGGTTAGTTGAAGGTTGTGTAAATTTTGTGCATACATTTTCGATAATTGAATTTTGATCATTTGAAGTACCCCCAAACATGACCTACGAGAGATACAGACAGATACTGTATGAACTCGTTCGTTATTATCTGTTTTAATAACTTATGCGAGATTTCTGAATATATTGGGAATTTTATATTAAATTATTAAAACTTAAGCTCCAAAAACAGAGAAAACTGTTAAAAATGAGAAAACATTTTTGCTAATTTGACTTTCTGAAAGCTTAAGGTCCCTCATTGATCTTTGGATTGTAAAATATTCTCATTGAAAACTCTTAGTTATGACACCAATACGATAAATACACGAAATTTGTAAATATATAGGAAATTGTATTTGAAAAGTATGTAAACAAAACCTCTAAATAGCGTCACAGAGAAGACAGAACTTACTGCCAGGTTTTGATTTTGGAAAACATCGGTAGGGTGAGGGAGAAAAGTCCGCGCTCGTTTAAAAGCTTTAGGGACTGTCAACATTCTGGTTAGAATTGCTATTGTAATTGAAAAGTATTTTAAAAAAACTTCTATATAGAGTCACAGAGAAGACAAAACTTCTGCCATGTTTGGATTTTGAAAGTCTTCGGAAAAAAACTAGGGTGAGGGAGATAAGTCCGAGCTCGTTTATAAGCTTTAGGGACTGTTAACATTCTGGTTAGAATTGTAATGTATTGGAGTCATTGTTTTCTATGCTGCCACTATAAGGCGTTACACTTAGAAAATTCT
The DNA here is from genome assembly GCA_036971475.1 of Prosapia bicincta. Classification (NCBI taxonomy): domain Eukaryota; kingdom Metazoa; phylum Arthropoda; class Insecta; order Hemiptera; family Cercopidae; genus Prosapia; species Prosapia bicincta. The sequence continues at coordinate 122,449,584 of JBAIZL010000002.1, read as the reverse complement.
TCGACGAGAATCCAGGATATGAGTTACCTAAGATACTTTACACATACCTAGTTAGTGATTGTACTGTGTGCACTTACAACCTTACTTCCGCTGGCTACTCGAAAATAGTCCAAGCACAGGAAATTGGTAGTCTTCGCATGATGGTTACCCGGGTTAGAAGTAGACGTATTCAAATCATACAGCAGAGGTTAGACAGCTGTTTGCCCCGAAGCGTTACTTCGCGACGAAGGCAAACCAGATTTGGGAACTAGGTCTTGTGCTGGCGGCAGTGTTATGCAATGCCCTAATGGGGTCACTTCGGTCTGCTTTGTTTATTCTAAGATATGCGTTTTAATTACAACAAAAACATAGCTTGATTAAAGTGTATCGCGCATGCGTGCTTACAACACAATCGCCCTGTAGCGTGAGTTGCATAGAGAATGACTAAGATAAAGTCTTTTGAACGGCATTCTTTTATCTCTCTCTCTCTCGCTCTCTCTTTCTCTCTCTCTCTCTCTCTCTCTCTCTCTCTCTCTCTCTTCATCTACAGTATTTCCTCCCCTTTCTCTCTATTTATTGATCTATCTCCCTATCTATCTCTATCCCCCTATATATCTCTCTATCCTCACTTTATCTATCTATCCATAGTTTATCTATCTATCTGATTCTCTCTTTCTGTTTATTCATCTGTCTCCCTATTATATATATATATATATGTCTCTCTGTCTCTTTATACCCCTCTCTATCTAACTATCCATCTATCTCTAGTGTTCATTTAGGAGCAAACTGACATTTCACATTGCCATAATCCTATTAATCTGGCAGACGACAATTCTAAATCTGTCATCAGATATCGAAGTATAATTGAGGTGGGTAGATCAAGATTAGGCCATCCTCATCAGTGGCCTGATGTTACTAACATTGTTTCACAGATTAACACTTATTTTTCTATCTGGATCTGGGATCTTAAGAAAAGCGGCCGAAAAGTGTTTTCCTACACTATCGATCTATTTAGTTTGCGGACAAACAATGTCTAGAGCATAGGTTCCCAAACTGGGGGGGGGCGCCCCCCTTAGGCAAGTTAGGGGCGAGACCAATTGGAAAATCCTAAGATAAATTCTCATTTAGTTAAAATTTAGGTACAGAATTTATTAAAATGTAAAACTAATTTACACCTCAGATTTTTTACATAGGTAATTTTATTGACCATGATGTTCATAAAATTCACTATGAAATGTATTCATTTATAAAAGTAATATAAGTAAAGGCTGTGCAAATTTTGTAAACTTGAGATTAAATCAACATAACACCTTGAAAATAATAATAGCTCAAAAGTGTCGCGAAACGAATGTTTGCTGTTCAATATGGCAACAGTGCCACAATGGACAAATCTTCATTTTGAATAAAAACACAAGAAGTGTATCACAGGCTTCAATTATACTTGCCTGTTTAAAGCACCTACTAGTGCAAAAAAAAAAAAAAATCAGCACTTGTTGCAATAAAAACAAACTTGATGTTGCTAAAGACTTGTGTTGTACCCTTACTAAAATAGAACCTCAACTTGAAATGGTATAGGGCCTATCATGTTTCTTGGGTATGTAAAAAAAATAAATAAATTGTTAACTTACACTTGGAAGAAACGTTTTCGTCTTACTATGGTACCAATGGTATCACACATACTCTTCGATCACACCACTTCTAACTTTCAAAAACTGGTATCAAAGAAGCACAACTGCAGCAGTCCTAGCGGCAAAAATACGAGACTGAAGAAGTCGTAAGACGAAAACGTTTCCTCCAAGTGTAAGTTAACAATTTAACAAGATTTCGATAATAAATAAATAAATATGATTATATATATATATATATATATATATATATATATATATATATATATATATATATATAGAGAGAGAGAGAGAGAGAGAGAGAGAGAGAGGGAGGGAGATAGGTATTTGCCTACCATTTATTTATAGTGTAAAATGGAGGGGGCGTGGTAGGCTTTCATCAAAGGGGACGTGGTACCAAACCTTTTGGGAACTCCTGGTCTAGAGTGTTGAAGTGGGTCCAAATCTTGAGAAAAAGAAAATGATGGCAATGCCTATTCTTAAACATATTATGGAGAACGACGAAGAAGAGGCCAACATTTTTCGAAAATATACAAAAGTCAGAGAACGAATTAGTGATATGTATAAAAATCTGTTAAACGAGGGGGTTTTCAATATCTTAATCAATAGCCATGACAATATGAGAAATTTGAAAGATATTTTAGATTAACGTGTTAAAAGATCGCATTACCTACATTTTAAACCTTGTAGAAGAGGACTTTAGCACTTCCTGATGCAACAGACACTTTTAAAAATATTCTCTGCCTTCTGTTTTTTTTTTCAAATATGTATTAAGATCAATATTTTCTTGCCTCATTATTTATTTTTACTGCACCATCAGAGACTTGACTTTCCGGGAATGGAGCCGTTTGTTCCCCAAGTGTTTGGAGAGATGAATCATGGCAAAAGTATTGTACTCTGACAATCATTTGCTAGTTTTGAGCACGCTCCTCATTTTCTTCTAAGTCAGCACAATCGGTTTGTCCAGTCATAGTTGATGGTTCATTGTTGGATGTAGTCTGAACATTAGTAAAACTCTCCTTTTCATCTTCCTCCACTTCTAAAACTTTCAACCGTTCCAATAGCTCTTTTCTTTTTAACAGTACTTCCTGTTGAAACTTGTTCTTCTTTTGTAATAGACTCCTCTTGGAACAGTCGGGTAAACGCAATGCGCTTATTGCGTCAGCGCAGAACGTGTTACGCTCGCTAGGAAAACAGTTCAATTAAAAATATGCTAATGGAGTAGGCTACTTACACGCTGAGCTTAAACGTGATGGCATAAAAAGTGCGTCGGTAGGAAACAAGGCTTTATAATGGCGGGGGGGGGGGGTGAAAATATGAGCACGCCGCAAAGGTAAGGCTTTTATCAGATTTTGTATTATATAGTTCTAACTCTTGTGGAGGGTACAAAACAATCGTAGAAAAATTTAGTTTACACCACTTTCTTACGTTTTAGGAACATAAACATAGTTTTTTTTAGGAGTGAGTAGTGATTATGATCTAAAATATATGAAAAACATGATGTTTTTAAATTCCTTCTATTAGCTTACACTCCTCTTGTATATATATCTTGTACAAATTTTCAATCGTTAATAAAATACATTTTTTTCATCCAATCAAGTTGAAATACATTTTGTTTAACCTATAGTGGATGATAATTGATGTTGAAACAATTTTTTTCAAATATTTATTCAATAATTAAAATTATAATATTTGTGGGGTCCAGCCGGATTCGAACTGAGAATCTTCATGTTTGACGTCTAGCGCACCTTGGCACTGCGCCAACTTTCCAATTCCTAGAAATATTTCTCAAGGATGTATATGAAAATTTTTCCGCTATCTGGTTATCGTCGAAAGCTCCATGTACAACCTTAAACCGTTGCCATGGTTACCACACAATATCACAAATAGTGTATCTGGGGTAACTAAAATAAAAATTTTCATTGTTAACCTCAGTAGTAATTTACTTAACATTTTGTTTTTATGTTACTTGTTATATTTTACTTTTTTTTATGCTGAATGGGCAGAATGTCCAGTCCAGCACATTGAGATCACCCACCCACGAATCCTACCTCAAGCTTGTGACTAGATCCAGGCTCGGGACAGGGAGCTTGGTGCTACGACTCGGTGCCAGTCTGTAAGGCCGGGGATATACAGAAAGCAACTGATCACAGCAACGCAGCGTAAACTTCAGTTGCTATTACAAAAGTTGCTAGTCGGTTTATAAGGTTGTTTATATAAAATTGCTAGTTTAATTGTCAGAGGAGGAAGCGTCCTTGCAAATTTATTTGCACATTTAATATGTATTTCTATATAGATAACTGCAAAACTTAAAATAACATTACAATGCAATGCAATAAAAATTAGCTTTTAAACAAATACAATTTTATAGTTCAGGTGCCAATTTTATATATTAAAAAAAAATTGTTGGAAATCATTCATATAGTTTTATAGTTGTTGGGTATACATATCATGACAAAAATTTAGTTTTTCTAACATACTATAGCATTATAATTAATGATTATTCAAAGAAACACAAATAAAAATAATAATAATTTAAATACGATAGCATTCTTGAAAAATGCATACACAACACAACAAATATGGCTGGCAACTGAGAAACTGAGCGACAAGTTTACATCATGTCGCGATCGGAGCAACTCTAGTTTCTGTGTCACTCGCTAATCGAGTTGCTATTACTTTGCCATGAATATGTCCATTCAATTCTGTATGCCGTGAAAAAGCAACTTCATTTTCTTGCTTTGCATTGCCGTCACCAGTTGCCTTCTGTATGTCCGCAGCCTTACTGGAAGGCAGAGACTGGTGACCGGCTAGTTACTAGGACGAGACGAACTCCAACTAAACGCTACGGCTTCGACCGGTTTTCCAGAACTACTCGGGAAAACTCAGAACTTTCCGAATGGCCATGTTTTCCTAGCTTCTAAGGGCAGAACCTTCCGGCTGGGGACTTGGTCTTGGCCGAGCATAAACACATGAAGTTACACCTAGATAGCCTTCTTCCCTTACAGGGAATTTCGTAAGGATTTAAGGCATTTAAGCACTTTTGGTAAGTTTTATCTCTGAAACATAAAGTCACCGCCAAACTAAGCTATGGCCATTGATAACGCTTGACAGTCAACTCGTTTTATGTGAAAACTGTTGTGAAGTTGTAATATTTGAATTTATATTTAATCCCTTATAAGAATTTGAAATAAAAAAAAAAAATGTTATTGACCAATCAAAAATAATGTTCTTAACCTTAATTTAACATTAATAGACACTTTGTCATCCTTCTTAGACATTTTACCCCTCAAACCCCTCTCGTTTATTTGATGCTCTAAGAATTATTAACGTGAAATAGCGACAACGTCCTTATTGCAACCACCTAATTCTAGACTAATAGTAAGGAGCAGAATAATTAAATTAAATAAGTTTAATAAATATGAAATGCAAGCCTCCTCTGCCTAGGATTAGACGAGGCATCAGCCAGGCTTCTCAAGGCAAGTAATAGGAAGGCCTTCTTTTGGGGACTGGAGAGGTCATATTTAGGGGGACCTTCAAGGACCCGGAAGAGAAGGGAAAGAAAACAACCTAGGTATCTTCGAGAGGAATATCCTCAGGAGGATGATTGGTCCTGTGAATGTTGGTTGGCAGAGGAGGAGGAGAAACAATAGGAAGACAGCGCTGGGCAGGGCATGTAGGACTGAAGAAGGAGTGATGTACCCCGAAGCCTATTAGATGGAACTATCCAAAAAATACAAACGAATGGACGTCCTAGACTTGGATGGTTGGATTGCGTCGCTCAGGATGCCAAAAGCCTGCTGAATGTGGGGAACTGGAAAGAAGGACATGATATAGCTCCCTGGCGAAGGCTCAATGAGGAGGTCAAGGTTCAGACTAGATTGTAGCGGCATGGAAGAAGAATTAAGAAACAGTTTTCATAAACATAAAAAATATATTATAAACATTATTTTTTTGAAGTTGCTTGATGTAATCATCTTGAATTCACTGATTAAACTAATTTTAAAAATACTTAACTAAGTGAATACGTAGTTGCTTACTTGCTGACGCGTTTCAAAACATTCGTTCCTTTTACGAAGCTAACCCTCTACTGGCGACATCGGTTAGTTATAAAGGCTCTAACGGGAATGGATTTATGACTGTGGAATGGGGTGGATTGTTTGAGTTGTGTGTCATATAATAGAAAAGGCTGTTGGCTTTAAAGTGTGTGTGACCATTTAATATGTTTTCTTTATCTGTTGTATAGTGTTTGTAGATTTCATATTTTTCTAAGGTTGTTAGTTTTTTTACTTTGTTTTAATGTGTGTAGAACATTTAAATTAGTGTGTATGTCGGTGAGTGTGTGTGTGTTGGGTGCTTTTTAGGTGTTTTGCGTAGATGGATTGAGGGTTTGTTTGTTTTTTGGGGGGGAAATGTGTTCTTCGAAGCGTGTATAGAATGGCCTGCCGGTTTGGCCGATATAATAGTTGGGACAATCGTTACAAATTAATTTGTAAATACCTGAGAGTTTGTATTTGTCAGTTTCTTTTTGAAAAGGTTATATGTGCTGTCTTAAAGTGTTTGTGGTTTTGTAGGATATTTGGTAATGGAGTTTTTTGAATGTGGAGGCTTTCTATTATATGACACAAATCAAACAACCCATTCTATTCCACAGTCATAAATCCATTCCCGTTAGAGCCTTTACAACTAACCGATGCCGCCAGTAGAGGGTTAGCTTCGTAAAAGAAACGAATACGCGTCAGCAAGTAAGCAATTACGTATTCACTTAGTTAAGTATTTTTAAAATTAGGTTTTATTTTGTTCAGATATAACGAATTTTAAATATTGAAGAAGCTGTTAACTTGATCCAAATGAAAATAATTTTAATCGATAGTACTGGTTCAACATATGTTTAGAAGATGTATTGATCTGAATCAACATTCATATTACTCTTAAGGTAAGTTAACTCTTCCAAACTTTGTTTGGGGTAGTACGGTATGATGTTTGATGTATGGCCACTGTCGTAAATGCAGACGTTTTGCTTATTTTAGTTAAGTAATAAAATTTTAAAGCAATGCGTGAAGGAACGAAGCTAAGGTACAGCATCGTCACCATCGCTCTCTATGGCTCGGCTGTTTTTATTATGCTTTCTATATATCATATTACATGTTCATTTCAAACAGATTATCGCCTTTTCCCGTTGTTAAAACAGAATAAAAATTCTATGTTTATTCTACACTACGACACACACGTAGCCAAGATTTTCCTTAAGGGGAGGTTGAGTTGAAACAGAGGAGGGTTTGCCAGTGTTACTGAGAAACTGTTCAAGATAACTAAACTATTTACATGTCAAATTGAAGAACAAGTTTTTTTCCATACTTTAATATGTTTCAAAGTGAACTCCATTTGTTGATCTGCAGGCATCAAAGCTGTATACGATTTCTCGCCGTGTTTGTAGTATCTCTGTTGTTACAGTCGTGATTGCTGTCGAAATTCGCTCACACTGATGTTTCAAATCGCGAATATTTTCAACTTACGCAGTGTTCTTTACATAATCTTATAAGAAAATCCAAAAGGGGAAATTTGTACTCGTGGGAGGCCAGAGAATAAGTGTAACCTGCCTATGCAACCATTTGCAAATCTGTGGTTAAGTGTGTCGCGCACATTTTGGCGGTATTGAGTTGGAGCGCCATCTTGCATTAAAATAACTCGTTGACCAGCTTTTTGTTTAATGTCTTCGATTTGAGGAAACAAAAATTGTTCTGGCATTATGGGCGGAGTTAAGGGAGGCAAGGTTTAACATTACCCTCTAACTTTCTGGACAGGTCTATTTCTTTTTTAATAAACAAAACCTGACAATGAACTCATAATACAAAAATAAAAGCTCTGACAAGAAATATAATCGCCAGTATCAGTTGTTATTTTGATCGTATGAGTGTTATTTTTTAAATATGACTCTAAGTTGAAAGAAACATATGAACTCTATTTTATTCTTACAAGTCATGATATCCAAAATAAAATTTTAACAATTGCTCCAGACGGAGCTTGGTATTCAACGTTATGTTACTCATAGAATTCAGGGCCTATTTTTTTGGACCTATATCTTCGCAAAATTAGAAAAAATAATTTAAAAAATTAAATTTTACAAAACTAAGTCAAGGCCCGATTTGCGATCTATGAGAAACATATGGTCGAATACCCTAACTTTCCAATAAACAAAAACTAGTTTAAAACAAGTACCTTATATACAACTATTCTTTGAACTTAGCTTGTGAGGTTATGTTAAAACAGATAAAAACATACACAAAACTCACAAATTAATCATTTATTTACTCATACGCGTTTTAATGATAGTGCCATTATCAGTGAGTGTTACTACTACAAACTCTAACTTACAACTTAAGTTGTACAATGTAACCCTGCATAATAAAATTAATTAAAACCTACACAGTTAAAACTGTTTGAAGCAACTGTGGCGTAATGTTTATTTTTAAATAAATAAAACCTCTAAACCACAAATAACATTTATTTAAACCTTATGTACATTTCAATTGCCCAGCAATCATCTTCAGAGGTATTTAAAAAATACAACTAACTTTAAACAACATAAAACAACAGTTGTATTATGTTGTTTAAAGCTAGTTGTATTTTTTAAATACCTCTGAAGATGATTGCTGGGCAATCGAAATGTACATAAGGTTTAAATAAATGTTATTTGTGGTTTAGAGGTTTTATTTATTTAAAAAAAAAAATCTTTTTAATAAAATGGTTCCGTGTTTGGTATTATTTCCCCCCTTTCAATCCAATTTTAATTTAATTGAATTTTTGCATTTAATTGAAGTTCCTCGACGGTCGCAGCTTCAAACAAAGAGTAGAGGAACACAAACAGAACACCAACTCAGCATTTTACAATCACATAAAAGAAACAGGACACAAATACAAGACATTTATGATAACCTAGAAATCTTACACATCAACAAAAAAAGGACCACATCTCAACACACTAGAACAATATGAACAAAAACACAAAGTACAAACATATTAAACGAACAAACCCAATACAAATCACACATACTCTTTGATACTATCGAAAACCTGCCTTTAAAATCGTCACTTTTTAACCTATTAATTCCAAGTAGAAGACACAAATGAAGATCGCCACACAGCGATCGAAAACGTTCTGTTTCAGTAAGTTTTTAGAAATTTACAACATTTATAGTTCGGATAGTCATAAACTAATGTAAAAGGGTAATTAAGTTTCACGGAACGTAATGGAATCCAAAATTCAAGGGTTATATTTATGTTTAAATAATTTAGTTATCTTGAATGGTTTATTAGTCCCGGTGTTTTTTTTTGGACCACGCTGTATTATGTAACTGGTTTTATTAATATTGTAATGAAACACAGAATAAATCATATGGCCGTCTACATGAATCCGCTAAAGCTATTATGTTTTGTATATCTCATCACAAATTTCTATTTTTACCAGAAACTTTCGAGGGGGCTGAACCCCTCGAGACCCCCCCAGCGACATATCTGCACTACATGTAGGATAAAAACAAAAATACAATTACCTCCCAACCCATCTTCAAAGAATCATCGACCTCTTCCATTCTGCAAGTTAATTAAATTGATTCGCACGGTTGTAATCGATTGTTGGCGTTCGGCCTTTATTTAAGCAAATCGATATTATAATAGTGTCAGCTATCGAATGGCAAGTGTAATCACAAGGCAATTAAAGCTCAGGTGGTGTCCCGTTAGGAAGTGTGCGGGTATAATTATTAATTAAGCGCAGGTTGGCCAGCCTGACCTATTGAGCCGTTTCTAACCTGTTCCGACTGACTGACAGCGATGGCTAACCTGTTGACACATTTATGCTGTAGCTGTTGTGTCTTACTACGCACCATACTTAAGTCTGTCAGATTGTAAACAGATTTACTCAAGTTATAGTACCTGCCCCGCCTATGGTAACCGTCGCTCGTTAACATTTCCAACTGGATTCAGTTTTTTGTACACTCAAAACAAAAAGAAAGGTTCAAGAAAATATACCTCTCACATTGTTGCCAAACTTGAAAATATCTAATGTCGTTAGTTTAAACATTAATTAAGCTTCTATTTATTGTAGATAATAAAACAGTTTTTTATTGAGTCATTAATAAACATTTGGTGTTTTTCAAATGAGAATTCCCTTAATGTCTTTATCAATTATTATCCATTGTCCACAAAAATATTAGCAGTAATATAAAACTATTTAACCTTTGAAAGTCAAACTTTTTGTACGAGAATCATTGCAGGGAGCCATATTTATTTAAGGAGTGTTAGCTTCAGAATTTACAATGATCAGCTCCAAAGTAAAAAACATATCATGCAAACGTCTTGGGCATTTTAAAAACCCAAACAAATTATAATTTTCCGTTTTTTGTGTGTTACCGAATTTCCTAAAAAAAGGGGAGAAATAAGTTAAGTTATGTTTAGTAACCGATAAGTTAGGTTTGGTAAAGAAAGTTTTTCTTAACCTTTTATCTTTTACATAGTTTAATGTTTATCATTAAAATGTTCTAGGCAATGTGTAAATTTTAACAATGGTTTAGTATTTTTTAATTTAGGGAATGTTACGAACATTTTAGGTAAGGGTAGCAATTTTTGTTTAACACTTACTAAGTTTTGAACAGAAACTGAAGTACTTCATTTAACTAAAACAACGGCAATAATAGCTTCTAATAACTTTTTATATGATGACTTTCGGTTTTTAGGTACGATTACTATATTAAACTTTATATATATATATATATATATATATATATATATATATATATATATATACATATACTATAATATGTATTCTTGTGTAATAATAAAGAAATAAAACAATTTTCAAATATAAGAATAATTTATTGAATTGTAAATTGTGTGTGTGTGTGTGTGTGTGTGTGCGTGTGGTGTGTGTGTGTGCGCGCGCTCGCGTGTTTGCGTGCGTGTGTGTGAATAGTTTATAGACTATTTTAACACTTTGTTAGACTTGCTTAACGTTGGTAGGCTTTATTGGATGATACAGGATAATAATAACAATGTAAGATAACTCTCCTGAATAAGGAGTTGCTGTTGTGTCTGTTTAGATGCCTTTGTTGTTTGAGTTTTAAAGTTTTTATCTTGTTTTTGTTCTTGACTTTTTTTATGATACAAGGTGAATCGTTGATTTATATTGATGTGGTGTAATGAAATATGTTGGTGTTAGCCATTGGAGGCGACATATTTCCCTAAACTAGCTTGTAGTGAGATTTTGAGTGAACTCTTAATATTTTCCGTTGTGACTTGTTCTCGCTATTTAACAGGCGCGTATCCAAGGGGGGGGGGGGTAACCCCCAACCCTCAAGAACTTTGGGTTAAAAATCGACAATATATTATTAAATTAGGACTTATTAAATTAGACTTTTACTTAAGTTAATTCGTCTTTTATTGTAAATAAAAAATAAAAATTTAATTGGAAAATGTGACGCGTTCCCTCGGCATACCCTCGTAAACGTCTAAACGTTTTAACAACAGATAGCGCTAGTGAAGCTTAGTCTCGAACATATGATTTTCAAAACGTAATTTTGCAAGCGTAATATTCGCAGTTGACTCCGGAATTGTTCGTATTGGAAGAATAACTACTTATATTAATTAATAAACCATTTTTATAATAATAGCTTATTATGAAATTAATAATATTCTCTAGCCATAAGTGTTATCGAAACTGGAATAATTATTTATTAAAAAGTCTAATTTGCTACGAATCTTTATCACGATACCGATTTCTAACGCAAGCGTAGAAAGAACTTTTTCTGTTCTATGTTTTTACATACTCGCACGCGCGCGCGCACACACACACACTTACATATTATATATATATATATATATATATATATATATATATATATATATAATGCATCGATCGCTGGATACGCGCCTGCTATTTAAGCACTAATTAACTTAATATGTAACAATAATGAGCAATGTATAACAATAGTGACATTTGTGTGGCAATGTGGCCGATAACAATAACTAGCTGACCCGGCGAACGTCGTATCGGCTAAACGTCAATAAATATCGTGTTAATATAAGCTAAATATAATTTAGTATTTTATTATCATAATAATAGCTGAACTTATAGTAGTCGATCGAGAAAAGTGTGACAATATAAGTTCTTGATTGAATGTTTTTATTGAAGTGTATTCGGATATACAATATAGCCTATCTTTTATATCGTTTGAAATGTGTTGGAAAATTATAGATTGTTGAGTGTTGCTTAGCAACCAAAATTTGGAATGAATTAGATAAGATAAGATAGAAAATCATATTTAATGCTTTTTTGGTACTTAAAAATTACATGTTGGAAAACAATTTTTATGTCACCAGAAACCTATCCAGGATGAACTCAACCATTTTCCTAAGTTTCACGGCGATCGAATCAGTCGTTTAGTTACACATAAGGCTCATACATACATACAAACATACATAGGCTACATACATACAAATATATATATATATATGAAGTTATTATTATTACTTGTAAATTAATTTTTCCACCACTAAGTGCGATAATATTACCTTATGTGATGAGGCATCTTTCGGTCACTTGATCATTGTCGAATCAATGATTAATTTCTCTCTATTTTTCTGGTGTGAATGTTCGCTCCGTGATGTTGGTATTTGTTGACATCATACATATTTCTTCTTGATTCGTGTGTATAATGTTTTTGAATAGTACGTCGTCTGCTTATGTTGTCTGTAGGTTCATTAAATTGTGTATGTTTTTGTAAATGTGGTATTTTTCTAGTGAGTTTAATTCTATTGGGTTATTATTTATTTCAAGTATGGTTAGGTTATTTTCGTAATTTGTTATATTATGTTTATGTGATATTAGGTGTGCTGCAACATTTGACGTTTTTGTATTTTTATTTTTGAATGCTCTGTAATGTTCTTCAAATATTAGTTTAAATGATCTGCTTGTTTTCCCTATGTAAATTGTGTTGCAGTCGCTACATGTAATTTTGTAAATTCGTGAGGTTGTGTTTTTCTGTATTTGTTTTGTGGTTTGTTTTATTAAGGTATATTATTATTTTGTTGTTTGGTTTGTATGTTGGAGTGTAGAATTATTTGTTGTATATATTTGTTAATTTTAGGTGTATTTATATTTTAGGTAGATTTTTTTATTTTTATTATTTTTGTGTTCTGGTTGTAGTGTTGTTTTGAGGTTAGGTTTTTTTGTAAATGTATTGTATATGTTTTATATATATATATATATATATATATATATATATATATATATATATATATATATATATATATATATATATAAGATTAGCATTTTATAACAGCATGTACGTCATTTTGATGGACTAATTTTGACTTAGTTTTTACACTAAATTTTGTTATATTTGGATTTATTTATTGCTTTAACATTACTATGTTAATTTTTAAATATTCCAATTTATGTGTTGTTGGAAGGTTAATATAATCTATAAATGTTTAGGTCCTGCAGTGGATTTTAGTTTGACATTTAAACTTAAACTAATATTTTAAAACTAATTGGAACCACACCGCCAAAAATTTACCCACGGGTCATATCCGGCCCCAATTAATATTTTGAGTAGTCCTCTTTAAGTATTCATTGCTTAAATATTTGAAACAGAAAGAATAAAAGAAAAAGTTGTATCACACATTTATAATTATTTTTGGTTGAATACGTAGTAATATTGTTTACACAAACAGTGCATAGACAAGAGCAGCCATTCAATGTTTTTTGTTTATGTTTTTAAGTTACAACTAATAACAATGGCAACAATAATTATTGTTTAATAAACACAGATTCTGAAATGGTAGGTTCGTGGTTCGGGTAATGCGATGGTAATCTTTTTTTTAATTTTCTTTAGAGAAAAGAAAATAATAAATAATATTAAAGTAATAAATATTAATAATAATAATAATAATGTATAATAGTATATGTCCCTTAAACGGCTTTTATAAGTAGGCCCTACAGTATCTGGCCTCCATACAAGAACGTTAAATTTGAGGTTGTTTAAAATTTCATGGTTCTGTAATAGGTTCAAATTTACCACATTGAGCCTCTATTTGTTTTAAAATTTTGGGGGCCTCTGACAATGCTGTATCTTTGGTATATTTACCTTTTATTATGTTTTTTTGCTTTTATATCGTGTGTACTGACCAGGGTTGTGTCGACATTAGCTGAGTGCAGTTCACTTTACATACAAGAGGTTTTCCCGCGTAGCGGCACGATTTGACAATGACCGGTGCGAGGCACTGTGTAATCACTGCGAATCAGTAGACCAGTTCCCACGGCACAGTCTTAATCACAGTGATTACGCGATGCATTTCCAGCGACAGAGGGAGGTCTGCACGGTATAATGTAGCAAAATAACGGGCCTGCTATTCGAAATGCTCGTTATGGAAATTTAAGACCGGGGATTATATTTTAACAAAAAGTTACCTCCCGGGTAGCTCGCCCCTACAGACCCTTTTGAAATTATAATTTTGAAGAGTCATTCAGTTTTATGTTGGCCCGAAGCTGCCGACGTGTCCGGGGGGAGCGGGGTTGATAATTTGCTAATAGATTTCGAGTTGTCTCGGGTGTCGGTGATAATTACTTGTAGCGTGTACAACGAGGGAGTTACACGAACAATAGAGCTGTGTGCTTAGCTCGTCATGGCTGCCCCCTACCGGGTTGTCGAGGAGCCGGTTACAGTTCCTGCAAGTTCTATTACTTCATTTCAGTATTTCTTCATTTATATTTGTTATACATATTGTTTACGAAGTCAGACTTGTTTATATGCTATGCTTAAAGTTTAGTTAAAAGAGAAAGAAAGAGGTTTGCTACACTTAATCGGTATTTGTTATGTCTTTGAACATCTGTGCTCTTATACCGAAAAAATGTTTATTAGTCTCTTCTGCAAAAAGAATTAAGATACCTGTATATATATTTATCAAAAACTGTATCAGTTGGTGTCCAAAACCGTACTGGGTAGTATCCAAACCCTTACCAGTTGGTATCCAAACCTTACCAGGTGGTATCCAAAACCTTACCGTGTGGTATCCAAAAGCTACCGGATGGTATCCAAACCTTACCAGTTGATATCCAACGCCTTACCAGGTGGTATACAAACCCTTACCAGGTGGTATCCAAACCTTTACCAGGTGGTATCCAAAAGCTACCGGGTGGTATCCAAAACCTTACCGGGTGGAATCCAAATACTTATCGGATGGTATACAAATCCAAACCCGGTACTATCCAAAAGCTTACCGGATGGTATTCAAAACCTTACTGGGTGGTATCCAAACCCGAACCGGGTACTATCCAAAAGCTTACCGGGTGGTATCCAAAACCTTACCGGTTGGAATCCAAAAGCTTACCGGGTGGTATCCAAACCCGAACCGGGTACTATCCAAAAGCTTACCGTGTGGTATCCAAAACCTTACTGGGTGGAATCCAAAACCTTACCGAGTGGTATCCAAACCCGAACCGGGTACTATCCAAAATCTTACCGGGTGGTATCCAAACCCGAACTGGGTACTATCCAAAAGCTTACCGGGCGGTATCCAAAGTCTTATCGGGGGTGTC